>OX460917.1:14755642-15200096 GCA_949788335.1 Salpingus planirostris
GTTTTAGTTGATTAGCGAATTTAATGCGAGCGGTTTGAATATTCCATTTCGAGTCGTAGATACGTTATCCACGGATGAATAAAGGCGAGCGTAAATTTCGTCCACGATTTTCGGGATTATGGTGGCTTTTAAAGTCACGGCACTTTTCTCATCATAAAATAATAATTTTAAACGGCTCCATAAAAAATCTGTAATAAATATGTCCCTTCCGATTTAAATGGGCCTAGTAAAGGCTGTAAAATCTAGGATCGACCGTTAACTCGAAATTTACGACTTTATCCGATAGGTATGAGCGATTCCCGATTTAATTACCCGTTTCTTCACGCTTTATCGAAAGATGTTCCGTTCGGAATCGCCCATGTGGGAAATAATGTTCGTCCGTGGAAAACGCGAATGTTGTTATTGTTGTTTCGGGGGAGGTGTAGGGCCAGGTGCGGGTGTCCCCACGCACATATTCGGGGAGACGTGGCCCGGGAAAATGGATACTAAAGTAAAAGACCGTGACAAAAGTTATAAAACATTCTCAGGTTGCAGAACCTGCGTTTGACAGGAGAAATGTAATTTGTGACTCCCTAATGCCGGGGGAGGGCAATCTCGGCGCACTGGCGAATTGGGAATATGAAAATGGGGATTTATTAAGTTCAATAAAATATAAAAAACTTATCTCCCGAAATGTGATGTCATCATCAATAACAATATAATTTTGAATTTACGGGTCGCCAGAGATGTGTCGGTATATTCGGATCTATCGGGTGCGAAAAAGCGCTCTCCCCGAACGAGAATTTCCCTGTTGACGCCACACCCTCTGGATTAATTCATCCAGGAAAAATGACAACATTAATTTAGAAAAATCGCGTTTCCATTATCATGTAGGGCTCTTTCGGTGCTATTTTGTCGCCGCATAATTGTCGCCCATAAATAATTTCCGACGATGGGAAAACGTCTATTCGAATATGATTGCGGATATTTCAGTTCGGAAAATTTACATCTAAATGTCTACAAGAAATAAAAAATCGAGATAAACAACAATAATGTTGTCTTTGGAGCAATAGAAACCTTATTTAAGCGCATATAAAACGGTGTCGATTAACACTTATAAAAATGTTAATGCGACATTTCTCATTTCGGCATTGAGTATTGACCCACAAAATTTTGAAACGTCTTTATCGCGCATATTGCGACCAGTTTTTATACTCGGACGAATCCGAAATTAGATTTCCTTTTACCATCAGTACGAGAGTACAATGCACGAACATATAATGAAGCAATAGCAACGGCTATTATAGACTTCCTTATTGTTTATTGCCCGGAGAGAAGAGAGCTTTAAATCTTTATGGGCGCAAACATCACACACAGAAACATTGTTGTTCGGTTTTGACTGATTTATAAATATATTGAGTTATTACCGCATAAATGCGAAATGACTTATTTTATATTCCGGGCTTTGTCTATATACACAGTAACGCCCCGCGTATGCGTGAACAAGGTAACTTCGGGATAAATATACGTAAATAGAATCGTACGGGCCTCGGTTTGATGCCCGATGCAGGGGCAATCGAATTTACGGCATAAATAAAACCGAAAGTTTACGATCCATAACCGAACAAAAAGCTTAACAATCGCGAATATAAGACAACTTCGGGACATCATCGCCGCGGTAACGCCGAATCGATATCGCGGACCTCCGGAAAGCTCGGCCGGCGCGAAAGCTCCGGAAATTCGCGTTCATTCGACACAATTCGAAATTCGCCATCAGTGTTATGCAAAAGTCGCGTGCTTTCTGGGAGAATCCGGCGCCTGTTACTGCCGGTAAAAGCACAACAGCCTGCAATCTCGCAATAAGAATGCAAGGGCCGACCCGCGGGGCACTTAGCCGGAATTTATGCAGGTGACTCAAATCCGGCGATCTCGTGTAAAAGACACATCGAACGACTCGATGTCAAAAACGATAAGTCCCTGCCTTTCGCCTAGACTAATTTTTTCGCGTTTCGCCGAATTTACAACCGCTGATTATGCGACGATTAGCCTCGCGCCCATAAATATAACGCCGTTTTTTTCAGACAAAACCGAAATGTAAATGAAGCCGGCGGAATAAAAAAACGCTCTTCCCCCGGTTTTTTCCTGCTGAAATTTATTCACGAAAATCTGATGATAAAGCAATGACCTTTCGAGGATGCTGTTTCTGATGGGCCGGGTAATTTATGACAATAGGAAAAGGACGACCCCGCCCGCGCGATATTCGTCTTATTATTGGGGCAGAACCCGGCCAGGGGGTGACTTTTTAGAGTCGTGGAGCAAAACACTGAATGTTTGCACTTTCATTTATGTAATCTGCCTGATAATGGGTGAATTCGGCAGCGCTGGAATCGGCTCCTCGAATGGAAATAAAATCGGGAAGAGGGCCCCCCTTTTAGTGCCCGAACTACTATCAGTAGCTATCTCTCGTTCCTTCCTCTCTACATCAGGATCAGCCCTAAAAAAACAGGTTTTGGCTTTTATTCGATATCTATACGATAGAAAACTGCACAACTTTCAGTTTCGGAATTCGTACGTGAAAGAGCGTTCAATTAATGATGCATTGTTATTCTTTTTACGACTAGGTGATAAAATTTGAATTCCGGTCGGCTTTTTCAAAATTAGGATGCTCATATTTAGATTAAATTCTCCAAACATTC
The DNA here is from genome assembly GCA_949788335.1 of Salpingus planirostris. NCBI lineage: Eukaryota > Metazoa > Arthropoda > Insecta > Coleoptera > Salpingidae > Salpingus > Salpingus planirostris. The sequence goes on from OX460917.1 coordinate 14,758,318, forward strand.
AGTGTTCTCACACTGTAACATCATGTAGATGTTCCTTCTTACTTTTCAATAATAATTGCACTTCGTACTTTCCATAATTATGGCTAATGTACCCCTTCTTAACTTTAGTCTATTTAAGTCTAGTTTTAGGACTGACCAGGCTCATTATATTATATTATATTTGATTGACTACTCTTCTCTACTGCTCAGGTCCCTGACTCGAATACTGAATACTGAAATGTAACGTGTGCAGTACGACTGCTACCATGCAGTACTTATTAATAAACCTTAAACAAGTGAAGTAAACTTCTTAATTTAAAATAATAATAACAATGTAGTGCCTGTATTCAACAACCCATGTAGGGCCAGCCTAGGCCACTACATATTTTGGTGACAGCGATGCCGCAATCCGAAACGCCCGAGCTCGAAATTCTCCACAGCCAAAACTGTAAGTTGATCATTTTTAATATTTTACAATTTTCGGGAAGATACAGCTTACAAAACCATTTTAAATTTAATTCGGTATTTTGAATATGTATTTTTATATTATTTTCTTTAAATTTTTTAAACATAGCGTAATCTTTTATACTAATCATGAGTTCGGAAATTAAAGATTTGCTTTCTTTCATAAGCTTGATCAAAGATTTTGATGGAAATCCGTCAGAATTAAATACTTTCATTTTCCAATGTGAAAATCTCTTAGAATTAGTTCATGAAAATGCAAAAGAAATATTTATTCGATTAGTTAAGACTAGTAAAATAAAGGGTCGTGCTTTGAACTTCATTAAAAATGAACAAATTGGTAATTTTCTGGAATTAAAGAAAAATTTAAATGAATTATGTAATGTGAATAAGTTTGATTGGCAAGTTGCTTTGAGTCGTTTAAGGCAAGAGCCTGACGAAAATGTTCTCGAATATGGGAGAAGAATTAATGATTTTTATACAGATTCTATTAATAATGATTCAAATATAAACGTAAATAACCATGTGATTGTTCGGGGAGCTAATGAGAAATTCATAATAGATTGTTATAGACGTGGCTTATTAAATGAAAAGATAAGGATTGCTCTCAGTTGCCGAAATATTCCCACATTACAGGAAGCGATTGATTTTTGTCGAATTGTTGAAAATAATTTTTATAAAGACGAACAATTTAATACTGAAAACGACTTATTGTGTGAAAATAGCAATGGAAACGATCATATAACTTTTGAATGTAAATTTGATGCAAATAATACTCAACATAACAGAAATAATTATAACGATAATCGTAATTATGAGCCTTATGAAAATTTTAACAATAATGAATTTCAAAATATCCAAATTGTTTCTAATGAAAATAACGGAAATAACGATATTGTGTTCCAAAATAACAACCATTATAGTGTTAAACGAAATTTTGACGAAAATTTAAAGAGAAATTCAAAAATTCCTCAAAGATTTCCAATGATAAATAATGAAAGTCCAAATTGTTATCATAATGAACCTAATAATACTTATCATAATGAACCAAATAATACTTATCCTAATGATAATAGAAATTCCCTTAATGATAATTTTGCGATATGCGATTCTAACCGTTCTAAACCAAACAAATTACCGCAATCTACAAGTCAAACACCAATTTTTAATGATTCTAATGTACGAAATAGAAATGTTCAAAATAAATCTGCAGTTGATAACATAGCTAAAAATAGTAGCATTCTTTTAAATACGGTTGAAAATAGTCTTGAAATTATAACTATGAAATTTGGTGATATTGATGATATTGAAAAATACACGTATGCTAATCTGATTGTTGATACAGGTGCCGATATTTCATTAATTAAAATTGGTAAAATTAAAAACGAAAATGTCATAGATCATACGGTAATTACAGAATTAAAAGGCATTAGTAATACTTCAGTTTTCACTTTAGGAATTTGCAACTTGAAAATAATGCAAAATGACACGATTGAATTTCCTTTCCACGTTGTTCCTAACGATTTTGCGATTAAAAACGATGGTATTCTTGGTAGAGATTTTCTTCATAAATCAAAAGCCTTATTGGATTATACAACTGGTCAATTAAAAGTGAATGATTTCATATATAAATTACACTCATCAAAATATAATATTGTTACAATTCCAGCTCGATCCGAATTAATAACAAAAGTAAAAACAAATTTTCAATCAGGTGAAGGTATGTGTATAGGAAGATCCTTAGCTCCAAATGTTTTATTGGGATCATGTTTAACTATTAGTAGTAATAATACAGCCACAGTTTCAATTGTGAATACCTCAGAACAAACAATTACTTTATCATTACCACCAATTAATTTGGAAAAATATTCCTCAAGTCAAATTTTGAATCTAAATTCAGAAATTCCGAAAAATAATACAAACCTTGTTGAAAGATATGACGAAATTATTAATATGCTACACCTTGAACATTTAAACTCAGAAGAGAAAAATAGTATTTGCGATGTAATCCACGATTTCTCTGATCTTTTTCTTTTACCGAATGACAAATTAACGCATACCGAAACATTGCATCACAAAATTCCTCTTATTCCTGGAAGTGCCCCTACAAATATTAGACCATATCGTTTACCTCACGCACAAAAAGATTTGATTAGAAAAGAAACCGAAAAAATGCTTCGCGATGGTATTATTGAACCTAGCTCAAGTCCATTTAATGCACCACTATTAGTTGTTCCGAAAAAACCTGACGAAACTGGCGAAAAACGATTTAGAGTTGTAGTAGATTTTCGAAAATTGAATAATATCACAATGGACACAGTTTATCCTCTTCCAAATATCACAGACATTCTGGACCAATTAGGGAAGTCATCTTATTTTACGACACTCGATTTAGCTAGTGGTTTCCACCAAATTCAAATGGACAGAAATGATAAGGAAAAAACCGCATTTTCTACTCCTTATGGCCATTTTCATTTTAACCGAATGCCCTTTGGTTTGAAAGGTGCTCCTCTAACTTTCCAAAAATTAATGGACTCAGTTTTAACAGGAATTCAAGGTATTCGTTGTTTCATGTATATCGATGATCTCGTAATTTATGCTAGCAATTTATCAGAACATAACAAAAAACTCATTGAAATTTTGACTAGATTTAGAAAACACAATTTAAAATTACAACCAGGAAAATGTAACTTTTTAAGAAAAGAAGTGTGTTACTTAGGTCACTTAATTACAGATAATGGAATCAAACCCAATCCCGATAATGTTAAATCTATTAATGAGTTTCCCACTCCTAAAAAAGTGAAACATGTCAGAAGTTTTCTAGGCCTGATTGGTTACTATCGAAGACATATTGAAAATTTTGCGAAAATTGCCTTACCATTAACAAATCTTTTGAAAAAAGATATCGATTTTAAGTGGACTCATGAATGTGAAATGGCGTTCCAAATTTTAAAAAGTAAAATTACAAAACCACCAATTCTTCAATACCCTGATTTCACGAAAGAATTTGTTCTAACCACTGACGCAAGTAATAATGCCTTAGGCGCTGTTTTATCACAAGGACCTATTGGTAAAGATTTACCTATTGCTTTTTCTTCTCGACCACTCAAAAATGCAGAGAAAAATTACTCCACAACAGAACGCGAACTTCTTGCAATCGTTTGGGCTACAAGATATTTTAGACCTTATTTGTATGGAAAAAAATTCACAATTGTCTCAGATCATAAACCGTTAGTTCATGTTTTCAATATTAAAGATCCCGGAACTCGTTTAACTAATATGCGATTAAAATTAGAAGAATATGACTATAATGTAGTTTATAAAAAAGGAAAATTGAACACGAACGCAGATGCCTTAAGCCGAATTTACGAAATTTCTACTTCCACAGTAACCACTTATTCCGAGTTTATTGAACATCAGAAAAATAAAATAACAATTAATAATAATGTCAAAGATATCGATCAACCAGTATTAAACGTAAATAATACCTTATTAAGTTTCATTTCGAAATATACGGATTTTCAAAACACTAATTTAAAAGAACTAGACGAAAAATTTAGTATAACGGAAACTTTGAAACAATATCCTGATTTGACAATGAATGATAAATTAGAACTGGAGAAAGATAATCAAAAACTGTTTCTTTTTATAACCACAGAAAATAATTTGGATAACATCAACTATGAAAATATTTGGAACTATTTAAAGGAATTCAAAACTTTATGCACAAATCAAGATCTCAAAACAGTATCAATATTTAATTCACAAGTAAAATCGAAATTGAAAATGGAACAAATCCGAATGATGGTTCGATTTCTATTCAAAGATACCGACATAAAAATTCTCTTTCATGATCATAATGTAGAAAATAAATTAAGTGATGAAGACAAAGTCGAAATAATTAAGGAATATCATGACACTGTAATTGGAGGTCATCAAGGTGTAAACCGTACTTATAAGCGGATTAAATCAAAATATTATTGGAAAAAAATGAAGAAGGATATAGATTCTTATATTAAAAAGTGTGAAAGTTGCCAAAAAAATAAATTACTCTGTCGTAGAACTAAAATGCCTTTGGAAATTACCACAACTTCGCGATTCCCTTTTGAAAAAATGTTTATTGACGTTGTAGGTCCACTCACAGTATCGGAATCGGGTAATAAATATATTGTAACATTTCAAGACGACTTAACTAAATATTCTCAAGCAATTCCTGTACCAAATCAAGAAGCAATAACTGTTGCTAAAGTTTTAATTGATCATATTATTTGTATTCACGGTATTCCATCTTCCATATTAACTGATCAAGGATCTAACTTCATGAGTGAATTATTCACAAATGTATGCAAACTATTGAAAATCAAAAAAATTAATTGTACCAGCTATCACCCTGAATCAAATGGTGCTCTAGAACGCTCACATAGAACTCTCGCAGAATATCTTCGTCATTTTGTAGACCATGATCAAGCCGATTGGGATACGTATGTTCCTAAAGCTATTTTTAATTACAACACAACACCTCATTCAACGACAACATTTACTCCTTTCGAATTAGTTTTTGGCAGAAAAGCTCAACTTCCTTCTTCACTTACTCAACCACCATCTTTGAATTATAATTACGATGATTATATCAATGAATTAAAATACAAAATGCAATTCTCACATGAAGTCGCTCGCGATAAAATTTTGAAAAAGAAAGAAGTTTCCAAACAACAATACGACAAAGACGCTAACATTCAAGAATTTAATTTAGGCGATAAAGTATTATTACACGATGAAGCCCCAACAAGGCGAGGGCGTAGTGCAAAATTAGAACCGAAATGGTTAGGTCCATATACAATAATTTCTAAAGATTCTCCAGTAAACTATACGATCCAAACAGGAAGAAGAAAATTACAAGTTCATGCAAATCGAATTAAACATTTCTATGATTAACTAATTAAAAAAAAAAAAATAAGGAATGATAAAGAAATACAAGCGTTTTACTAATTTTTTTTTTTCTCTGAGATATGGTTTTTTAAGTTTTATGCTGAACGATTTTGTTTGATGTTGGAAATGATTAACGCAGATAAAGAAGCTGTGTGAAAATCGTTTCATTTCGCGAGTTCACGAATCTTTTTACACTCTACACCGTATCAAGTTTGACTAATTTACACCACCAACTCCATGCAACAGCACCAGAGTTTATTGGTAATAAGAGTCCCAGATATGGAAAGTTTTTCGATATAGGCCGGATGGAGAAAGAATCAGATGCAGTTCGACAGACAATTGGAGGTTCGCTACCAAATTCCAAGTCGAGGGTTCGACTTCCTGATGGGGGAGGGGGAGGTACAGTCATACCTCCGTCTTTCGACTTCCTAATCCATGCACCGGTAAAGAAAAACTGAAGCTTTCACGATGTTTCCACAAGTCGACGTGTGTGAAATGTGCAAAGTGTGTGATAAACAAGGACAATCAAAGATGTGAAAATTAAAAGTGTGATCGCGAACCCGAAAGACAATTAATTTTAAGAATCCCCACGAAATAATAATATCAGGCAACATATTAAAAATGTCTAACCTGAAATGAATTTTAATCGTTAATTTAATGTTAATCTTAATTTCAAGCAATCGTATTTAATCGTTTTTTATCGTTTTATGTTTGTGATTTACATATGGTTTTAAATGCACTTGTTTTTCCTCAATTGATCTCAAATTTAATGAAATTATTCAATTGTTTTCTCTTGTAGATCCTGAATTCTTAATTTTTACGAACTGTAACATCTCATCTTTTGTATAGTATTTTATTTATCGAGTTTCCAAAATTTCTCATAAATTCAAAATTATGTAAACTCTTTTCACAGGCGGGGAGGTGTAACATCATGTAGATGTTCCTTCTTACTTTTCAATAATAATTGCACTTCGTACTTTCCATAATTATGGCTAATGTACCCCTTCTTAACTTTAGTCTATTTAAGTCTAGTTTTAGGACTGACCAGGCTCATTATATTATATTATATTTGATTGACTACTCTTCTCTACTGCTCAGGTCCCTGACTCGAATACTGAATACTGAAATGTAACGTGTGCAGTACGACTGCTACCATGCAGTACTTATTAATAAACCTTAAACAAGTGAAGTAAACTTCTTAATTTAAAATAATAATAACAATGTAGTGCCTGTATTCAACAACCCATGTAGGGCCAGCCTAGGCCACTACAACACTTTATAATTGGAAATGGGCGACCGAAAATGAAAAACCGCGGTGTTTGGGTGTATCAAATCGGATAATTTACATCTTTACAATGAAAAAACCTGCATTACCATATTAACTTCTAGTTAACAAATTCCATCTGGCAGGTGAATAAATTCCAATTTATTCTAAGGATTAAGGTCTATGAAGAAACCCGGGTTTTGATTAAAATTTACACGGCCGCATGCGGAATTCCGTTTGAATTAGGAAAAATCTCCCACATAAAATGATTAAATATTATCGCTCTGACGATACCTAATTAATTTCATCCATGAATTTTTTCATATTCGTTGTTTATAAATACATGTTATGTAAATAAATAAGTGATGAACGTAACGATTACAATAACAATTAACCGAGTGAGCTTATTGGTAATTCCTCCAACATAATGACTGCCTAACTAACGACCCGTAAACCACCATAAATTACCGCACCGATAATTAATTTCAACAGTATACGCGTCAGAAATTAAAATTTATGCCTGATTTTATAACTAGGAAATGATTTTTTCTCCGATTCTGTGTGTACTGTGTCCTAACCTACGAAATCGTAAAATTTTCAAGTATGTGCCACGTTCCATGTGGGCTGTAACGTTGTAGGTGGTCCCCTCACCTTCTCATTATTGAACATGTTGACTATAACAATGCACAAAACTGGAAGACTCGAATAACCGTCGGGAATCTTTTAAAAGCTCGACTCGGATTCCGGGGAACATCGGGATTGAGAGTACGGGAACGCGGGATCAATACGCGTATAACCTTTAGAAGTTTGCTGCAGAACAGCGCATAAGGTATGGGCGAGCTTCCGCCGGATGATGAGTCGTTTCGAAAACTGATCCAAGCTAATGCACGGAACCATCAGGAAGTTTGAAATAAATACACAAACTAACTAACAGAAATTAACCATCCATTCCCACATTCTAGGTAATAAGAATTTTTTCCTGGATTGCAAAAATCATGGGATTTGGTTGTCAAAGAATCATGAAACGAAATTACAGCTCGTGTTGGCCATTTGTTGGAAATATATGTAACTAACTATAACTTTAATGTAACGGGTACAAAATGTAAACACTGAACGCATGCACGCCTAACCTGGAGTGCCATAAAGCCGGATGACCGCATTAATATTAGGCCGTGACAGTAAATAAATCCCGACCACAACAAATCCGACTGCCATTATAACTCCCCATGGCCATTCCACACCATACGTCATAAAACCCATTTTACGCCTTTCGCGCCAATAAATCGACCCAGTTCCGATAACTCACCATAGGCGAATCACGAAATCCTCGTGTTTTCGGAAATCTTTCCGGATTCCCGTGCGAAAAGCTGCCGGAGTTGGCACGCTCTCGGCCCGCTCCGGGCTGGCGGAGTAAGCTCCGGGTGCATATTTTAGGTGGGGCCGTGTGCGAGAAGTGACGTCACAAAGCGGGTACCGCCTTTACGGGGGCAATGGGCGGGAAATAAATAAAATTTACGACGTGCTATTTAACTGCTATCTGGCGGCGGAGTAACGAAGCGTGCGGAGGCCATTACGACTCCGCCATTGGCTGGAGAGCGTCGCAGGACGAAAGCTCCTCTCTTTCGTCGCGCCGGACCGCCGCCGGAACGAGCGAGACGGAAAATCCGCGGCACGTCCGAGATGAGACCCGGAATCGATCCGAAAGCACGCGTACAACCCAAACCACGACTCACGTCCATCCCTCTATTTCGCTTTATCGCGCGGTTTAGAAGGAGAGGGTGGTACGAAAGCTCGAGCGGCTTTATCGCACCGGAGCGAATTTCGCGGGATATTTAAGATATTATTGTTATCGTTCAGGTTAATCTCCGAATTTGCTCCCGAAAAGTTGCTATACGCCCGGAACGGCAATAAATATAATGCCAACGTGGGTATTAGACCGAACGCGACCGCTTTTTACCCGGAAACGGCCCTTTCGCCCCCTCAATGCCTCCGCCCGGATTAGGCCACCTCCTGAAACGCTTACAGGACATTCGGCGCCCAATTTTCGAAATTAATCCACCCCCTGATAAAATACGCCCAAGTTTCAGGAATTTCAGGATTCTTTCAAATCACCGGAATTTATTTTTTGGTATCGATGCGGGCGGGATGGTGCCAATCCCCCTCGGAAGGGTTGATCTGGAGCGGAAGGGGTGAATCGATAAAGCGCCCCCGTCGGTAAGACCGGTGCTTCCCTCTACTTCGCAGACGGTAAAATAGGCGACTGCGGGGTAACCGCAAGGGCTGAAAATGTCCCGGCGAATTGGGCCGTTAGGCTGTCTCCATTGCCTCTCTAGCGTCGATTCCGACGAGCCCTCAACCCCCCGAATGTGCGCGTTTGCGACCCCCGAAGACGCCGCAAAACGGGGGCGCGAAAAACGGGAAAACGGCCTTATCTCGAACACGGAAAATCGCCCCGAGACGATAATCGTCCCCGGATTTGCGATTTTCCCGACACGCGTCTACCGGAATTGGGCTTTTCGCGTATTGTTTCCATCGTTTGGGCCGGCGCGTTTTTATTCGGCTCTCGGAGTAGTAAAGCGTCCCCGCGCCGCTCTCCGAGTAGGTAGTTGCAATAAAAAGGTCGTTAAAGCGACTTTTACTGCAGTTAAAACTGTAAAAGTGCGTCCGAATAGCCGAATAAAATACGAGCTTCTCTAGGCACGCGCCGCAATCATCAAACCGCACTGTTTATGAGATGATAATAATAATAAAGGTCAGATTAAACCGATCGTTAAAATAAAGTTTAGAGCCGTATAAACGCCAATTTTATACTTGTTGTGTTTTACGGTTCAATCCATTGACGATGACGTACCTGGCACTTTTACGCGCGGTCCTTTGTCGTTCGTCTCCGAGACGAGTCCCCCTTGATTTTCGAACTTATTTCGGTCCCGTAATCTAACGCTTCTGTTTATTTTACAGGGAACTCTAAAGTGATTTATCTCCCGGCTGGGTGCCATCTGCTGGTCAGAAGCTGCACTGATTGAACGCCGCTTGCAGTGATCACCGGGAGAGGGTAAGCACTCGAAAAATTCCGGTTTAGCGCGTGCATACGGAAGATGGCACTCGAATTGCGTCAGAAGGAATCTTCGGGGATAAAAATCCGTGTTTCTCGGATCGAATTGCTAAACAAACCACGATCCTCAAGGCGAATGAGCGAATCGTTTTTTTAAATGTGGAACTCGTTTTAAAGTGCATATTGTCAGCACTAGGTCTATATGGGGTTTTTAATGGGGAAGACCGGGTAATTACAAGATGCGTTTAGATTTTTATCGCGGTAATTTACTGGTTTTATTACCATATTCATAATTACCATCACGCAGTGGTTCGCTACTTCATATTAATCCCACAACCTCTCCACACCACACTTTCTAGACGAATTTGCACGAAAATGTCCACTTGAATTAAAAATTCACATTACCGCATTATCACTTTATGCAATGTAAATTTACAGGAACTCATAGCGAACCGATTCGATTTTGGACACGATTTCCGTGAAACTGACCGGAATGTCGAGATTTCGGAAATCCGAAACCCTAAACTTTCCCATTTTATTGATGTTGAGGTATTATCTCCAAGGGTTGTAACTCTTCCGTTGGATGTTTTGGAACATTTTTTATGAATGCAATCGCCACAATGGTCGGGTGATATAAATGCACTTTCTAAAATTTTACGTGCAAGTTTACGACAACAAAGGTGGTAAAGATTCTACCCTATTTTATTGCTTTATTGTGTAGCGATTTCGGTTGATAAGGGTCGCCTCTTCACTGAAATAGTCGATAACTGCAAAAGGGGTGCAAGTAGGTAGAGAGAGAGTTTACCATTTCGTTTTTTTATAGATTCTTGCATGGTGCTTGAGAAAGTCATGAAATACTAGGTAACTTCAGGTGTTATCTTAATTAGACTGGTATACTTTTGTAATTATCAGAACCTTTAGGATGAGTTACGATAATACGGAATCCTACGCGAGATTATGGGATAGGAAAGTTCGCTAATGGATTATTAATATCTGGGGCATCGGATTTCACAATAATTATTATGTATCAAAGGTTTTGCACAAGTCCTATTATAACGTATGTCGTGTACCCAATTTGGAAAACATTTGTGTTTTTTCGCCGTATTTCATTTTAAGGAAATTTTATCGTCTGACATAATCACCTACATAAATAATAAACAGGGGGACCTTTTCTGCGGTGACATGCAACCAAAATGCGTCATAAAATTCCCTTCCTTTGTTCCCTCGAAATAAAAATCTTAAATTCTCATCGGCATGAATATTTCATAGGGTGGGGTATCATCAGACACCCTTCAAACCTTCCGTATTAGGCATAGACTTTTTGCCAATATTCGCGTTTCGGACTGTTTCTCTTGAGATGGCGCCAGATGTCGTGGAAATTTGACAAGGCCATTTTCTTCAAAATTTACGACATGTATCACGAAAGTACACACTTTTAATTAACGAAAATGTTGCGTGATCTCCTAGCTCCGTATCTTCAAATCTGTTTTGAAAATTATTAGTTGTCGATCGAATTCCAGCTGACTCAAAACAGTGGGTATCTTCTTTCGTTCGAAACGAAAGTAACATTAATTGGATGTAGCGGTCTTTGATAGAAATGTATTCAAAATCGCTCCCAGGTTTTTCTAGTAGAAATTTGAACGATTTTTTAAGGAGAATGGTGGCAATGGGTGGGTTTTAGAGACACTTTTCGAAAAATAAATGAACAAGGGCACCATTAACAAACTCATTAACCGTTCGAAATGCGCCTTAATTATACGCCAGAATCCGCTTTAATCAACGGAACGGTCGGACCCGAAACCAAAACGAGTAATTCCGCCCAATTTAAATGATTTTTTTAGTCGTCCCGATGAGAGGCGAGGCGGATTTCGGTGAGGAAATTTTCAAAAGCGAACGTATTATTAAGATTCCTCGAAAACACATAATGTACGTTTTTTAGTCGCCGGCCTGCCCCACCTTGACTCGCCCGAAATATTTATGAGAGGAGATAATGAGATTCTGGCAGCAGCCCCACAATACCTGGGTCGGCACGACGACCATCCGATTCATCAGGGCCCCGCTGTCAGACCGGCCATTTTGAATAATAAAAGTAATTTTTAATGCGCCATGAATAAATTTGTCTTAATGAGTTTTTGGGCATTTTCGATTCCATTCGCCCATTCGCACTTTCAAACCAAATCGGCGACCCACAATAATCAATAAACAATCCTCGCTTATATTCACATCTTAAAACGATTGAGAGACTTAGCGAATTTAAAAATCTAATTAAGACGAGGATTTCGGATCAGACTAAGCTCGTTGTTTATTTGCGCGTTTTTGTGAATGAACTTGGCGCAAACAAATAAATTACGGCTCGAATTTTTCTGAATGGCCGTCATCATCATCATGTGCAGAATTTTAATTGGGATTAAGTAGGCCCAATGTTCGCATTTGCACTAATAAAAACGTTCGTGTGTGAAGAGTTTTTAGGTGTTGAAATTGAAATGATGATATCGTTAAACATCACTAAAGTAACCGCAATCATCATAATATTATCATATGATATTATCCAACCGGATTTCTATTACCGGTTCTCATTTCTTTTGCCGTAATCTCGAATTTGAATACTGTACCTTTGATTAAAAATGCAATTAAAATTTCTGTTTGTCGAAATTAAAAACCATCAAAAGTGGTCGCGATAAAGCGACGATCACTTACCGATGGTGATACGAAATAATTGAATAATTAATTAAATGAAACGGGGATAACGTCCAGTTAAACTTTTAAATTAAGCGTCAGGTAATAAGAGGCCGCTGATTAGGTAAACACGCAAGTTTAGGTGCAGCAAATGGAAGCGGTTTTCCCTGTATGCATAAAGAGGCTTCGATAATGACTCGTCTCATTGTTGTTTACTTCACAGACTGTGAAATTATTTTAAATTTAGGGAAATATTATTTACACCCAATTATTACTTCTGCTTCCGCATCTTTATTAAAAATATTCATAATATAAAGGTTTCGCTCCTAATAACAATTAATCTATTTAAGTTAAGAAGGTACACACACTATATTTTTGATAATTCATTTATAATCTGACTGGTTATAAATAGATATGTTAAATCGCAAATTTACAAAATTCAATCTTACAACTCTATGATTTTGAATTAAGTGACGAAATATGTATTATGCACCAAAATATTCAAATTTTAATGAATTGTGTATTGTTGAATTCAACTTGAACCTAATAGTATTTACATGTGACGAAGATATTGTTTTATCTCCTCATCAAATAATTCTACTGTATTATACTATAGTTTAATTCCTACCTACTACTACAGTGAAGTCTTGATAATGTGAACATCTCACAATCTGATCAATTCGAACACTTTTAGATACAGTAAATTAATACATTTTTAACAATGAACCATTTCTCTCCTGATTTTATTTCTGTTCATTATTATCATTATAATAAGTCTGAAAATTGCATTTCATTTTATAGCGACTGCGCTGTATTTTGCTTATAATAACATCTTGTGATTAAGATTGTTTTATCAGTTCAACACAATTCTACTGTTATACTCTAGGTCAATACCAGCTACAGTGAAGTCTTGATAATGTGAACATCTCACAACCTGATAAATTTGAACTTTCAGATGCACTAGATTATTTAATTTTTCACAATGAACCAATTTTTCTTCTGGTTTTCTTCCGAATCATATCTGTTCATTATTATAATTAGAATAAGGCTTTATTTACACTTTGTGTTATGGCGACTACACTGTATTTTGCTCATAACAACAACTTATATCTATTTTTAAAATACAGGAGGAAATATATTCCACAATTTTCTTACTTACAGGTTACACAGGTACCGTTAGCACAGTGATTAGCATAGAAATCTACGCATAATATGCCTAAGAATGGCGAAATTATTGCAAATATTCATAAAGATATCTATACAATTTTAACTTGATCTAATTTACAAGGTATAAGTATTCTAAGTACAGTCAATTTTCTAAATATACACTGCTCAAAACAATTAGGGGAACACTAAATATTTTTTTGGAAATTTTCTCATTTCATGTCAATTCCAGATCATTTTTGTACAATGATAGGTTGGAATAGAGCATAACTCATTATCCCCCTTTCGGCGTTTTTGGAAATTCAACAAAAAAGGCAAAACTGGCAATATCCGTCAATTTTTCGCAACTTAAAAATTCTGAATCTTCCAAAAACGGTTAAAGGGGTTAAATGAGTTACTTACGCTCTAAACTGTTATTGTACAAAAAATTATTTAGAAATAACAAGAAATGTGAAAATTTACTAAAAATTACTAGTGTTCTGCTAATTGGCTTCGGCATCCTAAATTTTGAAAATCTCTTCATATCGTGTTTTTGTACATTGGTGGCACCCTCATTTTCAATTGACAAAATATTCTGAAAATGAAATCAGAAAATTCCGGATTTTTCCAAACAGGTCTAAATAGTCTCTCAACATTGATCCGAGTATAATTCCCAATAATTGACCCTGATGTGGAACTTTGCCGACTCTCGCTGTGCTTTTTTGCGGTCATCCCCGTTCTTTGTGTTACTTTTTTTGCGGTCCAATCTGAAATTTTGATTGGACACGGTCGATCCGAGATCCGTTTTGCTTTCCGCCGACTCCTGCACTTTATCTCCCGTCCTCCACGGTCCACGGCCGGCATATAAATATCGGCCCGACGCGAAAAAAGAGTTCGGCGGAAATCTCGCCCGATAAACATGTCCGCTCGGCCGCCATTCCCGCGTCGTAAACAAGATGGTATCGAAGGTGAGCCGACGTGTTTGTCCTCGCCAGGGGGCGCGCGGGCGAACTCCGGGCCGATTCCGGGGAGATACGGCCCGCCGGAATTTTAATCTCGCCGAGCGCACTCGAACCCGTTAATTCGAACGGGGCCGACGTTAAAACATCTCGAGGTGGTGATGAATCAGGCCGGTGCACCCGAAGGTCCTCCGCATGTTCCTCCTTGTTGCCGTGGTTACGGGCGTTTCTCCGCCAATCGGCGAGCCGCGGGAGGCGGCCGCGGATGCTTTAAGGCCCCAGATACACGCATTCTTCTTATTTCCGGCGTTCCCATTACCGGCGGAATCCCCCGCGATGCATCGCTCCCGGGCATTGTTCTTGCTGCCTTAACGGCCTTTCGGACAGTGACGTACTGCCGCCGCGGGCCGCCCCTGCTTTCCGCCGCCTCCGGGGGCCTCCGGACTTTCGGAATTTCGAGCGGGGTTCACCTGGAGTCTCGAAAATCCGGGGACTTTTCGGGGGGGACGGTCGTCAAAAGTGATGTATTCACCCGCTGCATCGTTTGGAGATTCCGGGGACCCTTTGTTTACTGTGCGGTGGACCCTGGAACAAAGTTTCGTGAAAATGTATGGAAATGTATTTCGGGTAGCGGGAAATGTCTCTATTTTCTGGAGCGGTGACGAAAACAGCCCAAATCGGATTTCCTCTGCTATACCCGCAAAGATTTTCATCTGAATACTTTTCAGGAATTTCAGTTTAAGAATCTGTGAATTTTTGTTTTGGTTTTGGCAGCTTATGCTGAATTTCAGTGTTTTTGGTAGTTTTCAGTACTTAGTCTTTTATTGGCTTCTTTAAATATGAGATTAAATCTCTCGAAAATTGATTCTGAAACTATTGGTATACCTCAAGGTATACACTGTTTCAAATTTCGAAAAATAACATTATGCAAATAAGTACACTTGAAGCAATCACTGAATTTCAACAGATTGAACGTGATTTTTACATCGTATTTTATAAAATTACAATTTTTTCCAAAATGCTCACTGGACTTATAGAATCGTTTCACCGTATCACAGTACCCATGTCAACTGGTTTATTAGAGAATTTCATATTTTACTGACAGACATCTACAAATTTAAGATGAGATTTCGTCTAGTTTTTAAGTACTGATGATAAAGCACATAAGTGACACCTTAAAGTGATAAAAATGCTCAAAATTGATAAGAGGATTTCTTTGAACAGCAGTGGGCGATTTTTGGAAACCCGATAAAACAGTGTCATTTGTGTATGGCTCTTGAAGTTTGTGCACTTCAAGAGTCATCAAGGCCGGAAGATATCACCAAAAACAAACAGAAAACTATGTTTTTCGCAATTTATTTCAGATTTTTTCTGCTCCTTGGGCTTTCTTAATAAACGTCGAAAACTGGTATCAGTTGACGTTATTCACACGGATTTCAGTAACCTGAACAAATCGCTCATCTTCCTGCACACCTTGCATCTAGCTATATTCGGATTAAAAGGTCTGGTCAACTGTATTTTGCATTTTTTCTCCAGATTTCTTTCTATTTACTCGACATTTTCCGTTTTCGTGAACGAATTTTAATCAATCCGCTAAATCATTCTAAAATTTGCTTTGAACCAACTAGAAATGTTATCAAAACCATCTACTTCTCTCTTCGCAAGATTTATGCAAATCCAGGATCGGATACAAAACGTGATTATTCCGAAGAGGTACGAGTGCCCATACACAGCACAGGTGAGGTGGAGGATTGGAATGGGAAAACGGCTGAATTTTTTTTTATAACTAGCTCCGGCTAACCTAGGCCGCGGAGTGTGTGACCTCAGAGCAGAACAAGAAAAACCTCTTTCGACGCAATACATAATCGGGCAAATTAACACATTTCATTCCCATGGCAGCCGTATACGCAGAAGGTATCTCTAATAGAAACATTAATCTATGGAACCAGTCCTCGTAAACAAACCCGGTCGGCCATAGCTGGATATCTTAATCTTTTTGTCAGACCTGGGGGCCATTATTCATTTCGGGGGGTCCAGCAGCAACGAGAAAAATTCCAAAGCAGAAGGAGAACGTACATCATTCCTTTTATTTAGTTTCGTTTCGTTTTTGAGAACCACTATACGTTCTCCACCACCACCGCCGCCGGATCTCTCTCTTTTATTTAGGGGTGGGGAATTCAGATGTGGTGTTTCGGTGGACGGTGCATTAGACTGCGCGGCCATTAAAATGGAATTTATTCGGTTCCTTGCATCAAATTCCGCTACGTTGCTCTCGCCATGTTTCTCGGCGCTGGAAAAATTACAAGGGCCGTGCCGAGCAAGGACGATAAATCACCACGAAACAACTCAATTTTCGGCCCAGTTTGAATTATTACCTCGCCCGGAACGGTCTGATGACGGAGGGTCGTTTGGGACCGGGGAATGAGCACCGAACTCCATTCGGACTCGATCCACAGGTGCATTTGCGAATTTATCGACGGTTTTAGCATAACGTTTTGACTGCATGTTTAGATTTGAATAAAGGTTACCGCATTCGAGCCACCGTCTCATTAGAATCACCGAAATCTCCGGAAAAGCAAAAGATGTAGAGTTTAGTTTTGTTGGAGTTATGTGTGCGGTTTTGGATGTCTCGATCGTTAGGTGGAAACCTGGGAAGTTAAAATAGTTCCACTTCATTAAGCAAGCAATTTGAAATATCGGAAAACACTTTGGGAGTCTTACTGCTTACATTTCGACGTTGGGTATATCGCGTGTGTATTTTCCTCGAATCGTTTGCGTCTCTATCTGGATGATTCATCTGCGACAGGCCAAATTTTGCTGAAATTTCGAGCCCACCCATGGAGAAGCGTCTGGAATGTCGGAATGTAAAATGGGAGAGCCAATTATTGGGGTGTGGAATTTTTCGAATCGTCTTTGTGTAGTTTGATTCGGGGGATTATCGTGGAGTGCCGTTGGCAGATATATGCGCCATGGAAACGTCGAAATGAAATTTTCCCCTAGGTCGTTTTGAAAGTACTCTAATCCATCTGAAACGCTTAATATTCGTCGAGACCGGGCAAGATTGCTTTAAACGGCCAATAACAATAGACCTAATTTAAAAAGGGGACGTAAAACTTGAGTACCTACGGCTTTTGGCGCGTACACCGAGCATTTCTTATGCCCGCTCCGAAACTGCCGCCGGCTTCCATTAAAATCAGAAATTTAGTGGCGAGATAAGCGGCAAAGTAAAACGAAAAGAAACGCTCTAACTCACACATATAACTGTCTGGCGAAATGAGCTTACTTGCCCGTTCCTGCGAAATATTCCAAACTCGGGTATTATATGACGCTTTTCCCGGTTTTTCCGGGGCGCCCGACGACTTGTGCAAACTGCAATGAGAAACGAAAACAAAACGATAAACCATCTGATATATAGTTTTCAGTTCATTTTCTTCGGTTTTATTTGCGATTTACCAAACAAAGCGTCTGCACTTTTCCATCCTTCTCCCTTCTTTCGCCGAAAAAGTAGCCCTCTCTAGATATGCCCCGCGCTTTCCCTTACGAGGCCTCAAATACACTCATCATGACGCCATTTAGGCAAAATGAAACGTTATGATGCCGTAAATGGTGTAAATTCCACTTCCGCTACCTAGTAAACTTATTTTGGTGCTCAAATTTCGGTGTCTCGTGCCAATCGTAAAATTGACGAAGAATGATTCCCGTAAAACCGTCAGCTTTTGATGGAAAGTGCAACAAGAAGGCGATAAACGGTAGGAACGGTTGACGAGGCGCTCGCTTCCCCCATAAACGGACAACACTGACAAAACCATGACTTTTACGGATCGTAAAAACGGTCGTAACCGTTAATAAGTATCTGTCGTAAAATTGATTGCTGTTGACACATTTTTTTCACCCAGGAAAAAAACCCAAAAGGCGTGACATTTTACGCCTCGACCACCACCGCACCCGTGGCACCGATTTTATTGGCCGAAATTAGTTTTACTACGGGTCGTAATTTTTAATATCTTTAGTGCGTTTCGGTAGCACCATCACCGTTTTATCACGCGATACGTAAACATAAAACCACCCCTCTCTGAGAACGGATCACTTTCTGATCCGGACTTGACCGACGGTCCTTCAATCATCGCGGTTTTAATTCGCGCGTGATGGCCGGGACAATGAAAGTCCCGGGGATGAGGGACCCTTCAAACCGTAAATTCGGACGCTTTACTCACCCTGTAAATTAAAATTCAAATTGGGTAGAAGCCTCCCCTCGCGTAATCCGACGTCCAATCTTCGGCGATATACGATTATACGCAAAGTTCCGGTCGATCTCTCACATGTGCGCGGAGAGAGGAGGCCTCGCCCCGGGATGTGCGGTTATGTGCGGACGTACCCGTCCATCACCCTTTATCGCCCCAGCAAATACAACCCTCGCATAAACGCCGGACGATCTAGTTGTCGTGTCCACCCCCCGGCTCGACGATCATCATGGGCGGCGGCGGGGTCATTTTCGAGCCCTGCTGGGCAAAAACGCCCTCATCCCTCCATCCTGCAACAACAGACCAAAGGAACGGTATAAGCCCTTCTGTGCATGAGTAGAAGTGGGTATATAACGGTAATAATCGTAAGTAAGAGCGGGGATTTGGGAAATCCGGCAGCAGATATGAATATCCGTGGAGTCGGTTAATTCCGCGTCCTAATAATCCCGGCTGGAGGTTCGTTCCGTGAAACGTTAAGCCGGAAGTTAAATCTGGAATGACCGTAGAGACGGTCGTTGTGTTGTTTTGATCTTCATTATCGTCGCGCTAAATTCGCACGCACTCGGCGATCAGCGTTTTCGCGTGACAATTGCCGGTGCGATGGGGCCGGAATGGGGGCGAGGGACGGCCGTTATCCGTGTTAAATGAAGTGCGGCACGAAGGAGGAACGGGAGAGAGGGCGGAGGTGGATCCGCCGCGCGGCCTAAGCCTTTTGCCCGAGCTGCAATTCCCAACTCGCGCGGATAACACCGGGGATTGGGAAGTGAAGCGAAACTCGATCCGCCAAGAGATATTGTCTGTGCCTGCGAGATAGCGGACGTGCAGGGTCGGAGCCAGCGGATCCCGCCAGGAGCCCCACAACAAGTCCAACTTTGCCCGGATTACCCGGATCCGGCCGAGCGCCCAACCCGGAACAACTCCCACAAACTCGGAACCAACCAGCCCTACCAATCCCGTTACAGGCACAATGGTTTTTCTACTCCGAAACTGTCTATACTGCTGCAGAGGAAGTAATTGATCAGTCACAAGTCATTCCTTTGAAACAGATCCAATGAGAAGGCAGGAAAAGACGAAATATACAATTGGCAGAGGAATCTGTGTTTTGAACTAGCAACTGGCCAATGATTTCCAAAGTCTCACAAAGGACTATAGAAGACGGAATATTTAATTTGGAGAGAAATATATGTTTTGAACTAGCAACTGGCCAATGATTTCCAATACAAAGGACTATAGAAGACAAAATATTCTCTTTGGAAAGGAATCTATGTTTTGAATTAGCAACTGGCCAATCATTTCCAAAGTCTTCCGAAGGACTATAGAAGACACAATATTTGATTGGGAAAGAGATCTGTGGTTTGAATTAGCAACTGGCCACTGGTTTTCAAAAGGTTGCCTTCAAGTGCGTCTTGGATCTATGGAATCCGTTTTTCCCCCGGGTGTTTCCGTTGTTTGTTTCCAGTGGAGGGGTGCTTTTCCGGGGAGTCCCCCTCTGCCGAAAAAAGTATACGACGAGAGACGACGCTGATGGCACGGGAAAAGGGAAGAAGAGGAGGAAAACTAGTCTGCTCAGCTATGCGAGTCTGAAGTTAGGTTAATGGCCGACCGGAATTGCGCTTTCCATCTTGTCCCATCCCGCCTATTCCTTGCACGTAAGGAACTCAACTCATGCGACTTGTAATATTTGTTCTCGACTGTTCCGCCATTCATATGAGTTTTATCCGGCCGTTACGAGGCGCCGCAAGCACGTGGGGATTATTACGATTATACGGAAAAACGACAATTTTCGCATTCTATCGGCCGTAATGACGCATCGGACGAAACTAAGAGTTTCGTGTATCGCGATTTAATCGCTCTCGAAAATATTGCATAGGGCGCACGTACCGCCATCGCCTGGTGCCCAAATGGAGTGTTAATCCCGCTTAAACTGGGCACTTTAACGGGATTTTCAGACTAATAAATTTACAGCTTTATATAAGCCTTCAAAACGTGAGACGAGCCTTTCTATGGAAATTCTACAATCCTTGTCCCTCCTCTCGACTCGGTGGAGAGAAGATTTGCATATTTGAATTTCAATTTTATTGCTACCTTCGCATCTTTAGGGCCATAATTCAAATAAGTTTAATAAAGATTTCGCCCCAGTCGAGGACTCTAATTAAATCAGTTATTATATCGATTGTGCAACGAATGAAAATATCTAGATCATCATGATGGGTTGTATTGGGTGGTCGAACGGTTTGTTGTCGGGTTTTCGGCATATTATTATCTAACAATCGGCTTTACGAGCCATCCCGTGCCATTCGCCGATATTAAATCTGCTCGCAAACGCTTATAAAACACGTCCCGATATCTGCCCTATCGATTTCATCGATCCCCTCCTCCCTCTCCCTGTGTACTCGGAATGAGCCGTTCTTTTTTATGGGCCCATTCCAGACCTCATCGGTGTCACATCTCTCCACATGCGACCCCAGGTTGCGATCATAAATGTTTTAAAAAAGTTCCCATAGGTGATCCTCTCGAAAACGTCATCATATGCGGCGCGTATTTGAATTTATTAGTCCGCAACCCCGAAACCGCACAACACGCTTCTCGCTCATCCGCCACGGTTAATTTTCACGGTGCCATTCGGCATGGAGCCGCGTCAAAACTCGGATTCCGCGCAGGAATCGTCGCAATTATAATAAAGTTTCGACTCTAATTAAAATTAGATTTAATTTCATGCATCCGAAATCTGTCGGCGCGAAAGCCGCGCTGCGATGGCATTTTAATTAATGTAAAATCCGAAGGCTGGAACAAAGCTCTCCTAGTAAAACGTCTAGATTCGGTAAGATAAAACAATTTATGGAAGAGAATTCGTCGTTATACACGACATTTTACGGCGTTCCGCCCTGCAGCTTATGGCTCACGAAATAACCACGCAGCGTTCGAATAATTATCAATTTAATCATCCATCTCTCCACTGGAAATCGCCGATAATGCGCAATTTTCGAACAAGATTCCGCCGACTAACTGACTATAAGCCGAACGAAACACATGCCGCTAAATGTTTGAAGCACCCATTAAGAACATCGAATCAGAGTGTAAAATAATTGTACCATTTCGTGCTGTGTAAATGTAATTAGAGACGGGCTGGAAGCGCCAGACGCCCCCTTAGGGCCGACCCCGATGTGCCGAATCGATCAAACCCCCAGAAACCGCCCCCCGAGTCGAGGGGTGGAAACGCAGAAGCTCCCTCGTTTTGGGAAATTCGCGGGGGAGAGTGATCATTTCCAGTCTCCCAAGTGCACAAGGATTTCTTCTTGGTTTTTTTGCGGGCCATTGTCGCCGGGTTTATAAAGTTCATTAGTCGTGCGCCGTATAAGATCGTACATTTCGTAAACCGCAGCAATATAAGCGGGAACAAGATCCTTGAGTTTAACCGAAGTTCGCAAACTTAACTTATATCAGCCCGTATGCAGGCGCGCCCACGCCGCCATGTTTCAGCCGACCGACTCTAATTAAACAACCGTTTTAATTAACACACTAAATTATATCTTAAATGAAATTCCGGTATCGTTCATCTCGAAACTCCGGCGCGCAAAACTTATCTAATCTGGCACCCTCCTCCTCCGCCGGCGCGGATATTAAGGCCTCATGTCGTGCGAATATTCGGTTTGCTCCCGACTTTTCCCTCTCCTTCCCGGGGGCGATTAATAGATTTCGCAAGACTTCCCTAAAAACGAGTTATTGCAGCGAGAGTTTGTTTTCCGCTTCCTGCAGGAAGTTTTGAATTTATATTGGAATTCACGCGAGCCTAGTTTTATTGCCAACTCGCCCCAAGTTATTGAATCTCATTTCGATTTCCCAAATACCGACCGTTTCTTATAAAGCACACTTAAATGAAGGCCTACCAATGAATCTCAGAGCCTTCACTTTCCCCATTTTGCAGTTTGCAACCAAAAGCTCTTTCTTAATAACCAAGTTCAACTCGCTCGAATCGAATGAGCTTTTTTGGGCTTTCGGGCAGTAAGCATTTAGGAACCGGCCCGGTCCTACTGGTAACGGAGCAAGACGTAGGAAGAAGGAAATTGCTAACATAAATCATGGCTCCTGTGTACAGCAGCTTCCGGGAGGTTTAGGGATGTCGGGTCATTATAAAATCGTGCGAATAAACACACGCGGGGATAATCCAATGAATCCGTGGAAGTTTGCGAACGGAATCGCCCTCGTGGAATTTGTCGTCAGAAAGTTTGTACCTACTCTAAATGCAAATACGGCCGTCGACAAAACAAACAACAAAATACTTCCAGAGGACGCCTACTCCGGTCCCTTGCACACAAGGAGAGGACGCGGCTCTAGTGAAATTCAGACAATCAAGAAAGGCCGCATTTAAATATTCATGAAAAATAAATTAAATGTAAATATCTGAAAGTTCCCATTGGAGGAAAATTGTTGAACTTTCTCTCCCCGCGACGCCTTTTCCTTCTCCCCGTCCCGAAGAGGGCGAAGCGGGAGAGAAGACGCACATCTGCAATTTACATCCCTCGAAACTAATTCCATCCGAACCGCGCTGATTTACTGCCGCGTAAAACGCTTTATAAAAGTTATTTCAATCGAGATTCCTACTCTAATATCATCTTAATGGCGATGAAGGGGATCCGCGTGCTCTTTCGCCTCAGCAACACATGTCGAATGGGCGGCGTAAAGGTACGATTCCTACACAGCTACTTCGTGCAGCCGCGACCCAAAGCCGCCGCGACTGGAAGTCGCTCGACGGCTGAGTTCGGCCGCTCGACGTCTCGGCCCGATGTTTTACTAATAACAAAGCGAAAACGGCCCCAAAATATGTCGTTTGTGGTCTTTGGCATAAGTAGAACCAGACTGGACTTTGTTTAACAATTTAGACGTTGAAGAAGGGCGTTTTTATTTTGATAACAACCGAATAACGGTTAAATTTATGAAAATTGCGTTTCCAACATTCACAACGCCATATCTTCAGATCCAATTGAGTTATCGACGTGTTTTTTTTTTACGAAAATGACTTACACAAAATTATCTTTACAATTATGCTATTGACGCTATTGAATGATGTGTATTAGTTTGTTCAAATAATCATTGATTGTGCTGCTTCGCTGCGACTACTTTAATATTTTCAGTGAGCGAGAAAATTTTTTATTTGCGGAAATTTTCATCAACATGCTGCGAAGCAATTAAAGTGAATACATGGAGGAAGTTTTTGTTGGAAAAATTATTCACCCTTGACTTATGGTTATTGAATTATAATTTATTCAGAAATTTTCACTACGACAATACTTCAATAATATCGTTCAATAATATCGCTAATTTCTACATTCATTAGCAGTATTTACAACTTAACATATGGTTTCAAATCAGGTACCAAAAAACTGAAGAAAAAATAGTTATCCATGGATTACCAATTTATTTAGATAAATAACTTTCGTGGATTGCTACTACTGAGCGTTCATTAATGAAAGTAATCAGAACAGACCATGTTAGTCAGAATTTGACTATTGTCTAACTTTTGCAAGAATTAAATCCTCACTGACATAGCCTTCTGTGATTACTTCCATTGATGAACGCTCTGTATATGTGCCATTGCTACAAAAATAATTAGTAAAATTGCATGACCCAAAGTAAATTTCGTTGTTTCAATAAAATTTACGTTATTTTCATCTATAAATTTCGTCGACATACAATCATTAATACAATAGTTTGTATTACATCCAATTGCGATCATCTAGGTTGGTATTAAAATTGAAAAATAAATAAAATTTTCAGAAAAGTACTTGTTTTCGACAGCTTAGTTTTTACTTTTTAGTTTTTATCCATCAGGAGCAGGAGGCCATACCTTATTCTATTCGGATTGGAAACTCTAATTATTTAATGAAATTATTCAGCGGCTTTGCCACATGGTGATTTCACATTATTTATAAGTAACTATATCTAAGTCTATGTATTTCGAATAAAGTATGAAACCAACATAAGTATCGACGCAGATAATTTAATTACTGTCTGTTTGTTACAACAATTAAATGCGGTGTTGCAAAGCATACTCTAAATATTTCCATTAATTAACTGTCGATATTACAGTGTTTAAAAATTCGCGACTTTCGTGGTCGGTGTGATGTCTGTTAGCTCGCGGAGAGCCCCAAAGTCTTTTTTAGAAATCTCTAGGGCCAATTTTTGATTATGATGGAAAAGCACAATGTGGCAATGCTGCTGACTTCAATAATAAGTAATTTTCCCACCTGATATACACCGGAATAATTTTTTGGTAATATGGCGGTCGAAATTTGAAATTTCATCTTCAATAATTATTAATTGCTACAATTCGCCGGCTAAAATGCCGTTCATTCATAGTCTAGGGCTTTTTGAAGGAATCCGTGTCGCGAAAACACAGATTACCCTCGTCTCTATCATTTGTACGCGAGACATTATTTGCTACCATCAGAAACCACACATTTATCAAAATAAATGTTATCAAGTTAGAATAGTGGTCGATTTTTGTGATTTTTATCAAACAATCAATCACAATGAATAAATTGTGGAGAAAATTATATGCATGGTTACCAAATAATGGGCATTATTACATTATTATACGATATTATCATTGGTAATTTAAAAAAATGTTCGATGAATGCATTAATTAAAAAATAAGTTGAGCCGTCGGGCGACCGAGCGGCCGGACTGGTCCTGGACCAGTCGAGACGTCGGGTAGTCGAGCGGCTGAACTGCTCCCATAAGAACCAATGTAAAATTTCTTCGGTAATCTTCGCTCGGCGGCTCGTGAATAACCGGGACGGCCGGGAGTCGCTCACGTCGAGCCGCTGCAGAGGCAACGCTCCCATAAGAAAGCACAGGAGCGGACAGCCTCGATGGCTCGATCTCGGCGACTTCGAGTCGCGGCGACTGGAAGTAGCTGTGTAGGAATCGTACCTTAAGGAAACGAATCCCCCTCGACGAATTCTCATTCGGTGTGCCGTGATGAATTACTCACTGAAAAAAACGTCCAAAATTTTAATCATAGTGAAGACGTTATAACGAAGCGGAATACCTAAATCGACACGATGGCATGTCGAGAGGCAGTTTCGCTTTTTGATGTTGTGAAAAAAAGGAATAGATCATTACGGGCCGGGGATAAGAGCAGCAGACGGCGGCCATTTGGAAATAACTCAAAGCGGGGCCTTAATAAAGAAGTCCGAGGCACCCAAGATTTACCCCCAGTCGCCTACCTGGATAGAGTTATGGCTTATCGCCGTTCTCCACGCTGTTCAACAGACGTTAAAGATAATTTAGATTACGAATAATGGCGGTAATCGGCCATTGTTGGTCCGAAAGTGCTTTTCATTTAGGATGTTTTGTTAATGGCGTAATGCATTATGCACGGGGTGCCCGTCTGCGGCCGGCATGATGAATAAAAAATTAAGTCGTTTGTTAAATGGGAAAATGTCATGTGAATGAGACATTAACGAAACTTTAAAAAATATTAACGGCGGCGTTTTGTGATGTTCATGTCTCGTGTTTTTGTAGCCAAATGGATTGCCTGCTCCTCATCATAATTATCGCAACCTCTACTATAGGCTGCTATACACCAATTTATTTGCGAGAGGAATAATAATGAAAACGAATGAAGGGGTTGCCACGAAGAAGCCGTCCATAATTTTCAACTTTCCCAGGTCCAAAGTCGCGAATTTATGTTACGATTCCGGGACCGGGGTATAACATCTAAATTTAAGCGCAGTTTCGTACAACCCTTCTTTATTGCCTTATTTCGATACATCTTCTAAATCCTTTCGGAACGCATTCCGGATTTATGCTGATCTTTCTCGCGTCTTTTTCGGGCGAATAAATGAAGACTTATACGCATTTCTCAAAAGCCATTTTCGCACAGTAGGACATCAAAAGGACCCGCATCAGAAAAAACGGCCTGTATCTTGCAACATCGAACATAATACTACAATGCCGGGACGTTATCGGAACCCAGCTGGTCATTCTGCTACCGGGTAATGACGACCCTTAATTCTTGGCCATCACCGGGGGTGTCTATACTAAACGGGCGTATAAATATAAGGCGGCCCGAAAAGAAGTGCCCTTTTTATTGTGGTGGTATCAAGTTTCCGACACGGGCTGAAGCAGTAAAACACTCCATTACTGTGACGTTTCAATGAGTCGCACCTCCTGAGCCGTCACGTTTATTGCCAGAAAGACACCAAGTAGCCCCGAGTCATAAACATAAACCAGCCAACATCAAACACACACCTGAGTTTCCCACAATACCTCATTGGGGAGATAAATGCAACTGATAGTGGCAGTCTGGAGAACGAGAAGTCAACAACTTTCCGATGGACTGGGACGACTCCTTTATTGGACTGATTTACGATCACCGCGATGAGACAAACATCGGGTTTTTGCACGATCCCGTTCAAAATATCGCCATAAATTCGGAATTCCATAAACATCTCAATTAACAATATATTAACTCTCTGCCATTGAAAGTCGGTACAAAACAACGTCGGAATATAAAGGAATGTGGTCGTAAGTTAGTTTTTGAACCGTAATGTAGGTGTCGTTCCTAGTTTCGTGAAAGGAGACGTATTTTTCCAACGCCATTTGAAGATTATGTGGGCATCTTTGATGCCACTTTCACAAAATGTTACTGTTTATTTGAAACCGGACAAACGACATGTATTTCGAAATCATTTTTAATTCCAATGGACATTTTGATGTTGTAATGATGGAATCTGCTTTGGCTCTCAGCCCCTCTAGGACTTCCTTATTCGAAGGTGGGTGAGGTAATCTTCCAACGACATTTTTAATGCATAATGCCTCCTTTTATAAAGTTAGAGCGCCGAATATCGCATTCCGGTGAGATACATAGGGAAAACTAAAATGAAAATGTCTTGAGATGTCCCCGGGGTGCCCTTTTACCCGGCGAACGACAATGCGTCTTAGTAACGACTTCCCGTCTGTGTTACTCTATGAATACATTTTCTTTGTTCGTTCCTTCGGTGTCGAGCGGGTAACATGCCTGTTTTACATGCATTGAATTTCCAAACATTCAGTTATAGTCCAGACATAATTATTTTCCCGACTCGATGTCTCCCAAACCGTCAAAAAGGCATAGTCTGTAAACGGATTAAAACCCCTAGCATCTTTGAGACTTTGTTCCAGAAGTTTATCAAAAGTATTATCCTCGTCTTTATCGACCGTTGGTGGTGTTTTCAGCTCGTCCTTATGGAGTTCGGTCTCGATATAATTGACTGGCCCGTTATTGATCATTAATATGGAGCACAATGCCGAGTGGAAAGGCCGCGGTAAATTATCGTCAATTTAAGGACGATTTACAAGCAGTCAAGTGGCCATATCTGTCGTCGGTGCCGCGATTTGGTCTACTTTACGGGCCCGTCCATTGGAAATGTCCATCAGGACTATTTCGTTCCTCATTAAAGGCTCCGTAAATCGTTATCTGCGTCCTTGTTTATAGCGCCAAGAGGAAAGCGACGCGCTCCTTCTGACTCGTTAACTCGTCCGCGGGCTTTTTACTGTTTTGCTCCCTTTTTCCGGGCGTCTTTCCGGTTCTCCGCGAGCGGGGAGGGAAAACAAACAGGGCCCGGATAGGAAGAGCCGGATAAAAGAAATCCAGTCGTACATGCGATCCTTAGGCGGGTCCAAATTGCCATCGGCAAATGGCCCGTACTTAATGATTAAAAAAAGAGGAAACATTATCCACGGACTGCACAAACTGAATAGAACGGACCGGAGAAAAGGGAACCGGAGAAAATTAAAGTCCACACTGCCGAGACGATAACACACTCTCTGCCTCTCTGCCGTATTCCTCTTTCCTTTGGCGAGATGCTGCATAGACGAAAGCCGTTTTGCCCTCCCGGAGAACCCGGGGCGACGACGTTATGCGTCGTCTTATCTTCGCGCTAAATAAAAGCCGAGTTTAGATAAATATAAAGATAAGGGAACGAACCAGATCACTCCGAGTGTCGCGGAATTGATTAAAACGGCACTACAAACACGGGGGTTAAGCTGCGTTCTACTACGCCAGACTTTTATTAAACCGGTCGGACCGAACTTTACCTAGCCGATGCCGATATTCGACAATTACCGGCATCGATCAAACCGTTTTTCGTGGCCCGTATAAATGCGTAATTTGTGTAAAAATGGCCCGCGGGCCCCCTGGGTCTCGGGGCGGTCATTCCCGGGGCAGTAAAAACTATTTCACGCTCCACACACCTGCAATAAAATACGCACCGACGAATGAAATTTTAATTGCGCCGGTTTTATCCCCGTAAAATATCTCACCGTCAGCACGGTGTAAAATTAAAAAGTGTCGTAAAACTGGAATATGCGGCCTCGTTACATAATTGAAACGGAATTCTCCTTTTTCATCGGTACATCATCTGGATGATGCAGGGGCGCATGATCGTGTGTCTTTGATGGTTTTCTCCGAAGTGAACCGAAACCTTTATCTTTATTGTTTCACATTCGTGAAAGCGTATAAGGAAAGAAACGTACAGCGAGCACGTTGTGGAAAAAACAAGATAGAAAACGCTTTTATTGATTTCAGTAGCGCATAACCGGATTTTCGGTTAGAACGTGAACGTTCGTGGCTTTGGGAGGGCGCGCGAGATCACAGTCTGGGAGGGAAGCGAAGGCGAGGGGAGGCGAAATGGCCGCTTCCAGCAAGTCGTGTGGGGTGACTGGTCGGGCCGGTGGGTGGCTGCCGGTGGTTGGCGATGAAGGAAAAAGAAAATATCGCGGGACGTCGAAAAGCCGGTTCTTAATGCGCCGCGGCCAAATCTCCGACTTATAATGATATGTATCGATCCGATTGGACCACGCATTTCTTAAAATGAGACCCAATTATAAAGATTTTTAATGGCGGGCTGACATGTGGCCAATTAATCAGAATTTGCCTGCCTTTTTCCCATGTGTTCTTCATCGAACAGATGCGATTTTCGGATTGTAATTAAAAATGTTTTTTCTAGTAGATACACCAGTTAAAAATGAGAGACTACAAATTATTAGAAAACTCTGTCAACTTGTTTGAAAAAACTTTGTCAAATTTCGGTTAACAAAGTCAATACAGTTGAATTCTCATCTTTCTAATGAATTTCCCAGTATTCGTCATAATTCTTAGCGAAATACGTAGAGATATGAGAAATAAGCTAAAAATTCAGAGAAATCCTCAATTCTGCGGATTTTTAAGGTTCCATGTGCTTTGTATAAGCTCCATCAGGAATTAGTCTAAAATTGGAAATTTGTGGGAAATTTGTACAAATTAGGGGGGGAATTAGTAAATTATTAGGAGAATTTGTAGAAATTATTGGGGAATTTGTAGAAATTAGTATGAAATTTCACAAAGATATTTCTCAGCGAAACACCCTTCGCTTTCCACATAAAAACTAGACGAAATCTCATGTTGAGCTTTTAAATAGATGTTTCTCACTAGTTTATGAAATTCTCTACTAAACTGTCTCATAAATGTAGTGAACAGTCTGGAAAATGAGTAATATTATCAGTTTTAATATTCTGTGGAAAAATCACAAAGTTCAATAACTGATTATTTCAAGTGGACCTATTCAGCCTCATTATTCAGTTAAATTCCGAACAGTGTACTGTTAGATTGTGGGGATTTGTGTGTGAATTCGACGCGAATAATTTAAAATCTGCGTAAATTTGCATAAAACAACACGTTACAATAATGAACAACGACTCTAATTCAAAATTAGCATGGAAATAATAATACTAACGATATTATAGTAGTTCGGTTTGTTCGATAATCATAAATAGCGATTCAGTGCCAGACTTATTAATGCAACACAATGAACTCGGAGGCCGAACGACGCTATCTGCCCGTTCGAAAAAAATTTAAATTAATTCTGGTTGTGTTCAGATGCGGCCGTTTCGTTTGAACTTTTTCGCTTTTGAATAGAGAGCTTCTGAGTTTTCTCGTCGACTTTTATGGGGCCGTTACGGAGAGTTATGTAGATTAAAAGTTGCAACTGTAATTGCTATTTAAAACTGCGAAACGAATTCTGCTTCGAATATAGAAAATTCATGAATAACTTAACCCAATTTATTTTTTCGCGCACCATCAAACCCCCATATCTGGAGCCCTCCTCTTTGCGGTCGTGGGGGTGGAATTCCGGGGGGCGGTAATCGATGTAGATCCGCGATAAATCCGATGTCGGCGGCTAGAACAACTCTGTCGACACTCGGCCATAACTCAGGTGATAATGGCCGTTTGAATTGCCCGGCACCCCGGCCGCATTGCGATATGCCCGCACTTCGCCAAATGAACAACTCGTCATCGTGCGATCCCGCTCGCTCGCCCGGAGCTTCCGGCGCTCGCTCCTTCTTCCGGGCGACCGTGGATTGTTTTCGGACCGCCGCCCCGAAACGTACGAGCGTCATTTCCGCCGGCAACAGTTTTAGAATGTGAGCGACCGTTTAATTTCCACGTTCGGAACGAGTGGGCGCCATCACAGTCTATCGTGTTTTCATAGTCCGGGCGCGGGTTAGTTATCTAGCCGACTTGATCCGGGGCTTTGCAGCGATCCAATTATCTGGATATACGGAGCGTTTCGATTCAGACCCCGTTCGGGATTCATTCCGGTTTAAGCCCCATTAAATATCTCGCCCTCTGCACTCCATCTCGAATCATCCCCTTTTAATTTCGGCCCCATGATAATTCGCGGAATTCTCGGTTCAATCTTTCAAAAATCCCGAATTCGGGTTAACGGGTGTCACCTCGTTTTTAGGGTTTATGGGGGCGGTTTTTCGAACGGGGGATCTTTACGACGTCGTCAGCGTCCTGTTCGGGAGTGTATGAATAACATTCGGGAGCATCGTGTTTTCAATAACGGGACTAAATATTCAATGGGGCACTCGGAGCGCCACTTGCGAGAAGATGGGCCATTCTCGAGCGCATTGCCCATTCCGGTCTCGGGAGGGCCCATTCCCGCCCGTTACAATGGTCGTTGCGTTCAGCACTATGGATTCTCCATGAGCGGAGAACGCGGGCCGGGCCCGAAATTACGGCGATTTTATTCAAATTCCGGCCCGAATTGAAGGTGAGCGAAAATAACCCGGTAATGTTAAGCTTCCGGGAGGCGCCCCGGTCCTTTGGCGCCCCAAAAGTGGCCGATTTCGCGCGAATTCGCGGGTCTTTCGGGGGCGACCGGGCCGCTCGCGATCATGTTACGAGTTGATCATAAAAGCTCGAACGATTATTTTATCGCGCTTTAAGTAATTACGCGAGATTTTATATTTCAACTTGTTGCTACTGAAGGCCGGCTCTGTATTATAAGGTCTCCCATCAAAAACTGCCCATCATCGCGGGCCGCAATCGCCCAACTTGCGAGAACGGCCCGTAAGCTCCTTTAGCCTGTGCTAAAATGTCAATTTCGCCGGATTTACCTTGTGCGCGCTGACGCCTCGCGGGGATAATTTAAAATTTTAATAACGCTCCACCTCGCCGGATCTTTTTAAGGCCGAGTCTCCCCGTTTTTCTCCAGAGGGGTCGTTATTTATGTACGAGGCCGCGGCGCAGAAAAGGCTCTCGAGTCTATCTCCGGCTAACCCGTAATCACAATTTAAATAGTTGCGCCGCATTATCCGTCACGGTTCACAGGGGTGTTTCGTAAAGCGTGTACACAAAAGCTCCTCGAAGATTGATGGCCGTAATGGCCGACGCACCGCATTGTGCAGAATCGCACATTGAGATGTGAAGGGAGGGACCATCACCTGATTGACGGTGGCACGAAAATAACCCAAGTTCTCTCACGATGTTTCCCATAGTCCACTTTAGAACCATACTTATAACTATACAAAGTGGCTCGAGATTATTTTTATGAATATTGTTCATCGACAGGCCGCATCTAGCCCATTTTGTGTGGGACGACCCATCTTCCTACTCCTGATGACTCAATTAGACGCCAATTTAAATTTTTCATCGATATTTCGACTAATAAGAAAGTTACGGCACTTTGAAGTTTACGAAAATCGTTGAAATTTTCGTAAAAATTTGACCTCCAAAATTTAAAAAGCACGATTCTTGGTCAATTCGAAAGCATTTCGGATGTGTCTAGGGCTTTTTTAATATATTTTTCGATTCTCTTTCGATTGCCGGGTAGCCCGAATCGATATCTCGATCGGTTCAGAAATTAGACCGGTTTTAATTTTACGAAAGAGATTTTTGGGTCATTTTTCGGAGGCCATAATTCACATGAAAGAGTATCTTTTTGCGATGCGCTTAGAAGCCATTTCGTAGATTTTTTGACGCTCTTTTGAATGCGCCCATCCCGATCAGAGCTTCGGTTCAAAAGTTATGGTCGATTGAAAATTTCGACCAAAATTTTTTCTCAAAGTGATGGATTTTCGAAAAATTTAGAAATCACTAAAAGTCGTCCAAATCGAAATCCGGGCACATTTCCCGATAGATTTTAAGCAAACTGAACGATTTCCGGGTCGTGAGACTCAATAGCTCCACTAATAATAAAGTTGTGGCCGTTCGAAAATTTGACACTATTTTTAACGATACGACAATATTAGACGCATTTTCTCACTTCAGATGACTCAATTAGAACCCAGTTTAAATTTGCCGTCGATATCTCAACAAATAAAGAAGTTACAGCACTTTGAAATTTTTGAAAAGTTGAAAATTTGAAAATTCGAAAAATTATTTTCTCAGATAAAGCAATACTGGACGCATGTTTCTACTCCTGATGACCCAATTAGAAGCCAATTTGAATTTTTCAACGATATCTTGACTATTAGGAAAGTTTTGGCACTTTGAAGTTTGCGAAAATCATTGAAATTTTCGTAAAAATTTGCGGTCCGAAATTTAAAAAGCACGATTCTCGGTCAATTCGAAAGCTTTTCGAACATGCCTCCACTTTTTTGAATAGATTTTTCGATTCTCTTTCGATTGCCGGGTAGCCCGAATCGATATCTTGACCGGTTTTAATTTCACGAAAGTGATTTTTGGGGCATTTTTCGGAGGCAATAATTCACATGAAACAGTACTTTGTCCGGATGCGCTCTAGGGGCATTTCGGAAATCCGTAGATTTTTCTGAATTTTCATAGATATATCGACTAATAAAAAAACAATGAAGTTTGCAAAAATGCTAAAAAAAAACAAACATTTTTCGCCATCTACTCCTAAATAATGGAAACATGAATTGGCATAATGATATTATTAGATTTTTTTCTAAAAGAATAATCATTTATGTGGACGGTATTAGGCATTTGGTTGCGTGAACTTGCTTATGAATAAAACCTACGCTTTGGTATTCACCCAATGAAGCCACAAATCTAATAATAGCCGAATTTACATATGCCCAACGCAAAGTATCCATTAGTCACAAAAGACACAAAGGAATCAATAAATATAAAACGGAAAAAATCAAGTTTATATCATAATTATAAAATCCCCAGGTGTTTGTATTATTATAGACCGATAATAACGAATCGCCGTTCCGTTAATTTCAAGGGTAGTTCCGTGCTGACTGGTTTATGCCTTTTATTACGAGGTAGGTGGTCCCTGATAAACAGTATATCTCGCTCCCGATCTGCGGAAGACCTGTGCCTCTTCATTATTGCTTCATAATTCCTTTAGGAATGCGTATACGGACCGTGTGCGGAATGGCAATATCCCCCAATGACTTGTCGTCCCTTCGAGAAATTTAAGAACGCCATTTCCCGTATACCTGCCCTCAATATAATATCATACGCGGGAACGGAAACGCGAAAGTCCACAACGCAACATACAATGGTCTTTAGTTATCATTTACGACGATATTAAAGGAGATTTCGGCTCCGGAGTTTTCGCCTCCGGGTGTGCACAATAAATAAAACATTATCTAAATTGAGATATATAAAAAGGCAAGGGTGATGGGGAACGATGGCCCCGAGGTCGCGCGCACCGGGGGTAATCGCCATAGATCCGGCCCTGACAACTTCCATAGTTTCCAATGCACGTTACCGCGGCGCGGGCACCTGAGCCCCGTGTGCAATCAATTCCGCCGAGTCTAAATCTTATGGGGCGCCCCCTCATTGGTCGCTTCTTCGGTAATTTAGTTAATGGTTCCCCGCTGCGCGCTCCCCTGCCATAAGTCTCCCGGTTACAAGGAGTAATGGCCGGCTGTCACGCTTTGAACCCCGCACAATGCCCGCCCCGCCTCGGGCGCGAGACGACCCTCTTATTTGGACCTTTTCCAAAGAAAACGACCGGCCCTTTGTTTTTCGACCCGGGGCGACGCGTATAAAGACATCACGGACCGTGAAAATTAAACGGGCCCCCTCCTCCGTCCAGAGCCGTATTTACGAGTGTGCATGACCCTTCGAACCCCCGATCCAGATCTCCCCATCCGTCCATTATTATCAAACCAGATTCCTCCACGATTCCCCATTATTGCTAGTGTAAGAGAAAAATTATCGCAATTTCCCCCCCCCTTGAACTTGATCGGAATTATACAGGGTGCTCCAAAACTATACCGAAAGATTTCAGGGGATGATTCTAGAGATCATTCTAAGGAAAAAAAGTTCATATAAACAGGGGTCCGAAAATGCTTACCCACTGAGATATAAAGTTTTGAATTTGGGGCCCTAATCATGGTTTTCATTTAATATCTCCGAAACTGTTCGGGATAAATCAATGAAATTTGGTACAGTTACTGATCTTTCCATACTAATCAGTCTGTCTACGAATAATTTTATTTTCTCTTCAGGAATGGCTCGAACTGGAGGGAGCGTGTGGTGAAAACAACTGTATTTTTATGACAGGTGACTTTTTTGAAATTTTCACATGAAATTATGAAATTTGTAAAAAGATGCAATTATTGAATATCGATAGAATGCACCGTGTTCAAGATATTTGGACTTATTTGAGTTTTAAAGTTTCGAGTCAAACGCTTCATGACTTGAAACGTATCAAATTTACAGATATTTCAATCTTTATTGAAGAACGCAACATTTCTATGATATGGACAACCTGCATTTTCTTTTTCAAGTAACTATAAAGGCCCAAGTTCAAGGGGTTCAGTGGCTAAGCATTTTCGGACTCATGTTTATATGATGAACTCTTTTTCTTAGAATGATCTCAGGAATCACCCCCTGAAATTTTTCGGTATAGTTTTGGAGTACCCTGTACTCGAGATCCAGAGGTGAACTCTAAGATGGTTTCGGTTTAATTCTAGGGCCTAATTAGAGGCGAATTGCCGATTTCGATACTATGGCGCTTCGGCTCGTGCGCAATAATAAGTTTCGTTTCGTATGGATTTCGGGAACGCCGCAGATGAGTTTTAGAACCCCATCTTGGAAACCCGAATGCGCGATATAAAACTCATCGTGTTTGCACGAGAGAGCATTAGGAACCATGCGCGAGGAAAAGGGCACTCCGCAACAATAAAGATCGGTATAAGAGGGGCGGCAGGGCGGCGGCGGCTCGGGGCGAATGAATAATAATTCCGAAAGGGGGACGAAAAGCCTTCTCCGGAGATTTCGCAGCGGCATTAATCTGCTTAATTATCGTCTTCGTTTCGTAAAGAGTCGGTCGAATTTCGTTCCTAATCGTAAATTCCCCGCGTGCACCTGAATTTATTACGGTTTCAGATATTAATTTAAATTTTCAACTCGTTTTACATAATTCCGTATTAAATTCACCGGTTTATTGCGTCGTAAAACACGTGATCACATAATTTCAAGTGGCGGGTTTTGTTCTGAATGATACGAGAGAAAACGTTTTTATAATTACTCTTTAAATTTATAACTAGAGAAATATGTGCACTCACCTTACTTTACTATACTCCTAGCCTGCACCGAGTCGAAAACGGACTGTCGCATTTTCGTACAAAAAACCTCAAAACCCTTTAGAGAAAAAAGGCAAGGACGTCAGTCTTTGATGCAGGTAGGGTTGTAAAAAACATCCAAGGCCGGTTAAATCCAGAAAGAGTAATAAATACGTCGACTTTTAAAAAATATCTGGTTTACCTTCGGAATTATTGAGGTCGCTTTTATTATTACAACAGGGGTTGTAAGTGTACAGTTATCCGGAATGATTTTACGAGGTGAAGACTTTTCCCTTGGCAATTTTAGTGCGAGTAAATCCCTTAGCGAATGAAATTATCGGCCACTACAGGTTGAGGGTGGAAAAATGCCGGATGAATAATTAACTTCCGGCAACACCCCCCGTAATCATTATTAGGGGTCTAGACCGAACCGGAATGCCCAGGGAGCCAAAGCGCATTTACGTGTAGATCTAATGAGACTAATGAGGATACAGAGGGAGGTGCGGGTCCGTTGTTGTTGTTAGCCTCCGACGTTTCGCCCTATAAGATTTGAATTACTGTTATGATCCCGTGTGCGTAAATCCCGCCATAACAGTAGAGTGTGTAATACCGCAAATTGCGGATAGCGCCATAACGTCCCATAAAAACGGATGCCGCATCACGGCTCCCATGATGTTATGGGTGCAACTATACTTCGGTTATGGGTGGAGGTATCCGAAAGCCGCCACAAAAATAAAAACAATAAATGGATGCAAGCAAATCTCGTCAATCGTCCCGCTACTTGTTATCTCAGCCGCTGCCGGTCGGAGAAGACATTCGCTTTTACGATCGCATAAAATAAATTCCATTACTCCGGCATTAGCACATGTCTTTACGACTTTACCTTTATCCGTCACCTAAATCGACCACTTATTTCCAATTAAAATCTCCACGAAAATCTCGAATTCCGGATCGGGAGCTGTTCGTTCGTTAAAGCTCCAAGCGTCATTTTCCACGACTTTTAATTTTAGAGTGGAGTTTTCAATTTGTGTATTTCACACCCCTCACTGCTCGCCAGATAAAAATAATAATATTCGAAGCGCGCTTTAGCGGCGGAGACGCTTTAATGCGACCGTTTTTTACGGCGGTATCAACCGTCGGAAGCTCGCAGATAAGTGCGCGAAATAATACTCACCCCTAACGTTCGCAACGTTGTGATCCGTTTTTTCCAGGCTTAAAAAGCCCGAATGCGAAAAAACGGAGGGTGCATATCGAGCGAAATATCTCAAAAATTAACCGTCTTAAATTAATTCTCCAGCCGAGTGCTAACGAGGCCAAAGATCCGATCTCGCACATTAATCCAACAATATGATGAATTTTACTCATGGTAAAAACCTTGTAAACTTGCGGTAATTAACACGGCAAATTGCCTACTCGAGAATTATTCAGATCCTGTTGTTGTGAGAAGTTTGCGGTACACACAGGATGGGTTTTATTTGTCGTTGTTTGAGAGCACCCCGAAAGAACCAGGAGGGTAAAAATAGCAGGTAAGAGTTTTTTAAGCCCTCCAACTTCCGCAATAATAGAAGTGAAGAGCGTCAAATGTCATAGTGAGAGCTTTAGCGCCATGTCGGGGAGCGAATAACCATCATGTGTATTGCCCCATAACAACCTCTTTCCTAGCCGCAGACGGATCCATTCGATGTGCGTGTTACGTCCGTTATAAAAACGCGACGAGATAAGATTCACCCCGAAAGAGAAGCCGAGAGGAATCGGAAAAGCCCCACTTATTATTACTCGTCTTCCACCGATAAAAATGCGCACAAAGAAAATGCAAACTCCTCTCCGTGAATCACGTCCGATAATAACCGGAAAATAACGCGATAGTGGAAGAAAATAAACACGGTCGGTTTTCGCGCGCCATTCCCGACGAGTATAATTCAGTTTACGGCCCTTCAGAGTGTCATATATGAGTCTTCCTTAGGGAGACACTGGGAATCGCCGGGAATGGCGCACAGAATGTGACCGGAACGCGACTTTTTCAAAGCCGAAGACCAGTCTAAGTGGAAAACGCGTTTCGTTCTGGTTTTCGAAAGAATCAGACTGTGCTTCGCCTAGAACCCGTCTTTATTCCTTCACGGTCCCGGCTTTTATGCAAATCGCGGGCGGACCACATTATACGACGTCGTTATTGTTGTTTCGCCGTTTTCTCGAGAAAATCGAAAAAGCGCGATCGTAATAATTAAATCCGGGGAACGACGCGGCGGATTAAAATTTCGGCCGGCGAAGAAAACCCGGAGCCGGGCGCAGTTCTCGGCGCGTCTCACAGATGGCCGCAGCATTTTAAAACAAAGCTCACCGAGGCACCTGCACCGATCGAGCTCTTCAGCTTGATTGCCGTAACGACCAACAGAGTGAACTGCCATTGGGTCGTTTAGTTCCTCTATCTTTCCCCGGGTTCCCACGTGCAACTCCCGGTGCTTTCGGTAATCGGAGCTCAATAGGCGAATTAAGACCGAACTTAGAAAAAAAACTAGTTTTTTTTGCGAGTAGACTTGAACTATTCATTATCGGGCGAACCGGGTTTGATAATGGGGGTGGCAATTCGATACGGGTACCGGCTTATCGTAAATCTGGGCGCACTATTGACCGAATCCCCGGTCCGCACTTATGAGCGTAATTAGGAGATAGTGGGATTACGTGTTCATTAGGATAGTGGATATTTATAGCGATTTCGCCACCGGCGGGGTGCCGACATGAGCTAAAACTCGGGAGGGTGTCAACGGAAATGTCGGTATTAGACGGCGCAGAGTGGTGATTTGCGGTAATTGCGAACGGCCATTACGATCTTCTCCGTGTTTAATGGGGCCGACATAGAGGAATTTCCCCGACGTTATTCCGACGGCAAAAGACTCGGGTAAAAATTTCAAGATTTCCCTGTAGGTGGTCCTCTAATATTTTCGACCGGCGATTGAGTTGTTTATCGCGTCTTCATGACCGACTAATAATCGAAATAAATCGGGGGGATGCCTGCATCGGGCGGCGATAAATAAGCGCATTCCGCGCGATTGCGCCTCAATCAATTCGGTTAGAAATCGATAAAAACGTCTTCGCCACTTGCGCCTGCAATTAAATGCGACTTCGTTTGCTTTATGCGGCCGATAGGAAAACGCGGCCCGTTTAGCGTAATAACGCGTGCACGGTTGACGGGTTGCGGCGGTCGCACGTGAAATTGCGCCGCATTTTTCATCCGGACAACGGGGCGGGAGGATTATTCGAAAATAACACGGTTTTACTTTCCGCCCCATTACGTCCGCCGTGTTTTTAACGGGCACCGGGCCGACGCCGCCGCCGCGACGTCACCGCCGGCCCCGATTTCGGCACGACGTGAAACGGAGCTTCCGGGGACGCACCGGAATCGCCGATAAATCCGTGACAAAAGGGCGAATTATCTCCATACTTTGATGACTTTCGATCGTTTCCGGCGGCGATTCGCCCGGATCCTACCGGGGGATGGTTTATCTGCCATGTCGCCTGTCCGCTCGCCATTTGTCGGAGAGCTCGCCATATCCGTTCGCTCTTCTCTGAAATGAATAAATAAAACATCCCGCCGCGGATATTCATTCGGTCCGGAATCTAACCGCACCAGTTTTTTGCTGAGATCTAGTTTTTACCGCATCCAGAGAGACGCTCAGTATAAATCCGAACGAGCCTTCTGAATAAATATTTATTTATGTTTTATTTAACGTGGGGAAGTCGCCGGATTGATTAGAAAGTCAAATGGCATAAACAACGGCGAGAACGGATCGGATAAAGGGGATGGGTTTTAAAACCGAGCCCGGGACATCATCAAGAGCACATAGTAGTCCATTAGGTCTTCCATTACGGTTACAATTTCGCATTTCCTGCGGCTTTATTCAAATCTATACGGCGGATTTAGTGCGCCGTTACAACAATGGACTTTCATAATAATATCGCAGATAGGGCCGTCCCGCGACAATACAGTCGTGGCCTCCCGTTATCATCCATCTGGGGGTAGACAAAGCTTGAGGGGGTGCTTCCGGACTCCCCCGAATCTCCTACCTCATCCAGAACAAACAACCAGACGGAAGCGGAAAAGAGACGCCATGGCCAATGGAACGAACCGGATGTCAAAGAGGTCATTCCACTGGAAGATATTTATATGTTTGTGCCGGTTCCGCTTCCAGAAGGGTGGCTTTTTTCCCATGCCGTCATCGGATGCGCAGGGGCGGTCCGTTTATTCATCACCGACATCAAGTCAACCCCCCAGGAATTTCGAAAAATTAATTGAAGGCTCGATCGAAAAAAAAAAACGATAAAAAAGGCGATGGTTTATGAAGTGCGTGTCCGATTTTAAGCATCGGACGTCGCGGATTTATCGCACGGGGAGAGCACGAAACGAAACTTTGCAGGCTCGTAAGTCGTCGCGAATTTGTGTGATTATGCGTGTACGGAACGCACCTACGTATGCGGTCCCTTTCCGACCCGCGAACCGAAATCGCCCGTCCCGAATTTATCGCACCGGATTTAATTCACCTCGTATACACGTCAAAATTTCGGTTTATCGCCCGCTAATTTCGCCCTCTCTCCGCCGAAAATCGGACGCGTTCGAAAATTCGAAAAAGGCGCACCGGGGGGCTATAAATAGGAGAGCGCGTTATTTTTAATGGCGCGTCTATTGGAAATGCACTTCACGTGCCACCATCTCGCGGCTGTTATAATGCCGGCTCCACGAAAAGACGTTCAGACTGTGACCGGGCCCGTTGCACAAAGGCTCGTGGAGGTTCACAGTCTTATGGGAGCGTTATGGATGCGGGATTTTCGGCGTGGCCTTAAGGCCGAATAAATTCCCGGCTCAATTAACTAAAAACCCGGGGGGCACCGGTGCGACGCTGCAGCAAGGGTGAACTCACTATAATCCGGTTGAACGCGATATCTCGTCTGCGTTATCAAATTCGGATGGCCCATTATCGCAATTCGACAAATGGCGCTTGTCCTAACGGGATTACGCCACGAGTTGCGCCCTTTTTCATAGTTTAACGACGCATCAGGCGGGCGCAATTAGCCGATTCGACTTGATCCGCGATTTATGTGACGGCGAGGGGGCGCTTTCGTGGGGCCCGGAATTTTAAATTATGCGCTACCATAAAATGGTTGAAATATTCGTTTCCCCGCTGCAGCTAACTCTTTGTGCTCTGCGACGACCCACCGGTGAGTTGCGGCGCAGTCACGAGATCATTTTTACCGACGCAAATGCGCCAACTATTTGCGCCACTTGCGCCCTTCCTCCCCCGCCGTGTCGCATGATTTGCGGCTTTCGAAACTCCAGACACGATAAGGCTCCGCATGGGAGAGATTCCGAGATGGGCATGGGAAAAAGATCCGAAAACGCTCGAAAACGTGATTCATTCGTATACGAGGCACAATAAAAACGGCTCCTTATATCATCGAGCCAGAGCCGAAGTGTGTGTGAAAGGCCAGACTTGATCTTTTGTGCATGGGGCGTAATGAACTGTGACTTGACAACCCTGCGAGACACTCGTAAACCACTTAACATTTCTTTACAACTACTTCAAGTGTCTCGAACAAATCACGCTGGAAGGAGTTAAACTGCAAACACCTCGTTATTATTCGGAGCGTGGGTTCGCGAAACGAAATTGATTCGAATGTGATGATTGTACGGCCGAGGCTGCGCGCCTTTTCGTCCCTCTGGAATGGTCGATCCGATGACGGCGGGCGAAAGTGCGCGTATTTTGGGTCGAGGGGAGTTTTGACATGTCCTCGTGCAATTAGAATTATTCATACGACGCTATTTGGGCGCTTAAATCGCGTATAAAAGGCGCAGACC
This sequence comes from Salpingus planirostris, assembly GCA_949788335.1. NCBI lineage: Eukaryota > Metazoa > Arthropoda > Insecta > Coleoptera > Salpingidae > Salpingus > Salpingus planirostris. The sequence goes on from OX460917.1 coordinate 14,800,670, forward strand.
GTGAGTTACCACTTCATGCTGTGTACCTCGCAAACTGCTTGCTAATCGCAGTGGGAACGGACTTGGAACAATTCAGCAATTTGTTCAACACCGAGTTCGTGACGAATATTTCCCAACCCTTATCTGTTATTAACTCCTGGGCACTAAAACGTAACTGATGAGTTTGGAATGATTTGGGGATTTTCAAGGAAAGAAAGCTGAAAAATCAGCACATATTCCAGATAGTTTTGACCATATCAAAGACTCCTAAAATTTTCAAGGTGATATCTATACGAATAGAAAATTTGGATCTTCGTAGTTTTCAAAAATTATGAAAGTCAGACAAATTTCACATATCAAAAACTTGATTCATATTCCATCCAATTGCATCCAATTTACAGCTAGCATGATTTTTTGAAATTTGATTTTTATACATGATCTAGCCTTGGAAGAACATTTTTCATTGGATTCCCCTAATACTTTTGATCACACTCTTCAAATTCATGCGATTCTGATTTTGAGTCTTGAGAGCTCAAAATTGCGCTCAAGTATCAAAAAAGCAGTAAGTACATGGATTTCTAAACAAGCGCATGGTGATAGAAGAGGATACTCATGGTGTTCATTTTCATGAAGTTTGTTGTATTTACTTAATTTCCCCTGTTCCAGATTTTACGTTGTAGGCATTTTATTTGGTTGGTTGGTCGGAATTGCGTCGGTGGAAAAATAATCAAAATACCCGCAGCCGAGTAGCACAATGCTTCTCCAGTATCTATACACGGACGATGTGTTTTGAATTGCCATGATAAAATGTCGCGAATGTCCATAACGGCGATCATTGCAGGTGGAAACGGCTCGGAAGATAATACAAAAGAGAAATACGAACGTAGTTGAATAAAAAGGACGCAACGTGTAGGATCAACTCGAAATTCGAATATATCACGGGCGTAATCATATGTGTTTGCTCCGCGAACGCGAATACGCTCCAAAGACAAAATTACCAAACGAAACGACGCGTCGCGATCCTTTCATTTTCGTTATTTAACATTTCCGTTTCGCGAATTTACTTTATCGCGTACTGGTGCGCACAAAAGCTTCTCCGGTGCGGAAAATCTGCTTGTTTTCGGACGCCGATCAACCTTATACGACATGAATAAGCGATCGAGCATTAAATATTAAAAATTAATTTCGCATTTCCCGTGCCGGCCGCCACTATACCAACTGGTGCCCGGCCATTATACGACTCCAATTTTTCATACATCACGCGTTAGTTTTGGTTTGGAGGTTGTAAATTTCGCAATGAGAAAACCGCAGCGAAATTGCACCGGCGCAATTTACGAGCATGCGGCGCATGTTTTAATATGCTAAATGTAAAACACACTATGCATAAACAACCAGTTCCTAGTAATTAAAACTAGGAAATCACGGTATAGCTTATGCACCTATGCATACCTCGGCGTAAAAGTGCAGGAGATAAAATCGTAAATTGATACCGAGAGACGCTTCTTCCAGAGACCGCGCATACATAAATCCCTTTCATGGAGAAAACCAATCACCCGTTTACGGAAGAAATTCTCCATTGACTTAATAAATTCACACCTACTACACAACTCGTTCTAGGTGTAAACAAAACGAACAAGACCGAAAGCCGATGTAATTGGAATAGCCTTAAGAAAGTTTATTAATGCACCGTTTGGGTGTGGATCGGTTTCGAACAAGTGGGTTTCCGTATGGATCTTTGGATTTCAAGTGCGCAAGCTTTATACACAAACGCGATAAATATCCATTATAAAGCGATAAATTACGCGATTATGGCGTTTTCAAGAAAGCCGATTCTGCTTTACGACGCCCAGAGACTCGTAAATCAGCAATTAATAGAGTCTGTAAAAATCGCGAAAATTCCGTCTTTTATTCCCGCGGGTGCGACACTCGCGGTTGTAAATACCGAAACAAGAAGCGGACTAATTGAAAATTATTTTCGATCTGAATGCGCGATCGCCGGGCCCGGAGGGCGAAATACTGCAAATGGAACCGGGAGAAATAACGAGGGAGATCGTGGATCACCGCGACGTGTGATGTAAATCCGCCCATGCTTTAAGCCGTTTATTGTCTGGCCATTTATCGGACGAGGTCGTAACTCCCGGCGTCGAGTCCGAGGTTCAGCAGCGCTATTGAAAAACGATTAATGTCTTAATTATCGGCCCCTCCCCTAATCCTAAAACGCGCAGCCCGGCCTGTAATCGCGACATTACCGCACCCGGCGAATAACAGCACGAAAGGAGAGTCGATGGGGAAAAAACGAAGCCCGGATAGAGACATTAAGACAAAGCGACCGGTCCGCAATGAGCATAATCAAAAGTCTCGACCACCTGAGCGCGAGGTGGTGCCGTTCCTCGAGCCCGATGCACGGGCATGATTTAAAGTGGGCTTTATTTACGAGTCTTCTTTACATAAAACATAGACGACGCGGCCTGGCAGAGTGCAGCGCCCTCGGATTTCACCGAGCCAGTGGCGTGCCGCCTCTTCGTGCCTCTTCTTTTCCCTCCTCCAGACACGCCATTCGCCCGTGCAAGTCGCCGATTATTTTACGGGGGCCGTGCGAAACTCCAGGTGCCGGCACCGTCGCGACGCCGAAACCCCGGAGTTTTTTCCCCGTTTCTTCATAAAGTGGAGAAAACTCGCAGGCCCGGAGCTGATGGAAAAGAACGTGGGTTAGATACCATGCATCTCTACATTACATCTCGGCGAAGTTTATCTCCGGCCATAATTCTATCTGTCGGGTATACGTACTAGGCACAGACTGTATCTCGTACGGAACACAAGGACAACGTTTATGTTTATACGCGCCGGGAAAAAAAGCCCTATCAGACACGCCAACAATGTGGCTTTCATAAGACACCTATGTTAGTTTGTTTCTTTTTCGAATGTGCGGTTGGATTTTGCAAATTGGGCGTCCGCAAATGAAGCCATTTTGGATTGGTTTATGGAGTGGCCGAATTTGGTGTCGATGTTTGTAAAATATCCCGTGGGCCGATGCGAACAATGGGTCGTATTTCAGGAAAATGGCGATCGTAAATCGCGTCTCGGGCGTTTGCCCGCTAATGTACCGGCTTCACTTCAGAGAAATGTGTATGCATCCGCGACCCGCTATCGTGCAACTATGTGTACGAAACGCCGCATGGGGGTAACGAGATGAAAAATTGCGCTGAAAACGCGGCCATGATGCTTTCAGGTGGGCACGCCTGAAAAACTCGCGAAATTTCGTCGGCGGAGCAAGCGCGCGTCTATGGCGGACGTTATTGCGGCACTTGATCATAACGAATGCCCGATTTTAATATTCCGGAGTCGCGATACGGCCGTTAAATCTCAATAAACGCCCAGGAAACGGCAGTAAATATTTCAGGATCCCGAAGTAATAGCACCTGTTAAATACCAGTTTAACCCTAGTATTGACATCACTTATCATTAAATATTAACCGCTACTATTCTAGCCGATATGTGTTCGCGTCAATTAACCGGGGCTGTTTAGTTTAATTGAACTCGTAATTTTCGACGGTTTAATCCGGAACGCCGTTCGGGGATTTCCACGCGGGGCGGCCGAAACGTTTTAACGACGGGACGTTGGCCCGAATTTCGGATTTCGACAAGATTTATACTCTTTCATTGTCGGCGCACCGGGCAAGAGTTATGCCCGCATCACGTTCGCATTCAAGGCTGGCCGGCGTGGACGCTTTTTGAGCGACCACAATTATCCTTGAACGGTTTTTTTTTCGCATCACAGGTAAAAAACCAATTCAGGTATTATTAAGGGTTGAAACCGTTATCGAGCGAAGGTCAGATTTTAATATCGCCACTTTCCGGCACGAATGTAATGCTCGAAGCGATCGAACCCCCCGTATTTGCATGAAGCCAGGTACACTTTCGCAAATTGAATCCGTCCAATTCCCGCGGATCCCGAGTAATTTATTCGTTATTCGATTGGATGGGCGGTGGAATTTATTGATACGCGATCTTTTGATCGAATTCAATGTGTTAACTGTTAACTGCTCGTAATTGAACCGGCGAGGTTTCGATATTACCATCTTAATAACACCCCCGGACGGATTCGATTTGACTTATTATCGATGCAGCCTTGAGGTGATTATGCGTCCAATTTTCATCGTAAACTCGGATTATTATCGCGGTAATTTTTCGCTACCGCACGAGTGCGGCAGAGGCGTGAGATGATGGCGGAATGGGAGGATGCATTTTTCGCCTGCGTCGTTAGAGCTCAATTCGCAAAGTGGGCATTATATCGGCACGGACTCGGTGCGGTTGAAAAAGGTAATGTACAGCTAATGAGAAAACCATGTGTGGTGTTTCATTGAACAACGCGAGATGTCTGAAATATTTATTGCGGCCGGTGAACCTGGTCACAGCCAGCCGAGCCAAGCCCGGAGCATTCGAAGGAAATAAACCAGTCTTTCTGGCTCCTGCCAAGAGAAAAAAAGGCAGAAAACTGAACTGATATTTTTTTGCTCCGCGACTCTGATCGATTACACGCCGGATTTTTTCGCATTCGTACGCGATAAATGAGCACAACAAATAAATTGTTTAGTCTCTGGTGGCCGGAATATTGTAAACCCGGGGAGAGAGATTGCGTGCAAAGAAGTAAGTGATGGCGGTGGATCCGCCGTACATTTTACCGCATAATTTACATTCCCGACGCACATGCATTACCTGGTAGCTAACTACAAGTTTCATATGTGCAGTTATATTATTTATTTCGCCATTTCAGGCGTTTCTCATCGCCATTACACGTCCAATAGCTTACGCTCGCATGCGAGCTTATAGGCTCGGCCCCGACAAGTTCCTAAAGAAAAAGCTTAGGTTTCACGTAATTAACTGCCCCGACTCGGCCGGTATTTCAGCCTATCTCTGCGCGAGTACGTTCGACAATGTTTTAATCTTTACCCGACTAGTAAAACACTCGCGACTCGGCCGAGTCCAGGGGTTATCGCACGGGCGAGTTACGGCCGAGCGCTAATGAAGCCGGAAAGTTCGGTTCGATTTTCGGAATCCCCGAAGCGAATAACACGGCGAAAGACAAACATAACGTCCGTCGCGCGAAACGATCAAAAGTTTAATTAACCCGAGAGAAAACCGAGATCGCTTTCGCCCTGTTGGGGCGAGAGAGATAAGGCTATCGGTATGAAATGTGGCGCAAGTCGGAGGGGAGACGTTAGTTAAATTTATCACGGCAATTTGATGGCGCTGCCCGGCAAAGTAAGGAGCCAACTGGGATATACGAACACTGGCGGAATAAGCCATTCCGGGGAGACGTATCGCCGGAGAAATGGTAAACAGTGTAAAATTACGAAAATGGGTTAGGTGGGTGTATTACGGGCGGCCCGAAATTGCATTCGCCTCCGCCTGAACGATATAATACGACCCGACTTTTAAAGCCGTTTCCAGACCTCACCACCGCAATTAAAACCGCGAGCGATTTTTCAAATCCCTTAAAAGCTCGTTACAGTCCCCTCAGCTTTCGCCGAATTTTTTCGATCCGGCTAGCAACTTTGACTATCGCGAAAGTTATTAACGTTTTTGCCCCGTTCGGCTGTTGTACAGTCGGTTGTATAGTAAAAACGTACTCGTAAAACTGTTAATGGCTTTACAAACACTTCATGAATGTTAACTAACAACGGCAAGTACCTACGCCATAAAACGTCGCACACACAAACACCAAAACACAATGGAAAGGAGAGCTCGCAAACACTTTACGTTTATTATTCGCACTCCCATGATGCACAAATGCACGGATCGACCGATAACCCGATACTCGATTTTTTCGGTGGCCGGGGTTGAGTAAAGTCAACAAGAATCCCCCGCGAGGCGAAAAACTGTTTGTCGACTTTTATTTGGGTCAAAAGCTCCATTGTGAGAGTCGACAAAGGCTTGTGACTTCTCGGGATGAGGCAACCTTCAATAACCCATTTCGGTTTATTGCCCATCCCTTTTGGTATTTTTTTTTAAAAGGTCTAAAAATGCACCGACCTTGCGGGGCGCCCTAAAACCGGACCTAATACAGAAATTGCAGGCAATATCGACGTGCATTATGCGGTCGATTGTGCGACCTCCAAACCGGCTATTCAGAAATGCCGTAAACCCCGATATTAGGGTTGAGTGTCGGAAAGTAGGGGGTGAGACCGAAACACACCCCGAGTGGTCATCTCGGACTCGTTACAAGACAGTTTTCGGTAAATCATCGCCGGTTACGCCGCTCTCTTATAACGAAAAGTGCGCTTTTTCGCGGTCCGTCGCGGATTTACCCGGCACAGTGTACGTACGCATAAATGGACTGGTTCTATTAAAAATTGCCCACCTGAGACTGGAATTATTCAGCTCGGCTCGTATAAGGTATTACGTTTAATTGGTTAAGAGCGCACTTATTCAAGTCCCTTACTTATATGAAATAGTTGTACTTTATCGGACACGCGAATCCATAATTTTTACGGTTAATTGGACGTAAATTCCCGCGAGTTTCTTTTTTGGCGCGCACATGCATTTCGCATTCATAATAAGCGCACGTGAAGTTATGCGCCGTTCGCCCCGCATGGAAGCGGCGTCTCCCCGATTTATTTCGAGGCGGCAAAGCTCGCGCCGTTATCAATTATCGCATCGGAAAAGCGTCTGCCCGATTTATACCGCAGCTTTATCGATACAGAGATAAGGAATCGAACGGGGAATATAACGTGAAATCGCGTCCCCGTCCGTTTCCAGTCATGTCAGAGGTCAGCGCGTATAAAAAGCGGCTCATATTGGGGGGCAAGTCGTGATAATTGAATCAGATCGAACCCGAGTCACGGCATAATGCGGAACTATTCAAATGACGGGGCCTCTCTCTCGAGTAAGCGCTTTTATGTGTATACGGGGACTGTTGGGAAAACATTTGCTCCCATTGATTTTACGATCATTTTTACTGGTCGTAAAAATCAAAGTTATGGCTTGTTTATGTTTACTACTGTTTAGTTTAGCTTTAGCGGTAATAAATGTTGGATTTAGTTACAATGCACCCAGACCTATGACAACCTAGAGCCAGTTATTCGCCAGAGAAGAGAGGCATCATCATCATCATCATCATGATCGTTGAGAGAGAGAGTGAGGACTCGCCATCATCATCAATGTCGGCTTTATTGACGCTCTTGATGGTCTGTTTATTATTCCACCTTGTAAATTGAATGGAATTATTATTTTACGAGGTTTTTATTATTCTATATGGTGATGTTAATTCGGCGCTAAATTCTACCCGTGTGCGCCTCGTCCTCTTCAAAATAACCACTTACCACTCGTTATGCAAACGTTTTCTGCACACTTTCACTGACGCCGAATTACCCACGAAATAAAATAAATTCCGGGTTTATTCGAATCGCCCGGACCCTCCTAAATTATTTCTTTCGGCCGGAGAAAATCAGCTGATTCGGGTCAAACTCATAAACTACCGCATTATCGATCGTGAAAACAACAAATAAGTCGGAAGGAATTATCTTGTTGTCTTATGGAAGATTAATTCCCGGAATAATTATGAAATTTTAATCGAAATCGCATTGTTTCGTGATTAATTAATCAATCAAACGGTTCATTATTGATGAATGGGTCGGATTAAAAGCGTTATCAATTTAACCCCAACTTTTTCACACCGCTTCTCGTTACGAATTAATAATCCGTTACAAATTTAATTAATAATTCCGGCCGTTATAATAAGTACCGAGAAGTAATTTCATTAGCAGATTGCCACACACGAGACAGAAAAAAACCGACGTGATATTATTTATTGATCTCCGATTCATTTCCAAGCGCATGCATGAGAACGTTTCCGTCGCTTCGAAATGACTCGACGAATAGAAGCGGCCGGTTCAAGAGGAAGCTTCACACTAAATTAACGAAAAAATCGTATATTTTAGAATCGGTTACCTAATCACCTCACCAGGTGGAAAATTAAAACTGTGCATAGGAGAGGCGAGAATAAATTAAATCGAGCTGATTAAGTCGCTCCTTAAATTGCAGTCGAATAAATTTAATGAAAAAATCCACTAAATCTCATGTTAACAACTATTCGTTCATAATCAGAACCTCGAGTTGATGATTTCAAGTTTGACCGAGAAAACCGCCATGGGAGTTTAAATTAAAACGCGGTAGCGATTGATTTACGCGTTGGAGCTTTTTCCGTCCCGAAAACGCTCTCGTAACGAGTTGGAAAGATCCGGCGATGACGCGTTCGATCGCCCTCTTTTCGACTTCGGTGGCCCCCTCGGAATTTCGTCATTCCGGCAGGAAAAAGCGAGAGGCCGCGAAATCGAAAGGGTGTCCGCGTGGCCGCAAGGGACCGGTTGGGCCGCCATTCCGGCGCGCCCCGCTCCATGTTATGTTCCGTTTATAGACCGGAATGGCGCGTTTATAAACCTGTGCCTGAGCGCAAAGGGCGTCGTTTTCATTCCGCGTATTATTATTATCTATTTCGTTATTCCTCGGCGCCGCCGGCCGCGTTCGCAGTGCCCTAGGACCGCGGCAATATCCGTTTATTGGGCATAACGCGCCCCAGATATGAGTAGGTGATGCGCCATTTCCACTGGATCGGCGGTTAATTAACGCCCGGACCCGGACCCGAACCCGCAGATAAGGAATTATCATCAAACGCAACCCTAGTGCACTTCCAGACCGATTAATTACCCCAATTAAACTCCTCTTTCAGCTTATATAGAACTCGATTGGAATAAATCTCGAAACTCAAGAAAAAAACTCGAATGATGGACGGTAATGTGGGTGATAATGATACATTAAACACGTCCACTTTAAGGCAGATAATATTGAAAGTATCTAAACGCTGAATTGTGCGGTCGAAATCTAATCTTATTCTTCCCTTTTTCACTAAAAGCTATTTTAGACACGCCAAAAATAAAATGATTTCGTGCGAGGGGCCCGCCGGGCTGTTTACTTATGCGATACACCTAAGTCGATGTTATCTTGGGGCCTTTTTACTCGTCACGAAAAGATATGTCAGATTTTCGAGAGCTTCCAGGAATAGCGGTGGAATTCTGTTGTCCCCTCACTTGAAAATTGCTGAAAATTCAGTGTTGGCAGATTTACTCTCAAGGTTATAAATTGCTTATCGTTTATGATTTGTTTGGGTTAAGAAAGGTCGTCGACTTGAAGTTTTTATGGATCGGGCTCAATTTCGAAAATATTTTTACACAAATAATTGCCCCCTCGATCCCTCGTGATCCTCTTTCCCGATACATTGTATTTTGTACTTATAAGGGAAAATTATATGAATCGGTGTCTGCCAGCTCGCCGATTGATAGTCGGTGCTCTTTATTACACACTAATTTAAATAATTCCTCGAGAAAAGCGCGTTGAACTTTTTTTTCAAATTAGCTGCCTATAACGTAATTGCTCCCTCATGGCTCTTTGATGGTAAATAACAGTTTATTACACGATCCGCTCGGAACTTGGAGCCGGTATCAGAATATCATGCGATGAATTTAAAATTTCATACTGGAAAAGCGTTTTTATTAACCTTTCGAATTTTTCTTTGTTTCAGATTATAATACCGAAAGACCTCTCTTTTTGCGTCCATCTGTGGATCGTATCATAACCTTGACCAGGTGAGCGCAACCTTAGAAATTCCTGTCGTTGCTGTCATTTGAAAAACGCAAAACTTATATCTTAGAAAAAGCTTGCGAAAGATTTCAATGCTTTTGAATAATGCATCGATCGAAATCGACTCGGAGAATATAAAAAGGTCAAATACTCACTGCGAGGCTGCATTTTGCGATTTATCTCTAGAATTTTGATAAATTTTGTGAGGAAACTGCAAATTTACAAATATTTCAATGTTTTACGCTATCTCGACCAAATCCATGCAGACTAAATAATATGAAATCTGATGGAAAGTCGGCTATTTTACTTTCGTGATCTGGATTTTTATCACCACCTTATACGCCTAATTCAATTTTCTAGCCCATACTCAATTCTACGACTTATAAGGGTTGCTTTCTAATTTTACGGCGTCATTCTCATCGCCGAGGCGTCACTCGATCGGGATCTAGTTCACTATGGATTTCATGCACGTCGCCATGTTGTCGTAAACACGTTTACCGGGGACTATCACACAGAGAAAACCTACGTTACTTCCAATTTTCTAATCGAACTCGCCTACTCACCGGAAAGGACCCCAAGAGAACTCGATTTTTGCGAAACGGAACCGGTCGATGAGTCCGAAATGTCCAAAAATAAATCTGGCGAGCCGTTTACTGCACGGCGGCTGCCGGAGCTTATTGCCGACCGCCGGAAAGAGAGAGGGAAGCCGACCCAATATGGCCGACGGCGGCCCCGTGCGCCCGGATCTACCCCAACTCTGCTGAAAAAGTGCTTTTCCGTGGTTTCTCAAATCGGACGACTTTTTCCCCGCTTTTCCGGCGAAAATCGGCGATCTAGGACAATTGGATTCCGGTGAGTTTCCCATTTTCGCGACTTTCCGTCCGATTTCTGCCGGTCGGCATTGAAATTCCCGGCGCCCCGTTCGAGGCTACACGCGGAGCCGAAGCTCCGCCTCTGCAGCATGTTTTCATTCTCTCACAAAAGACAAGCGGCGGCCATTAAACCGGGCCGTGGTGCATTCTGGGAAGAAACTATGGACGGTTTTGAGCCATCCGCCGATCCTTTTCCGCTTTTTTTAATCGGAAAAGGCGCATTTTTTCGAGTCTAATTGGGCCTAATTGGGGCGAAAACGCGAGCGTGTGATTGATGCGTTTCAGCATCCTGAAAATTTGTGTGAATTTTTGTGGTAATCGGCATACTGCGTCAGGTAGGCATCGGGTCGTTAGTTTCATGAATTATGCAGCCTCACACATTACTCTACATAATATGAAGTGTTTTGTACCTTGATGAATTTCAAAATGGGAGTTGGATATAAATTTCCTGAAAATTCTTGAATTGTAGATTCATATATAATATAGAATTTAATGTATCAAATCAAGTATACTTTAAGCCTTTTTTAAGAGCTTTCAGTGGAAATTTCTTATTGATTTGCTCAAAACCGGGGTTTCTTTGGAGCTCTTATGGGGAATTCTCACATTATTTCATTTAATATAAAGTATTTTTTACCTTAATGAATTTCGAAATGGAAGTCGGATATAAATTTCTTGAAATTTGTTGATTTCTACATGAATAATCTACAATTTAATGTATCGAGTGCTTTAAGTATTTTTTAAGAGCTTTCAGTGGAAATTTCTTATTGATTTGTTTGAATCGGTTTTTTTTTAGGGCTCTTATGAGGTAATTCACACATGACTCCACCTAAAATGGAGTATTTTGTACTTTGATAAATTTCGAAATTATAGTCGGATAAAAATTTCCTGAAATTTCTTGAATTTTACGTAAATAATCTAGTATTCAATGTGTCGACTACTTCAAGCAATTTTTAAGAGCTTTCAATGAAATTTTTGTATTGATTTCTTTAAAACGCTCCTCTCTGGGGCTCTTATGGGGCAATTTACACTGTTTACAGATAACTCCACATAAGTAATATTGAGTATTTCATACGTTAATGAATTTCCAAATGGGAGTCTCAAATGAACTTCTTGAAATTTTTGAATCCTACATAAATGATCTAGGATTGAATGTAGGTACTTACTTACTTGAAATTTTCAAGAGTTTTCGGTGGAGTAATTCACACATTAACTGAATGAATTTGGACTGGTATAATCGGATCTATACATTTTTTGAAATTTTTTGTCCAACCTAGAATTTAATGTATTTTATAGAGCTTTGGAAGTTTCTTATTGATTTGCTTAAAACGCGGTTTCTTTGGGGGGTATTATGGGTAATTCACACATTACTCCACCTAATATTACCTTGATGAATTTTGAATGGGAGTCGGCTATGAATTTCCTGAAATTTTTCGAATTCTACATAAATATCTAGAATTTAATGGATCAAAAGCTTTCAGTGGAAATTTCCTACTTATTTGCTTGAAACGGGGTTTCTTTAGGGTTTCAGGCGCACCTATCCACATCTAGTGCAATACCTAATGTCCCCGTCAGTTATGAAATATTTTAATGCCTTTGAATTTATATCGAGCAGCGTTATCGCATATGTAAATCCGCAGACTTATAGGTGAGCTGCTCCCATAAGGAGTTGTTTTCCGAGTATTATGTACTCACTTTGCGACGGTTTCAACCCGACGACGAAAGAAAAAACCTTAAAATCCACACATCGAGCCTTAGAAACGTACCAAATACGTGACCCGTTCGACTAAAGCTTTGATTTCGCCGCCGTATCGAAGCCACCGCTACATAATGGCCACAGTATTGCGACTTTTTCCTTCCAACGACCTTCATCTCATGTGCAGCGAGCAAGCACCGAACCAGACGAAAGCTCGACTTGTTTGCTTCCACGAGTTCACCTAATGTTTGTTTAATTTTCCCCGGCAGACTGACAGCCGATGCTTGCGGATTCGAAACGGCAATAACGAATCGTTTTATTTACTCGCGAGCGGATCGAACACTGCTATTATTGCCACTGTGCACATAAGAATCGCGCAAATTGCCGTGCCGATTGTCCGCGGCCTATAATCATCCAATTTGCCATTCGAAACCCAGTAATCGACAGCGAGAGCACTCGATGACATGGGAATCGCTATTATCTGTGCATTAATGACCGAAAAATGAAAACGAAATTTATTCTAGTTTAATGACGGATAATGGTCGATTAATTTGGAGAGTCAGATACGTGCGAATCGGTGTGGTGTCTATTAGGGCATCGCCGTTCGCCGTCACTTTTCAGGAATCCGCTTAATACATTCGGCGTATTATCGGCCGTAAAAGCGCGCATAAAACGGCAATAATTGTTTACGTGCCGCAGTGCCAAATCAGACATCTGCACGGGCGAGCGTTTTCCCGGCGCGCGCTGTGTGCACCATCGCACAAGAACCTCTCGACCTTACGGGAACTTTACGGCTAATAAAAAGCCGCTTTACGACATTTTAACGCGCCGTTACCACTTTTACTAACTACTAACAAGCCTCATTACGATACTGCGATGGGTGCTTTACGTAGTGGATATTATACCCACCCTATAGATACGGCTTTAGAGGTGCTGCTGCCATCCCGGCCTCCGCCGCATTAAAGCGGCGCTTCGCCCGGATCACTGGAAAGATTCCGTTTTTAATAATAGAGAAAATTTGTTATCACGTCGACCGATTCGTGCCCTATCACTCAAATATAGCCCAACAAATAAAATTCCAATTAATTATGCCCGATTTGGTAATCGATTGTTATTGTACAAGTTCAAAAGATATCTCGTGTCTCTAATAGGTCATTATTCAATTCATAAATCTGTGCAGGCTCGGTTTGTTTGGAACGATTATTTTTTAATCGAGACGATAATGGTCCGGAGTCGTGACCTCTTATTTATACCAATAAAACCTTATGATATTTTCTTCCATGAATGAGCCGCCTGTCTTTGTATCGCATAAACAGTGCGGTTTTCGCGATGAGCGCGGATTTCGCAGTCCGGGGTCATTTCAGCCCTCGAAAAGCTCCAGCTCGGTGTAACCTTATCGTAACTAGAAACGTTTGTGCCTCATTTTACAGGCCGTTCCGTGCTCAGGAACGGCTTCTTATAGACCGTAAAACTCCCATCGTATTGATTGTAAACGTTTTCGGGATGATGCGCGGTAACTGCGCTGCGGCCACTTAGTTCCGCTACCGGCTGCCAGAGTGCGTCCTGGCGCCGTGAAAGCTCGAAGGCGCAAAGTTCAGATTTGAACCGGACGACCTTTCATTCCGATTTTTTCGGGCAGGTAGTGCTTGCATCGGGGCTTTCGGCTACCTGCTCGACAATGAAGAACTCGAAAAAACGCAGGAAAATGGGCGATAAATGGGCGCAAGAACCATCAATCACCACCAATCCCAAGGAAATTTATGCACAATACCAACGGAATTATGGAATTACGGATTTTCTTCTAAATGGGCTAATAATAATGGAAGCACAATTTCATAGGACTTTATTGCGATACAATTTTACATAATGAGGCACTATTATTAAGAAGATCTCTAATCGGATAATCTGATATGAATTATTATTAAAATTATTGAAAAGGTGTCTTAAATTGCGGCTTAAGTGTATCCGATTACTTTACGGTTTTGATCGTATTTTACGGCCGGTGTTAGAGATAAATTTCCACCCACATCCTACGCAAAAATGACTTAACCCGAGATAATCTCGTGGATTTTATTATGGTCGTGGCCTTTTTTCGAGGATTTCTGAGCTAAAATCCGAAGTACAGTTAGAAAACGTATAGTTATCGAGGGATCTACAAGTTGAGGCTTTATCCACGTTCGGGTTTTCAGTGTTTCGGAAATTCCACGGTTTCGGTCTCTCGATAAATCTGAAATCAAAATAACAATGAGCATTTATTTACTTTAGGTGTTCGGATAAATGTATTTGTCTCCCGATTCGATAAATCCGGAATGAGCCATGAAATCTGGATTTAATTTACGGCCGGTATCGGACACGTCGTTGGTGTTTTTGTTGTCCAAATACATGTTTATGTAAATTTGTTGGAACTATAAAAATGTTGTACCCATTATGCCGCGTGTAGTATTCGGACAGATGAAATTATTTTGAGGTCGAATTTCCAGCGGTTTATTCCGGGACTTTAGAATGACGAATTACGCAAAAATTCAGGTATCTACCGATAATGAAACAATAACCGTGATTTTTATTGGCGTTTAGGTATGCAGATTGCATCAATAAAACCGATGGAGCTCCTAATCCCGAATTATAGAATTATCACTTATCTCCGAGCGTATAAAACGCGTAAAACAAACCTATTACAGGCCCGTTCCGGGCGTCATTATGCCGGCCATTATGCGGTCGTAAAAATACAATAAAATTTCGTCCGACCAAATTCATCCTTATGTACATTGTAAACAAGCCCGGGCCGGCCCCGAAAGTTCGGCAATCTCAATATGCACAGAGGTGAGAGACACTCATAAAAGCCGATTTTATTACAGTTTGAGTGATCGTAAACGTCACCTACGACCGAACGGAAATTATGGACCCGGCACTCCATAAATTACGGCAAAAGTCACAGGGCGCGTGCCGGCGCCGTAAAATTTTTATCGCCCAACAAACGTAAAACAAAATGAATCCGCACCGATTTTACGACCATCATCCGACACTTTCGACCATAGAGCGCACAGGTAGCCCCCGCTTTTCCTTGGGGGTCCTCATAATGGGGTGGGCTAATCCGGCCGCTCTCGAGGCCAAAAAGCGAGTGATCCGGGCGAGTTCGTCCAGCGGCCGGAGTGTGGCGCCACGTTGCCCCCGGACCTCCTGAAAGCCCCGGCGGGGAGGGACTTTGCCGGCATGCTTGCGCAATGTCCTCGTGGGCGCCCGATCGTGACGAATTCAATCGCGATTGGCTCCCGCCCGGGCCCCTCCATCAAACCGCCTATGCCCCCGATTTCGCCCCCAAAAGCCCCCAAAAAGCCCTCACACGTGGGGCCCCAAAAACCCCCGAAAACCCGATACGGGTGGTTCTTTTCGTGATCGGTCGGATCCGGGTTGGTGCCTTGGGCAGCGCTCGGGGCGCCGTAATGAGCCGACGATAATTCGCCTCGTGCCGGCTCTGGAGGGGGGCCTCTGATCGGAGCGAGAGGGGGCGATCAGAGACGAGGAGCGCGAATGGGCCGGGATGTGTGGGCCGGAGCAGACTCCGGAGCTCCAGTGGGTTCCGATCCGCGCGCCTCAACCACACTGAAACGTGCGTGCGCTCACTTCGGGCCGAACTGCCAGCGCGGGTGCTCGTCGATTTACCCCCGATCATCGTGAAAGGCGAAAGGGCCGCGATGCCGGATCCGCGCTCCTAGAGGGCCGAGTGTGCGAAAAAGTGGCGCAGTGAACACAGGGCCGGAACTATGAACTCCTATTTCGAGCAGAGCGGCTTCTACGGCGGCCACCACCACCAGGGCTCGGGCACGGTGACCATCACCCAGCACCACGACCAGAGCGCGGCCGCCGCCGCCGCCTACCGCTCCTTCCCGCTCAGCCTGGGCATGTCGCCCTACGCCTCCACCCAGCACCACCACCACTCGCTCCACCACCAGGCCCGGCCGCCCCAGGACTCCCCCTACGACGCCTCGGTGGCGGCCGCCTGCAAGCTGTACTCCTCCACCTCCTCGGACGGCCAGCAGAACTCCATCAACTACTCCACGTCCTCGTCCAAGCCGGACTGCTCCAAAGGGAGCGCGGACCAGAACGGGTACGCGTCGGTGGTGGCGGCGGCCGCCGTGAAGGACGTGTGGCAGGGAAGCGCGTCCGGGGGCGGCAATCTGGCGAATAGTCTGGCGGGGCCCGTGCGTCCCTCGGCCTGCACCCCCGACTCGCGCGTCGGCTACGGGTCGGCGGTGGGGCTGGTGGGCAGCGACCCGTCGTCGAGCCCCGGCGCCGCCGCCACCGGGCGGGCGTCCAACTCGCTGTCCTCGTGGAATAACCCGTGCTCGCTGAACTCGTCGGCGGCGCAGCCGGTCGGCACCCAGATCCACCAGCAGACCAACCACACGTTCTACCCCTGGATGGCAATAGCAGGTCAGTCTTGAGGGGGTTTATGATCGAGGCAAGTGCGTGAATGGGGTTGAATGCGGTTCGGGTGTCTCGGTCGGGCTTGCGTTCGGGTGGAGCGTTCGCGCTCTCTTGGCCGAAACGCCGGGTCCTTGTCGGCCACGAGGGGCGATCAGCTGTTCGGCGGGATAGCCTATTTTCGACGGCGGGCGTCTAGACGCCCGCGAATTACCCCGGTTTTACGTCATTATCACCCGTAACGGAATGGGGTAGAATACAAGTTTTGAGTGAAATACTTTTTTATAGACTAAAATTATCCCAGAATCGCTTATAAGATTTGTTTTTCCCATGAGCGCCCTCACAATTTTTGTCTCTTGTGACTTTGTAAATATTAGTCAATCTTGCAACAATGTCTGGTTCATTGTAACTTGCTGTCGAAAATTTTGCTACAAAATTTCTTGTTTATTTGGTTTGATTTCTTGGGTATTTTATTTATTTTACAACCAAAATGAAAATTCGCTGCTTTGTTCTGTGCGGTGTTGCCAAAAGTTGTCTTAATATTGGGTTTAGAGAATTGCATTAATATTGCTGTATCTAGGGGAATTTTTTTACTGAAAAATAATAATGATAATAGTATTGATTTTTTTTTTAATTTACTGAAGGCATCTGAAGGTAAATGTCCCGAAGTTTGGCAGTGTCCCAAAATTAGGTGCATGCCATAAAAATTGCTTACGATAAAAATAAATGCAGTAACAATGGTATTCTCCATAATAGTGATGCTCTTTCTTCTCAAAACAGAAATTCTAATTATATCTACCGATTTCTATTATTGAAAATGAAAAAGGTGTCGAATTTAAGATAACCCTGTTTTCAATGAATCTCAAATTTATAATAGGGTGAAATAGTGGAGAAAAAAAGATCTTTCCTCCTGTATGCAATTTGAAAAAAAAAACATTCTTCGACACTTTTAATAGATTAGATAGAGAAAAATTAGGAAATGTTTAAATCGGGCTGATTTTGGTACATTTACCTTATTCAAAATTTATTCGATTATCCTCACATCAGGTGTATGGGGTCTTTTGATCTCGGTTTTCACGTTGTTTTATTGATTAAGAAGCGCGTTGCGGTTTTTCCGCTCCGCCGATTGCTCAAATTGCGTTTATTTATAGTCGCCGGTTGATTTATCGGCGCCATTGTACGCGATAAATCCGGGGATGATTTGACTGAAATTATATCGACGGCGATGATCGCCCGACGATGATGATGATGACGATATTAAAAAAAGATAAGTCACGGATAGCTTCCTCTCTACCTACCTACATGTGAGATTTCGGTACCGGGCCGGACCTTATTCGTTTTATTTTATTTTCGGATCTCACCGCTAGCGTATTATTGTTATACTGTTATGGGCCCGCAACAAACCAGAGACATAATATTTTCTTTGGCAAAATTCGCAACGTCCTACATTACACTGACCGCACAGGGCCGATTAAAATCACCATAAAGATTATTTAGTTCAAGTGGTGCGCCCCGTAAAGCACTTAATTAAACCAATTTTTCATCGGAGTGCAGTTTCATTCAGTTTCTGTTTTTCCGCTGACGGTGATGATGTCGCGCTCTTTATAAATGGAAGCTCCCAGGTTGTGCTTTATTTGACGAGTTGTTTTGTCTCCCTAATTCTGTTTTTGTTCGCATTTTTCAACACGCCAAAGTGATTTTCGCATTGTTTAATTTCAAACGCGCCGATTTATATCTCCCGAAAACCGTCTTATACAAAAACCCAAAACGGTTCGGGTGCCCCTCCGCCAGATGGCGCGTGCATCGGAACCGTTCCAAAGGGACGACCCGCCACAATCTTATTAGAATCCGGTACTGGAAAAAAATCTAAAATTTTTCGAAAGTTTCCCACTTTTTGAGCCCCGATATTTCAGTCGGTGGAAGTGGGGTGCACCATGCATTCAGATGATAATTCGTCGGCATAAAAGCGGCGCTTCGCGCTATTGCGAAGAGAGTTGCAGAAACTGCATAACACCGGAGTTCGCTCTTCCCGAATTGTGCCGGACCCAGTCCGGATGAGCGATGACGTATTACCGCGGCCCAGTCAGTTACACCCCCTTTGTATTTTACTCGCTCCGGGCGAGAGAGACGCGCTACGGTCCACCCCGAAAACATTTGGCCGGAATTATTCCATCAAGGTGGGTTCAGGCAGGTCAGGCGACCCCGATCCTCCGAAACACCGAAATTCTGAGTCTATCGGTTATTTGAGTAGCGTTCGTGTCCGAATCGCGATAGAATCCGTTTTTGTGAGCGAGAGAAATCGAGCGGGTTCTCTCGTGGCAGAAACGGTGAGTGAATCGAACTTGAATAATAAAATTACTCCTCGTAATGGAGCAGGTATCATAACAAAGCTATTACCCCGCCTTTACAGCGTAATACCCAAGACTTGAATGAAGATTGTACGAGTTTAGGTCACGGTGGTCTCCCCTGAACTGCAATTATCAAATCCACACCGCGATCCGACTTTGCGATGAATAATAAGCGAACGCGGTGAGGTCCACGGTGCGCACCGCGACGTTACGGCGTCACGATGGCGAGATTCGGCAACGTCGCATACAGATTTTAATATTTTATTATAGTCCTGCTGCTGGTAATTAAGCTATTAATCAGCGGTTTTTGTCCCGCGCTATGTGGCATTGTGATTTACATCTCGTAATAGAATCCCAAGTTTGCAGACGTCGAACGATTATTTATCGATCCGGGTGACGCCACGTAATCTTTTCTCGATAAATTAGAACTGGTGGAAGAGAAAGAAAAATAAAAGTTTGTGTTTTCGCGCGGAAGTTACATAATAGGAAGACCGCGGGCCAATAATTACGGCGAGATTTCCATCACCGGCCAAATAGAGACATTAGGGTGATCTTTCCAACGGTTGCTGTTTTACTACCAACATCCCATAAATTCCCCCTACTAACTCACCCAACTATACCTGAAAAGAAAGATAGCTCCTTTGTTTGCGCCGATTTTGAATCAGGACCGGCCCGGGCCGATCGCGGGCCACCAAATCGACATCCGTAATGAAAAAGTTTCTCGAGTCGATTTTGATGATCCGAGTGCGGTCCAGAAGTTGGCGAACCCGAATGCCGTGGCAACAATGCGCGTAATAATAGGTCTGAATTGCCTGTAGACTATCCGGTATTACAAAAGCGGGGTTTTAATGGCGACCCTGAGCAAAAGGCCCGATGGTGCAGGGGGAGCGACCGTGAATTAGAGGCAGTCCGTTAGCGTTGGCCGAAATGTTCACACCGCACTTTTCTATTTTCCCGTATAATCCGTCTGTATGAACCGAAAAGTGCCCTTTACAAAGTTTTCTAATGGTGCAGGAAAAATAAAAAGTTTGACGTTTGAACTGGTGCGCTCCCTCCACTTCTTTGTCTTTCTTCAAGATGGATTCCCTTTCGCTCTGATGGATGGTAGTTAGTGACCGAATGAATACAGTATCGCGGTGCCGAAGCCGTTCGGAGTGATTTAACTCAATTAATATGTGCAATTACAGTACTGGAGCAGACGCGGGGCACGCATATAAATTGACATCATTGAATTAAGTTATTCGGTTTGCGTTTGCATCTTCGATTGGCACCGATCCTGATGGCCCGGAAATTCTACGCAGTTTCGCCCAAGGTCGCCTCTTTTTTAGAAATCCCGGAGTCCGTTACCCGATTGTGCGATTTGAATAAGGTCGCAACCTTGGAAAAAATTCGGTACACCCGGTATACCTGAAAAAATCAATTTTATACCTAGCTTTTTACTATTGCAGTGTCCGTATAATAAATTAACTGGATAGTCGTCGAATTGAGGAATTTAATTGGTACGGCGCCATAAATATTTTCGCCACAGCCACGTTTTAAACTGGCGTATAAAATTGGATAAAATCGGACTTTTTCGGGACGGGATTAGAGATTTTCGAATTCCGGTTCTCACAATCATCATTATCGTTTGTCCGTCATGAAATCGTTCCCGGGCCCGTTAATTACGTTGTGGTGACCTTGCGGTCCATGTTTGGCCGTATCATTACGAAAATCATATTCGTGTAATCGAGAGGACGGCTATCTGAAATTCGCGATCGGCGTTCTCTTCTCGCACACACGCGGAAACGTGAATAAATTCCATTAAGACCCGGACCGTGCGCTAAAAACCGGAGTTTGTGCCTGCAACATGTTCGATAATGAAAACAAAACTTATCGGAATCTCCCGTACGTGATTTGCGATGGCGACACGAGTACCTACACGATTTTTCCCCGCTCGCGGTTCGATTTTCGACTTTCAGAAATCATTCGAGACCAATTAAGGAATAACGGACTTTTGTGTTATAATAAAGCGGACGCTTTGATCCCGGGCCCGGGCAATTCGTCATTTCTAAAACGCGGTGAGATCATCGACTCGAGCCGACCTCGCCTCCGAAAATTGTAGGAAGATATCTCCAGTGTGTAACGGGTCGCTTTATTGTGGGCATTTAAAAACGTCGGTTATCTGGGAACGTACCATTAGTGCGAGTTATCAGCATGGGTGGTGCGCAGAATTCGCGCCTACCTCGTGGCATTTTTCCCCATAATTAACGTAATAATTCTGAAAATATAAACAGACCAGAGATAGGCCCGATATCTAACCGGAGCGCGGTGTTTGTATAAATGAAACGGCGCCATGCCTCACTTCTAACGACTGTTTAGTATAGCGTCCCTGAATTCAAGTTAGGCACGAACTTGTTATTAGCCCGCTGATAAATCCGTCGCGATTTTGACTAGCCGCCCCCGATTTACCGCCTTCAACACCTCCGGAAAATGATCGCAGATTTTCGCATCGGCTCCTCTTCCCGTAACAAAGGGCGCCGAAAACGCAATACGTCTTGGTCTTCTAGACATTCGGAACGTTTCCTTTAAGTCCGCCATGATTTATCCACCTCCCCACTTGTCACAAACGGAATAAGTTGTCCCCGCGAAACCCGACTGCTTAATTTCATAACATCTGAGCGATCCGAGTTTTTGAAATTTCTACGATCCGTCGGCCGATGATCCAGGTACGAGATGAACGTCTTCATCAATTTCTGCCTACGAGGGCTTCAGAAATGTCCGACCTTCCGTTACGGAATTACGACCCGAGTTGATTTACCATTTACGAAATTCGAGTTTGTAATAAATAAAATACTTTCTAACGACTTTTACGAGACGTGTAATTTATCAGGATTTGTGACGATTTAATTGAAATATCATGTTGTAATTGGCGACTTCCAGTCTTGTATACCTGATTCGGTTCGATTCCGTCGTCGTTTTTAATCCGGACGCGTATCGGAATATCGGAATTCCAGTATTCCGGTCCCCGGTGGGATTCGGTCGGTCCAGCTGTTGGGGGCAGGGGGTGGCACGAGGAAGGGGCTCCATTACAGCGCTCGGTGACAGGCCGTGAATCAAGCGAGTCTTGTGCTCTAGGATGCGATCCGGCGGACCTGCCTCTATGCCGGCCCAACTGATAGATGTAAACCATGAGAGTCCGTAAAAACACGCATGAGACAACCAGAAAGCCCTAGAAAAAAGCGCCCCCCGACCCCAGGAACGGCCATAAAAATTCGAAAAAGTTTTACTTATTTCCAGCCGCATTCGGATCCGTATCATTTTCTCCGTGACGGTATGACAGTGGGACTAGCCTAGTAAGTGGACTGGATTTCTCTCGACTTTTCCACGCTTTCGGAATAAACAGCCGGCCGATAGAAATCTGAAATTAGAGGACGAAATCGACTCAAATTAATAAATTATCAGACTTTTTGACTGTAAAAAAATATAGGTTATCGGTTATTTATCTCAAGATAACGTTTGGAACTCTGGACACTATTATGCAGAGTAAATAAATTATTAGGTATTTGCGGTTATTATTAATTAACATAATAATATACGAGCGGAAATTTAGAAATCGATTAGTCAGAATTTCGCGTAAATCATTGGAAATTATGGTCAGGAAACGCGACCTCTGATGTGGCAATCGGTGCTCGTAATATCGTCGAAAAGATGGGAATCTTCAAGGCTCATCGCCATCCTCTTGGCTTACATTTATTATGTAAATTTTTGGTTAACTTTTCAGTTATCCGAATCTGCATACAAAATGTCAATTAAAATTCCACAGACTCTGTGGTGCTTTCTTTTTTATGGCACTTACGGATTAAAGCATGTTTAAATAAACATCCCGCGATAAAATTACACGAAATTGTAATAACAACGATTATTAATAATCAAAATAAAAGTGTTTGTCGTATTAACTTGATGATTATTATTATTACCATGCTCATTTCGACTTTTTCTCAAGTTATTAATGGGCCAAAACACTTAATAAAATTCCCGCATGAATATTAATTTAATTTCGGCTTCTTTTCACGGACGAATGTGAATTTACCTGGATACAGCGTAAAGTGGGGACACGACCGAAGTTAGGAAGTGCGTGAATAATTAACCGAAATTGAGTTGTTCCCCATTTCAACAGTTTCCAACTCCTGATACACGGGGTGTAAAATGGGAACCCCGCCAACATGTAGGCGTTCTCGTATGAATCACACGAACTGACCTGGATTTTTAACTAAAAATTTCGTTTAGAATTAGGAGACATCACCGGAATCGATTCTATTTATTCCTCCTAGAAAGTACGAAGGCGGCATAATAAGAAAAAAGAAAGAGCCCATAAATAATTATGATAAATGCCAGTTAATTTACCGGATAATAAATAACTCGGCTGCTGGGGAACAATTAAAGAGGAATAAAAAGCAGATAATTGTGTAAACAATGGCGGTAACTGGCTTCATAAGAGCGAAATATTTAATGTTTATAACATTAACGATAATCATAATAATTGTCGGCCGCCAGTAACAATACGAAATAAAATGTACAATAATTGTGATGGTAATGCAAATCGGATTTGAATAATGTTTGTTGTAACGAATTAGCATTAACCATAAAACTTGAGGTTGTTATTGGATTTTAATCGTATGATTAACGACGCCTAGAATCGCATATAAATTAACAAGTCGACGGTGCGATTACGCTCTATCATTTACTTTGCGAGTATTATTACGTGTCACGGCGAAAAGGAGCAAAATGACCAAAGTGGAGCTTTTTCAGAGCTTTTCGCGGCGCACCGTACACGCTACGTTGTAATGACCGTCCGACGGACGATTCGAAGCGTTTCATTAAAACGTGGTGCGCTTTAAATTACCCGGGCTAAAAATGCGCGATCTCCACAATTTGATACGTCGTCCTTAGACGATAATGGTGCGCCTCTCTCGACTGGTTCGTGCAAAAGCGCACAGTCGAGCCGCATTATAAGCATACGCGAAACAATCCACCCACCGTTTTAAATCAATAAATAAACGACCTAATGCATTTTTAATAAGGCCAAGTGTTATTAATATAATAGGCATATGCACGACCACCAACGTTGTCGGATTATGCCTCGGCTATTCTATTAGGCTCAATCTGGATTCGCGATACCATCGCTTTCTCAGCCGGTAAATCAAAATTTCTTGCGGCACGGCATCACGTATTACCCGTGTGCCGTCTCGTTCTCCCCCGGAGAAATCCGGAGTCGGTTTCGCTCTCGATCTCGCGGTCGAGAGCGAGATCTCGGTGTTTTTTATTTTGGGAAAAATTGTGGTCGGGATGTGGATGCGAGGTGGCGCACGCTGGGCTGGTTATTGTTGCGGGTCGCGAGATTAGGGATATTTCACCCCGACCGTTTCAATTGCGCCGGGGCGTAATTTGCGATGATTACTTGCTCGTTTGCACGATCGCCTTTTTACGCGAGGGGCAAAAAGGCGCTCTCTTGTAGACCGAGATCGCCGATATGATAATGGCCCCGCCGCAACGGCCATCAGATAATGGACTCGAAATGACCGCTTTCAAATCGCACTTTAAACATCTGTCATTGAGAGCTTTTACCTCATTTTCTTATCGGGAATTATACAGGGCGTCCGGAAGGGTTCACAATTTTAGAGGGTCTCGGATGAATCTCGGAAAAATCACATTTTCTTGATGTTGAACACAATTGGTTGTTTCGGAGCTAAGTACCTGTTTTTTTTTCAAATTTAGTTTCAACGTTAATTACTGAAAATTTTGTAAAATCTACATATGTATATCGAAATTACCAAAAGAAACTATAAAGAAGTGTGATGGAATCGTAGTGAAAAAGGAAGAACTTCGATTTTTGTCAATTTAAATTATTCATAAAATTTAGAAGGACTTGAACAAGATGTTCATTCTCCTTTTAGCTTTTTTACTAAAAATTATGAAACTAATGTATCTTTGTTAGAATAATAACAAAAAAAGATTGAAATTTCCGAAAATGAACGTCCATAACTTTTGTTGGAAAAAAATATTCAGAAAAATTGTCCAGTCAATTATGAAGACTTATAATTTCAAGAAATTACGTAGTTCAACGTTGAACGTTCACAACTTTTGTTCTGGAAAAAAATGAGGAAAAATGTCCAGTCGATTAGCATAAACATTGAAAAATTTCAAAAATTACCAGAAAAAATTATCAAAACTAAAATTAAAAATTATGAAGACTAAAAATTTCAAGAAATTACGAAGTTCAACGTTAAAATAAAGATTGAAAATTTTCAAAAATGAAATTGGAATCTCAAAAAATTAGCAAATTGAACGTCTACAACTTTTGTTGAAAAAAAATATTCAGAAAAATTGTCCAGGTTAAACGTTCTCAACTTTTGTTAAGAAAAAAATTAAGGAAAAATGTCCAGTCTATTATGAAGATTGAAAATATCGAAAATTTACCAAGTTGAACGTTCACAACTTTTGCTAAGAAAAAAATGAAGAAAAATGTTCAGTCAATTAGCAAGAAGATTGAAAATTTCCAAAAATTACCAGAAAAAATGTCTAGTCATATTATTAAGATTCGAACTTCCAAAAATTAGCAAATTAAACGTCCACAAGTTTAGTCAAAGTAATATTAAAATTTGCAGTCAATTGTGAAGATTAAAAATTCTCAAAAATTACAAAACTAACGTCCTAACGTCCACAACTTTTGTTGAAAACCAAAAAATTGAGGAAAATTATCCAGTCAATTATGAAGAATGAAAATTACAACTTAAACGTTCACAACTTTAGAAAAAAATTGAGAAAAATGTCCAGTCAATTATGAAGATTGTTAATTTCAAAAAATTACCAAATTAACGTCCATATCTTTCGTTTGAGGTAATTCCGCTGTGACACTCTGTAGTGGTCTTTAGTCCTTCGATATAGAAATTACTTCTTCGGTTCCCTCAGGGCGTATGTTTTCTAGTTATCTAGTTGTGATTTATACAGGATGGGTAGGTAGCCGAGTGGTAATTACACCTGAAATTAGAGGTTCCACGCCGACATGAATATTGATGTAATAATTACTTACAGCCTCATTTAGATCATTTTCCCGCAACACCTCGACATCGTAACTTCTTGAAGAAGCAACCGTAGCACTCCTCATTCAAAATTGCCTCTCTGATTACTTTCGAATAACGGATAAATTCCTCCATGTAAGCCGGGCTGGGGGCCAAGTCCGCGCCTAAATCGCCTCAAATTAGATCAAATTGATGACGTAATGTTTTTTTTCTCGCGTTGATATTGTTTACCTGGCCATTTCAGGAGCCTTATTATTATTAAGGGCGGAGAGGGTGAGTGCGCGGTAAGAGGGATGTCGAGTTAATGGCCGCTCCGCCGGTGGCTTTCAACCCCATGTCCGTCCGTCACGGTGGTGGGGGCAGAAGCGGACATCAATTTAAGTTATGTTCGTTGTTGCCAGATTTACATCAACACCTCGTAAAGATTACGGGACCGCCTGAAACACAGAAAATAAGTCTTTTCGCATATTTATCCAACTAATAAGTAAGTGGGGGAAAGAAAGGCGCAATCGAATTTGCATTTAAGTGCGCGTCTCAATTTGAGGCCGTTACTTTATCAAACAGATTCCTACTGTCGTATACAATCACAATGCATCAGGTTTTATTGTCTTACACCCATTCGCCGCTGAGAAAACCTAAGAAAGTGCCGATTGAACGAGCAATAAAACTTCGCGACGATTGTTTCCACGGCCATATATTAACACCGAGAGGAGTCACTTTAATTCGCAATATCATTCCGCCGATTGCCCCGGTTTAATTGATTTTTTAATCGCCCCGGAGCACCCGCCAAAATGAACACGTCAACCGGAGGACAAGAAGCGAACTGACTGAAATCTGAAAAGTGGCCGTATTTCGGTTTCGGTGAATAATTTTTACCTGGCGGTCGTCGACCGAAAGAAAAAAACGGAAAACGTATAACGGCAAAAAGCGACCTTGGTGTTTTACGATTCGAAAAGTCCATTCAGGGCGAAAAAGCTCGCAGAAAAGCTCAAGGCTGAAAGTGATAATCGCGGCGAAACTACTACGGGGTGCGGACTACAGGGTGTCATATTAAAATTAACTGCCGTTTCCTCGTTTTCCCAGTTTCGCTTTGCTCTGTGTCCCGTGCCGTCGCATTATAAGGCAAAAAGAGGTCACTGGGGGAGGCCGGTGCCCCCTAATTTGTCAAACGCGGAAAAATCGATATGGGCGTCGTCGCCCCCCAGGAAATTTATGCGCGCTTTCGCGAAAAAAAAGGGCCAAAGTAGTAGAGTCAGACTCGTAACGTCGGGGCTAATCGATTCAAGGATCCTCGGTGACATCCCAACATCGGCGCCTGCAGAGATGATGCATGGACCACCCCGCTCGAACCTTATAGATTTCACCAACTCTATGTGCCGGTTATGTGCGGCCTCTCCAACAACCAAATAAATAATATCGGCTATTAAGAACTCGCAAACGCCACACGCAGATTTATCTACCCGGGAGTCGCCCTCTCACCAATTTGTACTCGCCGGAAAGCAAAAAAACCGCAAGAGTTTTATGATGTCCTTTCGCTTTCTATTCGAGCTAGTTCGGCGGATGGCGAAATAATTACTTCCTTATAAATCGCCCAGTGGAATTTATTTCGAGGTGAGAACGGCGTATTCCCCGCACTCGGTCTTGGGGGTTTTCGCGATCAATATCACATTAATCCTTGAGTAATTAATACGATCGTTGTCGTTGTGTGGAATCTAACTAAACCGCTTTCCGGGCCGTTTCCATGGCCTTAGACCCATTGAAATCGCCGCAATAATTGAATAGAAAATAAGTAATCGCCGTTTTAACCAAATCGCGCCGGCCGCGATAACTCAAAAGATTAAAGACCTCCATAACTGCCCTCAAGTCGCACCCGGGTCGCCCGCGCGCAGTTTTATTTTAAAGCAGAAAATATCAACGAAACGGCCGAAAACAAGGCTAAAGGGAGGCCAAAGCACCCGGCCGTTCATCACCGAATCGGAGACTTGCTTTCCGCTCCTGACCCTGTTTCGTTCGCTGCTTCCCTCCCGAATTCCGATATACACCCGAGAACGGACCACATAAGCCCCACGGTTCCGAACGTCCCGCTCGGTAATTTCGGAATCTGCATAACCGGTCGAAAATTACGAAATTACGGCCCGGGCGCATCGCCACTTTTTTCGGCCGGCGATTTCGTAATGCACGGCCCAAAGTAATCGACGATTACCATGAGCGTCACGGATATTTCGTTTTATTCCTCTCCGGTTACGTGCGAACGAAACTGTATATTTTTTCCAGAGATTAATCGTTTCCTCGCTATCGAAAATTATTTATTGGGCACCTGTTCTTTGTCGAGGAACAAGCGATTAGAAACCGCTATACGAATCCAGGATTGTCGTCGGAAAAGCGGGAGCGGAAAATCTGTTCCAGATCGGGGTTATGGCAGTAACGTACACGCCATATCACCGGGAGAGCGCGGGAGTAGAGTGGAGTGGAGAAGAGAGCATCCCCCGTGGAGAATCATCTTGTCATATCTCTGTAGAACACGCACGGCATGTTTTATGTGCCTCCCTGACGTTAATGCTCTTTTTATTAGCAGTTAAGTCGGACGGGCCGAAATCGGATCTATAAACTAATTTTATTTCGGTGGTTTTATTTAGTACTCATCCATCGCCCCCACCCTCATTTTCACAGCAATTACCGCGATAATAAAGATGAGCGTTATTTAGGAAAATGTTTGTTGGCTCACGGAGTTCTCTCCGTGTGAGCCAAATGAATTTTGTGTGTCCCCCGCTTTCGTTATGTTCGACCCGGGTCTCGCTGAAAGCTACAATGGCATAAAAAGGACCCGGTTTACCCCGTTGCGTTCGGCGAGGGATGAATTATTGCCATCAGAAACATTTGCCGGAGGTGGGAAGCACGTCTGCCGCCGATGGACAGTGTGCGGTTCGGTCGGGACGAAAACAGGTTCAAGTCCCGTTTTATATACCGTCACCTGTCCCAGATAGTAATTTACACCGGGTGCGTTATGCAAATCGGGCCGGGAATTTCGGCCACTTTGGATTTTCGGAAAATTCGCGTTTTCGCTTGGTGGTGGGGTCGGAGCGCCGCCGTATAAATTATCTCGCCACTGGATGTATCGCCCTAATTGACAATGGAAATGCTAACTAGCGCAAAATGCATCAAAGGAAACGCTCATTTGGATTTATGTCTTCTGAAAACCGCTTAAGAAATGCCTCGTTCGTTCCGGAATGGCGGTATTGTTTGCGCGGCAGTATTGCCGCTAAATATGCATAAAAATGCAACTCGTTCGCAGTTGCGCCGCTTTTTTCGCGAAAAATGCAAATTTCCATTTGCTAATTTTTCTGACGGTTGCGGAGAGGCCGGGCCGTCCATTCGAAGAATTTTTTTTACTGTCGTTCATTGTGTACAACCGCCGAGATTTTCTTAAATACATAAATTTTATGTCTCCTTATCTCCCTTCCTGTAACATTGCGTTAACAGTTAACAGCATAGAAAATTACACCGTATAAATACCGCACGGATACCTTTACGATTATAATGAGTCCCCAGTTTTCCCCACCATCGACCCCTCCGGTACATGTAAATAACAGCGCGAATAAAAAACACGGGGTGACTTATTTTATAGCCCCCTTTTATGTAGTTATTGACGGATGTCGAATTTATACCTCTGCGGGTGTG
This sequence comes from Salpingus planirostris, assembly GCA_949788335.1. NCBI lineage: Eukaryota > Metazoa > Arthropoda > Insecta > Coleoptera > Salpingidae > Salpingus > Salpingus planirostris. The sequence goes on from OX460917.1 coordinate 14,830,356, forward strand.
TCCGGACTAAATTAAAATCTCTGTTTAATTAAAACCTACAGTTTCCAGCAGCACACATTTTCGGTGATCGATACAAAAGACATTTAAACACGCGCCCCACGAAGTGTCGGGCGAACTGCCACCAAGCATGCCAACCACTAGAGCCGAACAATAAAAATACATCATTCGCCAAACACACCTGACAAATGAAACACTGCATCTTTGATTTATACTCCCGTAAATCCGTGTTTATATATTAAAAGAGGCATCCAACGGGCGAAATATCGGTGCGAAAAATCCACACCACCGTGCATGAAAAATTAAGGGCAGGTGAGAATTTATGCGCGCATCCCGGCCGAAATTAAGACCGAATTTAAATATCTCGTATACAGGTAAAATGAGGCACCGCAATCGGCGAGAGCTGACCATCACCCGAGCGCCGTCCTCTTTTGCGGAAATTTGCATAACATCGTATAAAGGGAAGCGCAGATAAATTAATCCGATAAAGGTGCATAATATTCCGCATAAAGCATCGGCTAAGTATAGCCTTCGAACGCATACGTGTAGCGCGAAGCAATCATTCTCGTTAAATATTATTTATCGCCCATGTAAATTAATTATGGGCGAAGCTAATTGTTTTAAAACCACCGGCGAAAACCTACCCATTATTATGATTAGTACCGAGTCTTTGCGGAACGAAAGCCACCAACGAACAGGGGCGTCGCCAGTTTAACGCCGATTCCCGCAACCTGTGTGCAGGTAATGAGAAGGCTTTCGGATTGAAATCCGCTTTGTCGTGCGGTTTCAGACGAAGGGACGCGGTTTATAACCGGGTTAAATTTAGCTCGAAAACTGGCAAACTTTGTATCCGCCACATCAGATATAGGAACGAGAGTTACGATAAGTCGAAGCGCGCCAAATTCTCCTCTTTTATATTTTACCGCTGTTTACTCGGTCGAAAGCTCAAAGCGCCACCGGTTGCCTCGGCGGATCGGCGAACTGACTCCTGAAAATTACAACGGGCGCCATCTAGGCGAACGGCCGCGAAGTTTCAGGTAGGAGTTTCAGTTTTCAGGAGTGGGGGATCATGTGCTTTCAGGCGGTAGAGTGGGGACGGCGTGGAGGGGAACGTGCATCGCGAAGAGAGAGAACGCCAATGTTTTGGTCTGGGTGCCATATAAACAAATCGTAAAGTCTGCAATCTACCCGGGGAAATTATTATTATTAGACGCACGATTAATTAAAGATAACAACAAAAGAAACGCGAAATGGCGTTTTCTACTAGAAAAAGTTCGCATTCTTGTTTAATGGAATTCCATTGTCGTTTCGAGAAACGCGGATTTGCGAAATAATGTATGCCATCTCGGATGAGAGCGATTATGCTAATGAGCCGGTGCGGGGAAATCGATGTTTTTATTTTATTCGACACTCTCGAGCCGTTATCCGTGTAGTCATCGACGATGCCGATGTGTACGGTGAGCGAAAAATAAGTCTGAAAAAATCCGAGGCGATAAAGCACGAGAGCGCTAAATATTTTTGTGAGTTTAATCGGAGAATCCAATCTCTCTTTATAAATCATTTGTCATATCTAACACGAGCCAGGTAGGTGTTTCGCCAATACGGCACGTAACACCCATCGCGAAATCCCGCGCCAAAACGGCCCCTATTTCGAGGGCACTCAGGGCCGGCTTTCACCTGCGCCGCTTTTTCCGCCCTCTCGCGGCCGCCCGTAAATCACGGGGAGGGGGCTACCCCCGGTGCAATATGTCAATGGCTGGCACCCGGAGTGATACAAAGTGGGTGGTAATATGGCCGGCTCGAAACTTCTTCTTATCCGCCCGGATCTGCACCTCCCTTCTCGCGCGCAAAACGCGAAATTAATCAAACTGGAAATTGCGCCCCGCTCTATCGCCGATCAGAAAAAGACCACCGCCGTCGACCCGAAAAGCACGACATCGATAAAAAACCAATTTGCATTTTAATTGCTCGTTCCGGACCGACAAACTCACTCCGAGGTAACTGCACCACCGGATTTACGAAAATTACCGACAAATTGGGCCGATTAATCGCCGAAATGTGTTTCGTTCGTTCGACGAGAGAGGGCGAAGAGGTTGAGGTCGTGAAACCGTTATCTGCGCGACAGAGTCGGTAGTATTTTTTATCGTCCCCCATCATCCAGAAATGAAGACGTGAATGGCCGACATAACGTACCGAGCGTAACCGCTCCTTTGGGCCGTAAAGGAAGAAGTTGGCGCACTTGTTGACGAGGGCTTTTGCGATTTTTGCGTTTCGGCCTCGGCCTCGGCGCATGGAAATGCCATAATTTAGCGATTTCTTCCATCGTCTAGGTCACGTTCGGTACGGGCACTTGTAATAATAAATAAGCGATATGGTCCGGAGCGCGTGCAACTCCGTGTGGGCATAAACATGCCTGTCCGGGTCTGGAAGAGTTCATTAATGCAGAGAGAGAGTCGGTTTGGTAAAACGCCATTAGCCTGTGGCAACGCTAAATGATGACTTTAAAATTACATTTGCATACCTACTATCAACAGAAAGCAAAAAAGTGCGGAATGTACAACCGCCTATAAATTGTTCGCAATTCGCCAGACTGGAAACATGAATGAAATCGAGACAAAGGTGCTCGATTTTTATGGGGCTTTTCATGCGGAAAAGGACGCAAACGTGATATTCGGGCCGACGCCCTTCGGAATTCCCTTCAGGAACGAGGTGCAACAACCGGGCCGTCTAATTCCGTCTCCCCTCGGAGTTTTCGAGAGCGGCTTCGAGAGGAAACGAGTATGAAACGCCCCGAGGCTCCCAACCAACTCTCGTCACATAATAATAACGAAACAGGTAGATGGTCTCGTTCCTCCATCACTTTGCCACGATATAAAATAAAAACCTAAATGTTAATAGGCTTTTTCCGAATTTCTCGACTCATTTTACAAGCCATTACATATACGATTTTTATTTTTTTTTCGCCCGAAATCGGCCGTTAGCTGTATCTAAATAGCCGTGGCACCAGATTCGCACCCATTAATCATCGGAACGATCTCGGAGGAAAGTGCGATAGTATCAAATTTACTCGCGGTTCACCACACAGTCAGACGCGACACGAGAATTCGCAATCTATTCGAATATCGATCAGAAAGCGATTATCTGCGAGGAGTCGATTATGCAAATTCGCGAATTTATGTTTTTATTAGCGCCCGGCTGCGATTTTTAATCATTTTCGAATCGGTCGCACCGCTCTGTTTACCTGCGCCCCGTTTCGGCCGGCGATCCATTTCCAGCGGAATGATTATCGCCGTTGATAAACGCGTTATCCGTGTTTTATCGCTCCGAATAAATTTGTTTATAACATAATTATTACAAATTGTAAAAGCCGTGTTAACGCAGTGTAAAGCGTTAGTTATACGATGTAAAATGAATCCGGCACCACCTATATCGCATATGCGAGCGCCGACGAGAGGACGAAATTAAATTACACAGTTGTGTGGCCGATGCTCGCATTCCGCAGCATGCACTGGTCTCTAACCGTGCAGCAATAATCGAACCGAAAGTTTATAGACAAGAAATCGCCAATAAGTGGTGACGAACGTCTCAATTTCCGTTAGGTCTGGAAGATACGGTGAGAGGCAATTAAAAATAGCGCTGAAAAGCGCTGAAAATCGGCCTTTAATGAAGTCGATGTGGAGCATGAAATACAGGTTCAGCAAGTCTGACGCCATTACTCATCTCTTTTATTTTGATTTTCAGATCGCGGACTATAAGGCCTGTTGTTTTTGTTTCCCTCTCCGCATGCGAAGAGAATTCCATTCTATGTTGCTTTCTGTTAATTTTTATATCGCTTTTTAGGCCGTCTCGCTCGGTCTCATTAGGGGAGCGAGTGCGAAGAATCCAGACCTCCTCCCATATAACGCTATTAAAAGTCTATCGGTTCGGTTTCGCCTTATACAGAGAGAGGAGAGCGCATATTTATATTTAATATGGACCGAGTGCTTTCGCCTGGCGGTCGGTGTATTACGGAGCGCGTGTGCACCGAAGAGTACTCTCGCAAGAGACTCTCCTGTTGTTTATTTTGCAACGTGGGAATAGCTCTTCGGAAGCTCAAGAATCCTAGTTAATTAGCTGTATTTTCAATTATCGGCTCGGCTCTCCGCCGACTTTTTATCAATATTTTTTAACACGACCATCAGATAACCGCCTTGTTGCTAAACGCGATTTATTGCGTTTTTTAATTAGCAAGCGCACGTATTTTCGCGTGCAATCTCATCCCGGTCATCGGCGAGGAGGAGGGCCGCGAACCACCCCTTCGAAAATCCCCGGGCGATTTCTTTTCCGTATAATTCGGATCTCCTGGAAGACGCGCCGCGCCATTAGTTCGTGCTAATGGCGGAGGTGTTGTGGCAAGACCGATTCCTCTGCACTAGAGACTCTCTCGGGATAAAACTATTCTCCTGGGTGGTCACTAATTAAGATTCGAGTTGATTACAATTGTCGCTAACGGTATGGCACGCGGGCCTGATCCGTATAACGCGCTCACGGAGCCATCACAAAGCGAGCCTATCCGCCGTCTACCCAGAATTACGAAAAAGGATATGCTGGATACGTCGCCGTGTTATGACCGATGCCCGGTTTTAGCTGAAATCTGAACCATTTCAGATATTCCCGCTCCCTGTGCGGTCGCGCGCTCCATCTTTGATTCCGCGCTCGTTTAATTGGCGACGGTCGTCGAATGGCGAGGGTTTCGCGAAACGGGATTTCTGCGCCCATAAGGAGCTGACCGACTCCGGTAATTAGCGACTCCCGGGGAGGACGCCATTTCGTCCTTTAAGAACTTTATTAGCCGCGACCGAATCCGGACGAGCAAAAACGCCGCATCACGGAATCGAAGAGAATCTTCGGTCGTGCGATCTCGAGGCGCGCGAAATAATAATCGTGTACATCGTAATAAGATTATGCACCGTTTAATTAGAAACAATTTACGAGATGCATACATGAATCCATAATGCAACGTGCTATTAAGTACGCGGCTCTCTAATCAACACTCTTCTTCTTCTTTCACCGTGGACGGACCGAACGAGACCGAGTGGAGCAAGTCTGGTGAATAAATCGTCGCTTTTTCTCCTAAATGGTAGTTTACGGTGTGCAGCTGTTGGAAAAGCCCCCATTACAATTTTATATATAGAGGATCGGTTGAAAACCACCCCTTGTAACTAACTCTCTCCGTACGTACACACGCGCGCACAGATTCTTCTAAAAATATAAACAAAAAGCGAAAAGGGCCGTAAATCGCGTCAAGAAGGGAAGCCTCACGGAGAAGGTCGTGACTTATGTCGACCTCCTGATTGGCCGACATCGTAGGGGAGGTCTGAAAAGATAAGACTGCCGGAAAATTGGATAGATTGGTCGGGTTCAGATTGAATTCGACGAGCTTATTTAATCAAGTCGATTGTATGGCGTGCCGGTTCCCGTTCCATCCGCCAGAGAAAAGATAAACTTTTCCCCGGCCCCGATCCGGCATACACTCCCTTATGCGGGGGTGGTTTCGAATTTGTGTTTACTCAGACGGGTAGCGATATGACTATACAGAGACTCGGGGAAAAAGTTATATTAATCCGCCCGGATGGCTGTCGCGGATGCTGATGCCTGCGAAAATATGTTGCGACTAGCATCAGACGATTTATGGCGAGTTTTGTTTATCTTCAGCTCATGCGACCCTCTTCCACATAATTAAGATGCTCCGCCATGCCAATAATTCGAGCGGGGGAGGCCTTTATTTTTGTTTTCACCTCGCCGGGAATTTTTCGGGCGTAATTTATCCGGAACGGGCGGCACATTGGAGTTCTCATATTCATAATCACGTTATGCCCCGGCGGTAATAAGCGCAGTTGTAGAGGTATACGCGAAATGAGAAATAGCGCCAGGCCGCAAACATAACTCGGCGCAGCCGGCAAGTACATCACAACCCCCGGTGAATTATGGGTAATGAACATTGTGTTTATTTAATCTAAAATGTAATTCCGTCCATAAAGCAGGGCGAAGGCTGCGGGCTTTGTGCGCCCCGGCTGAAAAATCGGTCCGGTCCGGGTTTGATGAGTCGTATGTTTTTGTCAGGCCGATTGCGATCAAATGATGCACTCCGGTGAGACCGGCGATTTATGGCACCGGAGCGAATTCGATACTAATTACAGATTTTATTGATACCGGCAATCAGGCCGACCCGGACCCGGCCCAATAAACCACCGCGGGCACAAAAATTTGCCCGTTATAATACTTGTTGGGTTAAAAATCTATGCGGTTCGTGCCCGCGTGCGACGGCCGAATCGGCCGGATTTATCGCCGGTGCTGTACCAGTAAATCCAACGTTCAAGTATACGGCTTTATTAATGCAGATTTATGTGGCGCTGTCATTTTGTTAATCAAATAGGAAACCTGTAGTACGCGAAGTATGTCGTGGTGCATACAATAATGCATTCCGCAAAGATTTCGCATCGATAATATCGGACTCGGGGAGAATTCACTGAATATTTAAGGTCTAATTTTAATAAAGCGGCATGCATTCGAGTCCAACTATATCGACTCAATTAAAATACGTCGCCGTTGTCCTTCGTTATCTCGCGCTTTTTTCCCCTTTTTCGCGACGTGAAATATTGAGACGTACTGTGCGTGCCTCGCCATGGTAATTCATTTGAGGCATCTTTAATCCGTATTAATGGTAATTGCGTATTTGACCCTCTCCACCGTCGAGAGTGTAAAACGCCGCAATCTCTCCAACCCCAGTAAGTGCGAAGTAAGAACTCGAAATGGCGAATTAGAAGTTAGAAGAGCTTTAGGGTCGGCCTGACACTAATTTGAAATTTAAACTAGCCATAAATTAGTTTGCATGAATTTTAGTGAGGCCGCTTTGATTTACGCGCAAACTTTTCACCCCTCTTGATAAAATCGATAGGAAACCGGCCACTTTTTTCACTGGAGCGATCCGCGTTTTCCGGATTATGTAAGAGGGACGAAAATTCGTAATAAAATCGGAATCGCGTTGGGTTACGGCGTGTACGGAGAGTGCGGTGTTTATTGGCCGTTCGTTTATGGCGGTGTTTAATCTGCCCCCGTTCTGCCGCCCCCGCGGCCCTCTGCGGCGTCGGTGGCGGCGTATTGTGAGCGGGTCCGCACCGGTTTGCCGCCCGCGCTCTGCCGTCTTCGTCGCGCGGGGGCGGCGCGCCAGTGCTGCGGAAAGAGACGGGCGATAATACGTCGCGGCCCGGAAATTGGCCCGGACTTTCGATAATTTAAGTGTATGCATGTTCTATCGCTTTAGGCAAGTGCAAACCGAACCGTCTGATGTAGGGCCCGGCTGGGAATTAAATCGCCCGACCAAAGCCCGATGGCGAACGGGGAGCGTGATGTTCGTTTTTAACCGATTTACCGAATAGTTTTCTCATACACAGGGATTTATGCTTTTTTGCATTAAATTCGTAACAAATATGACATCGTTTGATAGAGCTAGGCTGAAGAGTCATTTTAACAAGGAAGAAAATTTCTGTAAATGCTCAAATTTTTAAATTAATGACAAAATTTTACTCAATGACGTCCAAAACGACGATTCATTTTTAATCGGCAATCGAAAAATTCTTTACACAAAAGTTTCAGATTATTTCAATACAAGCATTTCTGATTGGGAAGTATTTTTTCATAAATGCTGTAATTTTCGAGATATCACATTTCGAATAAAATCGCACATCACACCACAATAAGAAATTTGAAATTAAAACCGTGTCCTTTTGGAAAATTTGTTTGCTGAAACTAGCTGAAACGTTTGACTGATATTAGAAAATCTTTTCGATTGTCAATGTAATTTTTTGATTTCTTAAAAAAATAGATACAATAATTTTTCACTTTTGAAACTTCCTAAATTTGTCTATTTCGATCCTCTTGATAATTATCTGCGGCTTATAGCGAGATATCGCGTTTTTCCTGGCAACCCGTTCAGTTTAGTTTTGAAAATGGTGCCCAAAATTTTCAACTATCTAAGTATGCGAAATTTTACTCAACTAAACGAACATTGATTTTTCACTGACAATCGAAAAATTCTTCAGACAAAGCTTTAGATTATTTCAGTGCAGGCAATTTTGATCGGGTAGTAATTTTCATAAAGGCTGTAATTTCTGAGATATCAAAATCAGACAACAATAAAATTTGTGTTCAGAAATTAAAACTGTGTCATTTCGCTTGATGAAATGTATGTCTTTTACCAGGAAATCTTGTCGATGCAAGTTACTTTTTAAAAAATAGACACTTTTTCTATTTTTCGATACTCGATCTTGATAATTTTCTGCGGGTATAGCGATAATCGCGTCTATCCCGATGCCCCGTTAAGTTTAGTTTAGAAAACGGCGGTAAAATCTTTCAAGAAACTACAAAATTTTACTCAACGACCTCGGAAACGAAGATTATTTTTCCATCGATAATCAAAAAATTCTTCAGATAAAATTTGATTATTTCAATGCAAGCAATTTTGATTGGATAGTATTTTCTCCCAAATGCTGTAATTTCTGAAATATCACATTTCGATCAAAATCACAACAATAAATTTGTGTTCCGAAAAAAACTATATCATGTTGATTGGTGAAATTCTTGCAGATTGTCAATGAACATAATTTTTTGATGAATTCACAACTTTTGAAATTTTCCAAGCTATGATATAGTCTATTCAAGATAAATTGACCATCACGTGACCCCAAAGTACCTGACAAATACCTGTCATTAGTCAATGGTTATCAATGTTTTTCATTTAAATTTTGCTAAGCAACTTAGGTCACGTGATGTTCAGTTTATCTTGAATAGACTTTAATTTTCTGCGGTTAAGTAGGTATAGCGCGAAATCGGGTTTTTCCTGATGCCCCGTTCGGTTTAGTTTAGAAAATGGGTAGATAAAAAATAAAAGGAACGGTATAATATCCTACTGGATGGAGAGTTGGTTGCATCAGGTTCTGTCGCGGAGATACACCCAGAACCGGTCGACCGTTTTAATTGTTGGAGCCATGTTCCATTCCAGCCATGACCTTTCTAATGCGGCCTTTTCTCTTTTTTCCAGGTGAGAGATATCTAGAGCTTCTGCGAAGCCGCAGCGAGGGCGTACCTACCTCCTGACTATAGTTATTCAGTAAGTCCGTAAGATCTCCGCCAACGAACGGCATCACACAGCCTCTCTCGTCCGATATTAAATTCAGAACACATTCTCGATTTTCTCGAATCGCCGTGGCATTTATTCGTGGCGAAGTATTTATTCGTATGTGACATGCAGAGAGAGGTATGTGCATTTTGATTTTCTTTTATGACGACCGTCCGTCATCTTAATGGCTACAGGTTCTCTTATTGTGTATACCGGGAATTATATATCGAGAAAGCGGCGGATTTTTTTGCTAAAATTCGCATTGTTCGCGTGATTCTTTAATGATCGTGTTTTAAAACTATTATAGCGAGATGGTTGCGGGAACGAAACCTGCATGCACACGCTATTACCGGCGACGTGTAAAAATTCCGGGGCGCTAATAAAATAGGCTCCGCGTATTACCGAGTAGATAAACGCCTCCTTTAGTACCGAGCCGACCGCCTCGAGCCTCGATCGAGTACGCACCGATAAACCCAACGTTATTTTCCGAACTGAAAGCTAAAAGCTCGAAATGTCTAATTTCGGAGGAATCCCAAGATAACTGACGACTAGACGAAACTAGATTAGGTCCGAGTCATCGCTCTTCTTCCAGGGGGGAAAGTTCCATTATTTCGGATCGGGGTCGTGTCGCGAGGGCCCCTTTGCTCCCTTTTTGCCGGTTATACACGCAGCGTCGCTAATTAGGTATCAAAGCCTCGCACACGCCTATCTCGCATCTGTATCTGCGGCATTTCTTGATTTCATTCACCTTATGCGGTTCGCGTAATTGGAACCGGTGATGGCCGATAGGCGGGCGGATAAGTGAAAAGTCCTCGGGCTCTCGGACTGGGCCGAGGTAATCGACTGTGGGAAAAGCCGATATTAGATTGAACTATTCGCGGATTCTTCGGATGACAACGGCGACTCGGATCCGCCCGAAGTCCGCCATCCGTCTTCGCGACCTGTCAATGCCCAAAGAGCCGATTTCGATCAAAGCGATTTCCTATAGAGATGGATGCCATTCGAAATCCGGGTAGTACCCTTGTAGAAATCTTCGAGGGGGTGAGCCAAAGATACTTTCGTTTTTCGTTCGGGGCACGTCGAGTGTCTCCATCAATCTTCCGGTTATCTCCGGTTGGCACTGCATCGCGAACGCCTTTGGGCACAAAAACTCCAACCTAAAGTACAAAGAGAGGACAAAAGGATGGGACACTCCAATTTCCATTTTAGATCGGAATTGTTCACTCCCCTGGACGGGAATTAATAAATCGAGCCGGGACTTAATTGTGGCGATAAAGATGGTACCCGAACCCGGGAAAGCGAAGAGTATCAGGCGGGGAAAATATTATTGGAGCGTCTTCGGCGGATATCGGTGCGGGCAACATCCGAAACTCCGGGACTCCGGGGGGGTGGGTACGGGGGGGTGGGAGGGGGCGGTTTCTCCCGAGCTCGAGAGAAATTATGTACGAGGCATTGGGAGCGATATATCTCCGGCGGGACGTGCCAGACAGGGTAGACGGGGCATTATATGGGAAGGAAGGAACCTGAGGCCGGGGCCGATCTCGCGCCACCCCCGGGTCCCCAGGCGCTCGTCCCCGAGAATGAGACACTTGCCGCCGCCGCGTCCACCGCCTTAAATTGTCATCCGAAGAAAGAAACTTCATTACGAACTCCGCCCCCGGATCTGCGGTGCCGTCTCTCTTATCTCATATCGACGTCGTGGGCATTTTTCGACATTTTTACAAACGCGCCAAGGCGGATGACGCGAACCACCCCGAGGTGTGCACGCCCATCTTGGTCCGTGGTCGTAAATCTCTCGCTACGCCCCTGACGTATTTTAAAAATTCGTCAACCCCAGTTTTCGATCATATATTTGAGGGTGAGAAATGAGCAAGATTAAAAAAAAAAGAGTTACAAAAGTAAATGTAACTTCATGAGAAACGTACTGAAGTGTAATTTTCTAGCAGGCAAAATCTTGTGTGAGAACATGTGAGAATATCTTTTGATCCTGCCTAGGTAGGTATAACTTTTTGGATCACTAGCACTTTCACGGTTTTGGCATAATCCACCAAATTTTGGTCAAATACTTAGTCTGAGTGTATTTTGGTCCTTTAATATGTGCAATTTTTTGTAGCTTTTTCCAGAAATAGTCTAAAAATTTTTCGTTTAATTTCGGAAAACCTTATAATATTGGGAACTTGAAAGCAACTTCAGTAAGCAAATCCAATCAAATTTTGTATTTTGATGAACCATTTCACAGGAATTTTGGACCGCCTTGAATCGATTTTCTATTTTAGAGTGACAAATAAAAACAAGATTTTTAATAAATATGCAACTATTATAAGAGTAAATCTTAAATTCACAAGAAACTTATTACTCGAGGGTAATTCTGTAGCCTGAATATCTTTTGCTTGTATAACTTTTTGTAATCACTAGAATTTTCGACCAAATTGACCAAATTTTAGTCAAATACTCAGTCTAATTTGACGCTCTGATTTTGCATTATTGTGTTTTCAAAAATTTCTTTGGTTAATTTCTAAAAACCCTCATTTTGGGGTTTTGTGAGTAACTTCAATAATACATATAATACAATCAAATTTTGTACTTTGAAAAACTATTTTACAAGAATTTTGTGACATCAGAGATCAGATTCATTATAAAATTCCTGATTTGAAATAAAGGTGACATCTCATATTTTTAAAAACTCATAAAGTAACTACATTTTCATCTGAATACTAATAAAAACTGCAAAAATAATTTACGATAATTTGGAGGTTTAGCAGACCAACATGTTGTTACAAACTGGGGATGACAAATTTTCCAATTGACGCCTTGTTTCGGCTTTGTTACAGTTCGAAGGGATAAAGTCCCGCGAATTTTGCATACTTGCAGACAATTTGCCTAAAAGTGCCTTCTAAATCAAGCCGATTCGGCTTACATTTAAGTGAAGTGGGTCGTGATTTGTGCCTCGACAATTTTTTATCGGCATCCATTATAATCCCGGCACCCCTCCGTCATTATTATTATTGTATGCCGGCGCCGTAGATTTTATAGGCCCCCAATTAATAAAGTCCCAGCAGGTCCCCCAGTTCCGATTTCGATTCCGATACAAAACAAGACCCGAAGATTTTCGTTTTCGACGAGGGTCCGTTTTTGCCCCAAGTCGCGGGGGCAGTTTTTGCCGTGCGCCGGCAAAGTCCCCGGTAAAATATTCAGCGTTCGTCTCGATTTACTTGCAAAGTGGAAGATTTAAACCACGCACCATCACGGCAGCGGCCCGACATTGGTCAAGTCCCCGACACCGCAAACGTCTTTATTCTCGGCAGGCGGCTTAATGCAAAAACCGTTTTCCAGAGAGAGCCGAAAGGATCCAGACTCGCAAACCCGTTCCATTTCTCTCTTTCTCTCGGCGAGCTGCGCCCCCCTTTTGCGCCGACATGCGAGCCCGGCAAACTCGGAGACGACGACGAAGAAGAAGAAGAAGAAGCGGCCCGAATGATCAATGCATTTATGCGGCACTTCTTATTTCTTATCCCCGACCGGATTCTGCAGCAGCTGCGATCCTATGGTGTAAGAAAAGACGTGCTTTTTACCGCCACCACCTGATTGGACGCGTACAGTTTTATTTATCCGCGCACACATCCCTCTCTCTCTTTGCCATCCGGGCATCCAAAAACCTACACGTCTCAGTTATACCGGACCCATAATACCGACCGATTTTTTCCGCCCGATTTTCGCCTCCGTAAATCTCGTTAGCGAATTCCGCTACCCTCTCGCAGAGAGCCTCATCTGAATATCAACGAGGTTCTCCGGTAAATGAGGTGGGTGTTTCATTAATTCCTCGAGAGATGGGTATCCCTCTTTCGGGGAATGGGAGTTTCGTTCATTCGCGTTGTCCGAAGGGAGAGGTCAAGACGCGCTTTCGGGTTGATTAAAGTTTATTCGCCGAGAAATCGGGAAAGCTCGGCTCGCCCGCACACGGCCCTTATGGCGCATGCAAATGCGTTTCCATGGCTACAAACTGCACGATATAAATTAGACCTGCACTCACCTCCCGCGAATATTTCATTCGGAAAATAAAAATGTTATCGGACGATTACTCGCGGCCATCTCGTCCGGGGCCGCGCGAACCGCGCCCTCTCGGAAAAAGCGCCGGAATCGTTTTATTGGCTGGCGCAGTTATTATTATTGCAGTAATCTTGGTCCGGTCCGTAATGCCGTTTTGTTTATTGGCGCGGTAATGTGTCAAGCCGAATATTACCGTATTCATTGCGGTGTCGAGGATTGCGCTAATCTGACGGAATTATACGCGCCGTAATTCGAACGGGCGAGTTAAGCCCCCTTTAATTCAAACCCATTGTCTGGAAAATATGCGCGGACCCGATTTTGTTCCACAGAGTGCGGGAATGAGCGACCGCATGTTTCGTCTTGCGAAGCCGATTAGAAAATTACTTCGGAAATTTGTTTCCAATAAAGGTCGCGTACAAAAATAAACACGTTGAAGGTTTAATTGAGCTCATCGTGCCTCCGTCACCGGCGATGCGACTAAAAAGGTGAAAATATCCGGAGGTGAACGGGTTACCTTATTATACGCCATAGAGTTGTTTTCAATTACCAAGACCATTTTTGTACCGATCCCACAATCATATTTAATGCCCTATTTAAGATTATCTTTGACGGATTTTTTCGTTGCGACTTTTTTTAATTGCGGCATCGCCACTAATTGACCGCATAATACTTTGAATTGCATCGATCGCTCGTAATTTATTGCAGATGTGTGTTATTATCGCGGAGGCTGCAATTACCGCAAATCGGACTCGTCATTGTCTCGGGGCCTCTCTTCGACTGAAAGCGATTGCGACTTATCCTCGGAAGTCGACTGAAATGCCATAAACTCCATACGAGTGTATCGATAATAATATGCGAGATTTCGTAATAAACGTGAGGTATTTATTATTTCCGGGATTCGGGTCGCGATGGGGATTTTTCCTCGAGATAAGGGTTGGAGGAAAAAGGGGTTGATATAATCGCGAGGACACTTCCACAGTCGGGAATAATTCCTCAAACTCATTACTATTCCGCAACAAACTCGCGCAAGATAAAAATATAAATAAGATTTTGTGGGAGAGAAAAGATAGTCTTCTTTTTAAGCGTCGGGCAATTCGTAAAGGAGCCGTCGTCGTATTTTCCGCATCCCGCCAAGTTTCTAGACGCTTCCTACCTCTCCAAACTCGCGAATTCTTCCTATAAATTATGCGGAACGTTGCATTTTCCTATGCATTTCTCCCCCAGACTGCGCGAACTCGCAGGGGGAGGAAAAGGGCGAAGTTGCTTTAGTGTATTTACTCGGAGATCTAGATTACAACAGCTACTGATTCCGCATTTACATACCTCTATAGACTGTACCACGCGTATCTTCGCGACTGAAATTTATTCAGGATCCGGGCCGCGCATACCTCTCGCGCACTCTAAATTTCCGAGCCAAATAAACGAAAAGAACTGCCCAGGCGATTCAGGCGAATGCAAATTAATTGAAATTGTCTTCAACGACTGCATACCTCTCGTGCACCTTGTATATAATTAAAACCGTCCCTTATTCTAGACGTGAAGCGAATTTGGCGGTTTCCGGGCCGATTTTGTTCGATCGAGTAAAATTTGATTAGTGTTTTAGAAAGTTTTTCCATGTCCTCGCGGAGCATGACGAATGCGTTGCACCGCTTCTCGAAAAAAAAGAAAAAATGAAATCTTTATCCGGTATGAAGTGCACGTAGACTTATATGCATCGTAAGTGGCCAGTTAGCTTCAATTACGGATCAAATAAATCAGGCGAGTTCCATGTTAAGCCACGATAAATAAGATTAATAATAATGATAATCGCGAAGGGAGGGAGGTATGTGATCGAATTATCAGGTGTTGAAGTGGGGAAGCGCTTTTTCCAGCGCGATGATGGCGGCGGACTCCCTTTTTTCATAACTGAAAAGTGGTGTGGTGATGCACTCTTTTAAAACTCCCCATTCCAAATTAACATGCAACAGACAAACATGCTTTCTGCCTACATGCATGCAACATGTCAAGCTGGCGGAGCGATAAATTACGCCGGCACAAATATAAATCAACAAACGAGTTAATCACTTGCAAAGAAAATAATTACAAGGCCAACGTCCATTACGACCGCCGCTTCGCCCTTTATTAACAGCAACAATTCCACGCGCACTCTTTCATAGTCTTCAAACCGATTTTTCTAGGCGAAATCGGGTCGCCCCATTTTTTAGGTAGAAATTCCTAAGAAATCCAGATTTTTACCTACAGGCTTTGTCGCTTTATAATGCGCGCAGCTTTCTTTTTTACGAGTCGCAAACTTTCTCCCCGGCCGATAATTCACCACTTTGAGGCGAAACATGTGTCTTCGGAGATTTCCGGGGGTAGTTCGAAAAGTCGTTACGGCCAAGTGTGGCCGATCCTCGTCCGCTGACTTGCCTCATTTCGTGTAATGAGATTCCGGCAAAAATCGACGTATTTACGACGCGACGCCGCCCTCCGCCGATTCGAATTAATATGCCGTCATTACAATGGTACCTGGATGAGTGCGGACGACCCACAAAGTGAATTATTAACCCGCGACATTTGCATAAATAAATGCCACCACCGTATAAAGTGGAGTTTCCGTCCCGGCCCGAGACGGATCGAAAATCCTCCAGACGAAACGCTCATCGGCGTATCGTTAACAATTCGAAAACGCCGTCAAAACGTGATGTATGGTGTCGAGGACGATAGGGATCTTCGTGTCGGCCGTGAATAATGTGCGCGGTTTAATGAACTATCAATTTCATAAATCATAATCTTTCTAAAAGCTCGAAAATTCCCATAATTAATTCGAGGGACGGATCGTGATTATGAATAGCGTCCTCGGTGGAGTGGTGGCGAACTTTTTCCGTATTCTTTATTTATGCCTAACGAAAAGTGACTCGGAATAAAAACAAGACGAATGTATCTGCCATCTGCATTGGGTAAAACGCATCATTTAAATAAAAGAGTAACGGCCTGTCCTTTCCTGCACGCTGACCGCTTTTAGATGAGTCCACTCTTGTAGTACAGGTCCGAGTACAGTTTGCATCATCGTGGGTCGAAATTTCTTATAATAAAGTTAGATACCTAACGCGGTCGCCCATAAATTTCGTGGTGTCTCCGTTTGTTTGGACATCACGCTATTATAAGACTAGATAGAAATTTCCATTGTGAATAGGTAAATAGTGGATTCGGTTCGAAATATCGCGAATAAAACATCCAGGTACTACACGAAGGCTCGTTATATGGGATTCCGACTGGTATCCGCACGTAAAGCTCTCTATTGCAATATTTTTAATGCGTCATAAATTCGTATCGGTTACAAGTTGTAGTGAAGGTGATAAAATTGGCTCTCGACACCTGACTTATTTACGTGGCTACCTGATAATAACTATCGCACACAATTATTAGCAATAAATTTTCCTCTTTCTCGTCACGTATATACACTTTGTGACCGGGGTCTAAAAATTATCCATGAAATTAACCTGTGTGATGGTGGTTCGAATTTCCAAAGAGATTTCGCAATGAATCACCGACTCACTAAATTTTTATTTAAAGCGCCTAACGGACCTAAAACTAAAACGGATAGAGTTTGAATAAATTTGGCTCGGTTTCGAATTCATCAATGCGAATTATGTACAAACACGACAGGTATTATTGCAACCAGCTAGGCTACCGATAATCGCTGAAATATGTGCGCCACAGATTTTCGAATGAATCATAGTTTCACAATATTTTTGTTGTAAACCCCTCCTTATGTGTTGTTATCCCGCCCGAGAATTAGTTTTTAACTTATCCATTTTTGTGTTGACTAACCAACCTTATTCTCTTATTGTTTCAGGTTTTCAAGGTACCTACCTAATTTTCAGGACGTGACTAAATGTGACCAGACTTGACCTCTGAAATTTTGTTGACCAAACTTCCCCACCAATGCTGATCCAAAAAGATGCCATGCTTTTTGATACCCAACGCTTAAAACTTCTTACCCGTCCTCAATGATGATAAGTGTATGTTTAGTTGAAATTTTATTCGCCTCCTGCACATTTCTGTTGAAATCATCTAAAAAATACTAATTTTCACCTCATATACCGATAATAACAATAATTTAACATAGTGGTAGATTTATTTTTAGTTTTAGTATAGTAGTATTTTGTGGTATTTTACAGTCGAATCATGTATTTCCGGGTGAAACGGTCATCATAGGAAACTATAAATCCTCGGACGTATCTGTAACCATTTTAATTACCTTTAATCCAGGCGGGGCCGTTTAATAGTATACGCAGGCAATTTTAAAATTAAAGCCGCGTCGTTCGATCCGGTAAATAATCGGGACGTTTTTCGGTAAATACCGGGATAAATGAGGGTGGCAGGTAAATGCATCATGTCCCTGTATAAATACCGGAATAAAATTTTCATCGAGCCAAGTCGCGAGCACTTCGCGTAGATAAAAATGTCTCATTGGGAAAATTTGCGATTCGGACGTGATACATTTATAAAGAGCGAGGCGAAATGTTTATTTATACCGACACGTCCGCATCCGCATTATCTCCTCGAAATTATTCACCGTCCACCTTCCAAACAGAATCAAAGGGATTATCGCTGATTTATCGGCGGAAAATTTCGGCGTCGTGGGCGGCTATAATTTCGCCAAACGGAAGTTATTGAGCAAAATCCGTTTGTTGTGTACAGAGTCAGACATATATAAGTTTTTGATGTTTATGCGAGGAATTATTTTATGGATATGGTGGTAAAACGGGTCTTTGAGTGTCCGGAATTGATTAAATAAAATCGGCACTTGATGCGCCTTTATCCGTGTGCGAGTGGCGCATAAATGGCATATAAAAATCCAATGAAATGAAGTGTAAATGGTGTCGTATCATAAAGGTGAAATGGCCGTCGCTGAGCGCGCAAATGCCGGGCCGGGACCGGTTACGATCCCGCCGGTGAGTTTAGGCCCTCTTCGGGTAAGCGCATGACGAGAGAGGCACAGACTCTCGTGTTTCACACCGATTCCACGATATTTTCCGCCCATCTGCACCGCGTACCCGGATTTCGAACACCGCCGGACATGGCGACCCCGTGTCGAGAACCCTATCGAATTTCGCTAATTGCATCACATTACCCGTCTGCAACAACATTTTAATTGTCCGAATGGGGCGCAGTCATTTCGCATCAAATCATGAATAATTCCAACCGGAATTCAATTAGCCTATCAAAAAAGCGCCCGATAAGGATTTTTATTCGCTTTAATTGCCACCGCTGATTAATAGAATTATTGATTTATCGGCCCCGATAAAAACGACATCAATTATTGAACCGCTGGACAGTTTCGTTAAAAGTCGACGTTTAGTAAGGCAATCAAGAGTAATTAATTCTCCTTATACATTGAAGTGAGGTAAATCTAAATTGTAATTTTATACGCGCATAATAATACTCGGTTAAAGTAATCGTCCCGGTATAATAATTAAGTTGCCCAAACTGAAAACCGCTCGCGTGATGCACTCATTTTTTATAAGCGCGTCTCGATGCTAATTACTATTTTATAATCGAGAAGAGCCTACGCGTGATCATTCCTAATAAATTTTATTAATCGAGTGGATAGGCCAAATAGGAGATGATCTTATGAATAAAACAGGTAGTTGCGATGGAGTAAATAGATCTAGAATGATTTACGGCGGAAAATATCATAAATGATTATAGTGGGTGTGAAAACAATTCCACTAACCTTGACTTATTTCGAAGATTATAATTTTTAAAACACGCACTCCGACTTTGCTGCTTCAGGAGAGCACTAGTTCTCGTTTCGGACTAAGTGAGAAGTTGGAAATATCGGGAAAAAGCACCCTCATCGCTTCACTTTCGCCCACGACCCTCGGAGGCACCTATTGAAGTAAAAAACTTTCTAGTGGAGACCGTTAGCTTAAAAAAGGCGCTTTCTCCTCTTTATTGCACCTAAAAATTTAGGGTATCGTTCGGAGAGTATAAGCGCGACAAAGAGGCAGCGCATAAAATCCGCGACGGCGATTGAATCTAACCTGTGAACTTTCCACATGCAAATAT
Source organism: Salpingus planirostris (assembly GCA_949788335.1). Taxonomy (NCBI): domain Eukaryota; kingdom Metazoa; phylum Arthropoda; class Insecta; order Coleoptera; family Salpingidae; genus Salpingus; species Salpingus planirostris. The sequence goes on from OX460917.1 coordinate 14,849,614, forward strand.
CCCACTTGTGACTTTGTAAGATAACCTGTAATGTATATTCCGGCCGCCACATAACCTATTATGACAAGTCTATTTGATACGGCGGAAATTTCGATCTCGCAGAGAGAGAAAGAGCGCGCTCGACTCAAACAATGGGAATTGGGGTCGTAAACCCATCTAATGCCCCGCGATTATAAATCGGCGCAAAGTTTTCGATATCGAAATCGATTTTTTACCACGCGAAAATGACGAATCGCCCGATGAAATGGTAAAAGTTAGCAACTTTACGGCGTCGGTAAATCCGTCGTCGACCCGCTTTGAGGATGATGTTCAAACTCGCTCTCTGTCGGTTCAAATAAACAGGTCCGTTTTAGACAAACAGCTCGGTGCGAGAAATTTCGTGTTTTCCACTTGTCACGATGTCGCATCCACCTTCGCGTAAAAAGCGCGGAGATGAAAGTGCGTTTTTCACTCGATTACGGAAATTGCGCCCGTAAATTTGGCGCAAACCCAAAGGCTTATTGCCCGAGAAATTACGGCGATGACGAATGGGTTTTTTGATGGGTTCATTACAAAAAAGTCATTACCTTTCCGCGCTTTATCCGGATTTTTACCAAACGCTCACTTTGATACTCGTTAGTGGATAATTTAACTGGTTTTTTCGATTAATTTTGCGGTTTTCGTTGATTCGGATTGGGGAATCGGGTTCGGTTGGGGTTCTGTCAAAAACCGTGTCGTTTTTGCCGTTTCCGCATAGACGCCGTGTCAGTGAGCCATGTTTTTGTGTGCCGGCCATTGCGCAAGTTGTCGTCTCCGATTCGCCGTGTTTTTCCGGGCCGTTCGGCGACGGATTTAACGCACAGAACCGACGCGGGGACACTCGTCGACGCTCAGGTAATTCGAAAACACTCGAAATCGGCGACTTTTTGCCGGCTTTAATTGGGAATTTCGTCGGAAAACACTCGAACGAGACAGCAGCACGGTCGGGAATTCAACATGGCTGACGCGCCGGTGCGCCGGACCGGGAGAGGGGCAGTCTGCCCGGAAAGATGCGCGCGGCCAACTCCGAATAAAAACCTCCAACTGCAAATAATCAACAGATTAGGAAATTCCCGAAAACGAACATTTCTTAAAAACCCTTGAAAAAATCAAGCAAATCCTACCATTGCATCAGGTGAGCTTAATTGCGGTTATTATGCGATTCCGGGATTTATTATTTCGGCGTGCCGCATGCCGTGCGGCTGAACTTTTTGTGGAGAATTCGGATTATTTACCCAGGAAACCGGGCAAAAGTCCGCGTGTACGTACGTCATGTAAGTGTCATTTCGTGAATGACTAATGTTCGCATGCACGAACGATTTTATCTTTATAAACAGTCTCGGTATAAGAGCGCGACAGCGCATAATTTGCATATACATAATAATTCACTTTGGAGAGGCCGAGCTTTTCAACTCGAAAACGTGTAACCCGAAAAAAAAACGCGCATCATGCGCCGACGAAACAAAACCAAAAATTTCGAAAAAACCAAACGCGTATGTTTCTGAAACGGATAGTAAACCCGTGACCGACTGGGGTTTTTAGGGGTGGTGAAAGGAAGGGTCGTCACATAATGGCAGCCACCTTCTGCACCTTTCGGTGAAACCGCTAAAGCACCACCGAACCAGTCCCGGAATAAAACGCGCTAAAAACGGACGCTTCGCTAGTTTCGTTATAATCTGCCCGAAAGTCTCCAAACTTGGTAAGAAATTTTAATTGTTTTCGGCTCGATTTGTGTGTAGTGTATTATTATGTCGGCGAACGCGCCAAGTATTGATTCGGTCGGGAAAAAATAAGTCCATGCGCGCCATAAAGCTCGAACGGGTGTGAATCCGAAGCCGCATAAAACAACGGTTTCCGGTTTCGCGAAAATTCCAGTCTAGACTTTCCATATCGCATATCGGCGGTCTCGCTCTCCTCATTTCGTGTTCTCGCGAGACGATGACGGTTGTAAATTGTTATGTAAATTGCACGCGCCGCGGCATTATAAGAGAGAGGAGGAGACGTCGCCTCAATTCAGCTCTCGCGCAGAGAGCAAGTGTTTTCAAACAATAATTGCCGTGTTGATTACGCCCGATTAACATCTTAATATGAGCTCGAATGCGATATTAATGCGACGTCGATGGGTGGCCCAATTACCCGGATCGCCGTACTCTTTATCGTGTGTGTGCCCTGCGATGCGTGGAGGTTCGCAATTAAGGTCTTTCACACCTCGTGCATGCGCTCCACCGATAACGTCCTCATCGCTCCTATAATTGTTACCGCTAATATCACTTTTTAACCGGGAGGTTGAATAATACGAGTCTCCCCTTTACCAGATTTCTATCGGGGCAGATCCCGTCGGCACAAGGGTCGAAAATGGACGTTTTAATTTCTGCTTTATGAACGGATCCGGGGCACGCACTTTCAATTTCCGAAAGACTCGGATCTGTAAAAAGCTTATCTCATCGGTATAGTTTAATTGGTTGGGTGGTTCGATAAACCGAACAATGGCTCATGGGCAGGAGGTTTATCATGCACACCTACGACCTAGTCGGATGAACCCCAACTCCTGGGGGTTTCTCCCGGTTCGGTATACTGTACAATGGCGCGTTCTCAGGTTCCGCAACGTTCTCGACGTTATTAAGCCTGCAGTTACTCACATTGCGGTTCGGGGGCATGAGTTACGCCGGCACTGCAGACTAATGATGCACCGCAGGATCGGATCCAGCAGGATCCGTCTGGAACGGGGCGGAAGAGCGAGTGCGCCGAATGTTTCTATCAATTTTTGCTAGCAGGAGACGACGATTTTATTGGGGTGTGGCACCCTAAAGCAATATCCGCCACCATCAGTCGGAGGAGGTTTGAGGAATGGAACGTGACCGCAAAGATAAATACTCTTCCGCAGTGCAAAACGCGGGGAATGTAATAAGTGTTATACGGTGGGTGGGTGGATCCTAAATTGCGAAAGACCCGAAATTCTATACAGGGTGCGTCATGGGAAATTACATCTGGCTAGCTAGCTCTCTTGCTTGGACACGTCCTTTTCGAGATCTTCTGACCCCGTATGTGCGTCCTTGGCGGAGGAAGCGTTTAAAAACAATGGTCCATATTTCGATGGAGATGGAGATAAATGCGATGCAAATTTCGGGTCGCCCTCTGCGATCCGGCGTATGAGGTGACGTAATCCGGCTGAAAAATGCGCAGGAGCGACCGGGGCCTTCGTCCGATATGAGAAGCTACGGAGCGTAGTTTGTCACCATTTGGACGCACTGATACGGCCCGACAACGCAATAAAGCTTTGTCTATAAGGGCGATATTTCTCGAAATCCCATACTTTAGAAAGTCGTAAAGAAGCCCAAAAGAGCTTTATAGTTATATTCGCTTGATGTGCTTTACGGGGCTCTCCCTCCGACTGCATCGATGGCCTTAAAATGAGATCGAGACCACCGATCGAGAGGATCATAATGGACGTCGTTTCCTGAAAGTCGACTTTCTGCCCATGTGCCGTGCGCACACACGCTTGTGCAACAGCATTGACAAGTAAATGCATGAGCGTGCACTCATGGGATTTTTCGAGAAAAATGCCATTCTCTTTAAAGGTCGCCTCCGCTCATTCTAGGTATAAATGGTAAAAGTATGGAGAGATCTCTCTATAACGAAACGGTACAATGCGTTCGCTCGTGATGTCGTGCTGAATTTATTAAATATTTTAATTGCGATGTTATGGACCGGGATGTGACTGGCACATTGACAGACCGGACTCCGCTTTGATTTAGTGAACATCTCCGCGAGTTGTCATTCCCTCAGTATGATATCTCCATAGGAATCTGCGGCGGCATAAAGACGTCCCGCGGCATTCCTTGCGCTATGCCGTACAAGTCGGGTGCATTGTATAGGGCGAGAGAGAGACGTCCGGCGAAAATTTCGCGCGGGATTTCGGAATTCGGGGTGAAAGGCTCGGCGCGCTTTCTACAAAGTCGCCTTTATGGAACGAGGTTCGTTATAAACCAATTAAGCCTTGTACGGCGATGTGGTGCATCGATCTCCTCGGAATATCAAATAACTACATTGTCACCGCGCGCGGATGAGAGCTGAATGGGCGGCCGTAACTCGCCCGTAAATAAATAAAATCAAAGTTGTGCGCGTCCGCGTTGCGGGAAATGCCCTCTCTTGTATTCTTCGCGATTTATGGAAGTTCGTTAGCTCGTAAACTGCATCGGCCATCCGAACGTTATACGGACTGCAACATAGCACCCCGTAACTAAGCCGGCACAAAGATTTGTGCGCCACAATGCGAGCGGCGGTCTCAATTAGCAAGCACCGGATCCGTCACGACGCCCTCCGTCGAATCTAATCGATACGCGCGCGCTTAATCGAAATTACTGCCGTTTTGGCTTTTGACTCCACGACGCTCGTCGTGTTATCGAAATCGGCCGAAACTGCAAACTACGTATGCAACCAAATATTCATTTACCACGGGCAAGGCGCTCAATTTCATGGATCGAGGCGGGGCTTGAGAGACCGACCATGCGCACTTGAAAAATCTCACCTTACGCTTACATGTACAATGTACAAATGCCTTTTTTGAAGTAGGAGATCACCTTCGGAAAGGATGCGTGATCACCGTGAGAGCGCTTCGTGTTAAACCGATCCACACGAATACGGTTATTAATTCGGCCCTAACTAGTTTCCTCCACATAAGTGGCCAGCAATTTGCCTTTCGTCTTCTCGGAGGTCCGCTAACGCGTCGAAATCTCCGACCGCATCTTTTCGTTGTGTTATAAGCGGGAGTCGATCAAATTAGGTAACTAACCGCTCGGTTTTTTTCCGGCCTTGATCACGATCCGTTTGTGTTGCGCTCGTATATGCGGGTCCGCATCTAGAAAAGGCGATTTACTGTTATCATGTTGGCATCACTCCACGGTATGTTTGTTTTATGTCTCGGGCTAGACATGAGGAACCCCGCCTCATGAAAAACTGGCATATTGCGGCGACTTGAACTCGTTTCAATTTCAAAATGGCAACTCGAACAGTGCGACAGTACACAGTATATCGCAATCCCGGGCCGATAAATCACCCTAATATAATGCTTACATTAGCGGACCGTATCGGATGTTTATGGCGAAACTCCCTCGCATGTCTCCATAACAATAATATGAGCTTATGTATTATTTATCTAGCTTTCTTATGTGGACGCGGGTACGATAATAATAATTGGGAAAAGTTTCGTGAAATTTTCGAGTGGCCATGCAATGCGAGCTCGGAGGGCCGAGAAGAGAAGTAATGGGCTGGGTCGGAACGCGATGTTTATCGGTCTCTCACTATGTAAATTTTGATGAATCCGCCCGAGGCCGGGCCGCGTTTTATTCGCCGCCGTAAAAGATTTTGGGGACCTCGACCGGTAGCCGAAATTCGGGGCCCATCCGCGAAGAGCGATACGGTTTCGCTAATTGTGCCACTATATTACTCAATAACGGTTGTCGTTACGTGTACGTAGGTACGGGCACCGGGCCGGCACCTAAAGAGCAAAGATAACCTTATCGAATAGCCGCGAAGAACAGCAGGATTGGTCGAGTAATAAGAATCTGCATCGCGGCGGAACCGGTTCTATATAAGGTTCCTACACGACAAGCCTTTGCTGCTGTCACCGGCATTTCCTCCGCTAATGAGATGGAATTGGACGGACAAGCTTTTGCCGTTCGCCACTTTTCTCCCGGAGCCTCTTCGCCTCCACCTCTCCATGATACAGTCGCGCGGAAAAAACGCGGCCGAATCGCATTAGTTCTAATATTCGAAGCACACGGTCATGTGTGGCGAAGACCGACCCCCGTAACGACTTCTAATGGGTCGGACGGGTTCAGGCGAAGGCAGAAAGAAGGACGGCCGGTCGGAATCCAGACGAGCCCACATATGAAAAATGTATCAACGCGGATCGCAAAAAGCGCTTGTTACCCGCCGACGAAAATTGATTCCTTCGGTAGTAATTGCGACGCTGAAAGCTCGGTGACGGTTTGTCTCGGAATATAAGAAACGCGCTTTTTCAGTCGGCGCTAATGAAAGCCGCTTTTTCAGACGTCTGCCGCTTCAGACGATATTAATTAAATTAAGAGCAACGCATTTTTTCCATTTCCCGACGTTTCAGTCTGATGCGGAATAAATCTCCCCCCTCGAACTTTTATTGAAAGGGTGGAAACGCGATACCTCGCTCTTTTTCCGGTCGACTGAGTAAATTTGTTTATTCGCTTGAATGAACGGGTTTCGTGCGCCTGAAAATGCGGCGGTGGATTAAAAATGGAAGTGCGATGGTGTTATTAATTTAAAACACGTGTTAACTCAATTCCGATGTTTAATTTTAGTCGATGCATATACGGTTTTATCGATAGTCGGGTCGGATTTATGCTTTACACATTTGTCTTATTTACGATACGTTCGCCCGGTCTCGCACGCCCATTTATATATCTTTCATCGTGAATTAGGTTGGAACTCGCGGTATATTTAAAATTTAAAAATAAATCCGTCCAGTCCTTTGCTACCAAAATTAATTGCTAAATATATTATCACTCGGCGTTCCTTTCTTTCACTCGTTCGTGCGTATATAGAGCTTGATGCATCGCCGTGTTGGCTGCCTCTTTTTGCCCCGAAAAAGATCAAAAAGACTGGGGAAATCTCCGTGATTTATGCGTTTTAAACCGTACTCATCCCGTGAAATGAAAGAGATGTCTTCCCGACATTCGGAAAAAAGGCAACACAGTGTAATAAACTTTCTCCTAAAAAATCTCCAACAAAAGCTCGGGATTTACCTTTTCCAAGTTTCTCTTTTTTACAGTTAGAGACTTGGAAGAAGGGTGGCTTTCTAAATTCTCGAAATGCGTTTATTACAGTGATTGTTATTACGGTCGGGTGACGTTAGTGCAGTCGGTAGTCTCTCCTTCGAGTGGTTTGCGATCCCTACTGCGTGAAATTTATTGTCCTCCACCACCGGCACGTACAGTGCTTCAATTATCTATTGACATATTGCATTTACCGGACGTACACATAATGCGAATATACGGCCGCTTCATATTTCTCGTTTAGCGCTGAATATTTATAACATCATCGGGTAAATGTTAACGAGTCATTGAGCCCTGTATTATCGCTTTTTTGCTATATCAAAGCAGAAAAATCGACTTCTTTAGGACCCCCTCTAATTAGTCCATGATTAATGCCAGAGAAAGTGCTTATCACTTCCGAGTGCCTTTCAAGTTTCGCCGCTTTTCAAGGGTGGGTGCGCTCCAGATGACGTCGGAAAAACCGCATCCGAGTACGAAGAGAATAGTTCGGAATTTCGATTAGTGTCCCTCATAAACGTATCGGCATGTTCGCTAATGCAGTTCATTCGTTTCCAGGTGAGGAGTGTATAGTCTGTTCGGAAGTTTATCGCTAGACACCCCGTTAACTGGTAATTAACCGCTACAATGGCAACCGTGAGTACATATCACATGATCCATCTCGTTCGGTCGCACGGCGGCCTCTCGGGCACCCCGATAACGGCGTCTCTCTCCCTCGCCCAAGAGATCCGTCCGCCCGTGACGTTATATCGCCCCCGTCCATCGGGTCGTGTAATAATCCAAAGTTTCCCGGCTCGAAATCGAATCGGGCCGAAAGTTTGCGCCGATTTTAATTTAGGCGATAAACTTTTATGCCGCCGCGTTTTCGCCGACATGTGCACTCGGAAATGATCCACGGAGACCATTTCAGCGCGCCCGGAACGATTCAAGGAAAATCACTGGGCGATTAATTATAATTTACAGTAGCGTAATTACCGACCATTAGCAAATGCACCGGGCATTTCAACCTATAATTACGGACAATGAGAGGCGGAGCTTTGCGCTTTGGCCACGTGACCGACCGCCGGGCCGCTTCGACCCGATTGACAGTACCAGCTTTAGGTGACCATCATAAAATCATCATCACAAAACGATATGGAAATGCGCGTCATTCTATGGTGAGCTTTCGGGTCGACTTATTGGGTTTTGGCGGTTCGATATACGGGAAAAGGTCTTTGGGGTATTCGGAGCTTAATGCGGGGAGTTTCTCGTTCGTGGGAATATTAGAAACCGGCTGAAAAACGCGGAGCGGTTTCTGCTACACATTTGCGCGCGTATATGGTTTCTGTAAAAGGCGTCCCCGCATAATTTAATCTGGATTGGCGAGGTTGTTAATGTTCGCGTTAAAAAATTGCGGCTAATTAAATAATGCGGCCGTTGCACAAATACTGCAGTCTGGAAGGCACCGGCCGAGGCCGCAAGAACTTGCACCTGCCATCCGAGTGCAACCGGTGTTCCGGTCTATACGGTGGCGTTTTTGCCCGGCGCAAATATTTTAATAATATTAAATAATTCCAGGACGAACGACCATTACTAGATGATAAATCGCGGAACGGGTCCGAAGCCGAGCCGCCTCGAACGCAGCGGCGTCCCGAAAGCTCTCAAAAACAGAAATCTTACGAAATTTTCTTAGGTTTCTATGCAAATTTCGAGCTTTCGACTGCAGGTGCAGTGGAGCGGATAGTCTGGCGGCGCTGTGTGGAAATGAGGGACGCGTGACGGGGCCTTTGCGCCGATATTTCATGGGGGTTCCATAAATTGCCGGCACGCCACTGGGCGTGTCTCGTCCGCCAAAAAAGGACGAAGCGACGTGGCCAATTAAAATTTTCTAAGTGCGGCGCGTTCGTTATATAAAGAATAAGCCGACCTTTATCGCCATTCTGGATGCGTCGGAAATGAGAATCCAATTACAAGTAAAACGAGGCGAGCGTCAGGCATGTCCCGACTTCGTGCCGCTGAAACAACAGACCGACAGCCGACAGAGTCCCTCCACTCTTTCCGCGCAAATAAAATTCCTCTGCGGAACAAAGAATTAAAATTCTTGACGGTTGTAAAACGCGACCGTGTGTCCCGATCATCTCCGGCGCGAAATGCGGAAAAGCCGATCTAATTCATGCGCAAACTTCGGGTTTACTCGGGGGAGCTTACGGGCGAACCGAAACGCCCGCAAAATCAACAAAACGGCAGGAGGAACCCCACGTAGAGGAAATTGCGCTTTTTTGAATGCATCGCGTTGAGAAATTTTATTCAGAGGCCCCATTAGCGATCGTTTGGGTCCGCGAGGGGTGCATTTATGTCTTCCGCGCGGCATGCGAGTGCGTATACATCTGATTACGGCCTCTTTATTTAAATAAGAGGGAAGTCTCATAAATATTTGGACCGGTGGTCGTATCCGACCGATAATCAGCCGCATAAACAAGCCGCGCTAACGACACTTTCACATGCCCCCCGCGTCTAATTCAATAACGATAATGCGGCGGTTTTTTCGCGGAGCGTCGCGACGCTCTTCCTCCCCCATACCCGACCGAAACCGTTGGAAACGACGTCGAGGCGTTTGTGCGTCACGAGCCAAACGACTTTTGCAATTGCGAAATAACTTATCTTTGGCGTAATCTACCCTTTCGCGATGAATAATGGACGAGTTGTCTTTGCGCGGGCGCTTCCGTTTTTATTTTTACGTTTGAGGGTAATGTGGGCGCTCGAAGTCATACGTTTGAATAATGGACCAGCGACTCGGGAGTTTTAAGCCGGGCTTTGGCGGGTTTTGGAAACGAACTCCCGGATTTCGGCTTCCGGGCTTACTGCACCGAGTCGCCCGCTCTTTGCCCCGATTTTGATGGTCCCCGGATTCACATCCTGTGCGAAACTCCGCCGTTCGGCGTCAAGTTCCAAGTACCAGAAGTTGGGAGTGCTTAGATTACGAGCCGCTCCAGATTTCGCGCCTTCTTTCCAAAGTGAACGTTATATGGTCGCATTTCCAAGGACTGGTCGGTCCGATCGGGTAAAAAGTGACTGGTGTTGCGCTAATTAGAAGTCGTGCCCGCGATAAAGTAATGGGACAGTCCGATACATTTGAATACGTGGTGTGGTGTGTTTTGTGCGAGATCGCCGGGCGATTCTATCCGGTTTCGCCTCTCCGGGAGAATTCCTCAATTTCACAGTTTAATAGATTTTCGGTTGGGTTTCTCGGTGCGAGAAGATCCCGTTATAAATCAGACATCTAGACTCGTATAATAGAAGACAAAAGTAGAAACCGAATCCACTTAAAATCGCACAAAAGGCGCAGGCCGAAAAACGCGCCACTTAGAAAAGCGTCAGATTTTGATTTAGGGCCGCGCGCCCTCCGGCCAACAATACGCGCGCCTCTATATCGCTAATTCGAAATATATCATTATATCGGGAGTCGGGATAATAAAAACGGCATCTGTCCCATTGGACACCTCTCGTGACCAATCGTACACATCGGCGAACCCTCGGTGCCATCATCAATAAGTAATAAACGTCGATACGTGACTCGGAATGCAATATGTCTGGGTTATGTTATCCCTTACGCATGAGTCACTTCATAAACCCACGTTAATGTCGTGATCTATGGCTTAACAAGGAAACGAATGTATGTCTCTATTATGGAAATCGCCAGGCTTTCCGAAAGCCCAACGCATGCAGCACTGCGCCGCCGACCGATCGATAAATTCAATTTCCAACTCTTCCACGGCCCCGATAGGAAGAATAAGAGAGGCTTCAGGATTTCAGGAGCGACTGCGTAAACCATATCGAAATGCAAATCGAGTTTGACAAGCGCTCTTCCTGTCCCTTTGTCCTTCGGGGCGACATGTGCACGCCGTCGGCGACATTTCCACTTCATTAACGAGCATAACTTTAATAACAAAAAGCTCGGCTTTTTCATTTTGTTTTCCATTTCCTGTGGCGAGTTCGCGTTAATGAGACCAGACATACGGGCATCGTGCATGCGAGGATCGAGGCAAAAAGTAACGCGAAACGCTCAGGAGAATACCCATGGATGAGGTTAATTACAAAATGGATATTGCGTACAGTATTATAAATTATCTCGTATTACCGTGTAATTCCAGGTTGAGTTTGCGGGATTTCGGTAAGGCACGGATGGAGGAAAAATTAGAAGCGGCCCGCGGGATCGTGAAAACCCTCCATTATACGGACTGGTCGTTCACGAGTCCGATTGGTTCTCCCGGCGAATTTGAATAATGACGTGCAATTGTAGTATCCCTATAGAACCATATAGGTAGTATATTGAACCCGACCTACATATAACACCATCGTCAGCTATTGGTAGCATGACTATTTCCCAATTTACCTACGTTGCATTTGCGCGACGTAAGTAATTCGTATTAATATAATATTCGAACTGGAGAGTGATAATCGAACCCTCAACCTGGTAACTACTCCGAATAAACGATGTCTAAACTCATCCCTTGACTCTTCATTTAAAACCCTACAATACAAGATGTAGCAAGGACGATCTTGTTACATTACATGGCGATCCTGCCAGTCGTGTGAGTTGTTACATTACATGGCGATCCTGCCAGTCCTGTGAAGTGTTTCTGTTGTGAAAAGCAGGCAAGTTTTGAGTTTTTGTGATGGACTGGAAAAAGTAAAAAGTGGGAGATGTAGTGACGTGTTAGTAACCGGGCTTGGGTGTGACGGGCCCATAGCTAAAGGGTTTTTTCGTTGTTCCGTTGGGTGCTAAGTTTTAGGTACCAGAAAATTTTCATCAGGTTTGATCTGTGATTTTGGAACTTTGAAAATAGAACTTTATCAACTAGGAACTATTCAGCATCATTGGGGAAGACGTTCGCCGATGTGGGAGTGTCTCTAGTTTCGTGAAAAGCAGAGTAAAGTGAGATAAGTTTTAGTCAGTTTCAGTTAAAGTCTGTTTTTCTAATGTTTTTGTTCTTACATGTGTAGTTTGTATTTAATTGTTATTGAATTTTAATTTGATTTTTCTGTTTTAAGTTATCGTTAAAGTGTAAGATGATTTTGGTCATTGGAAAGAAAATTACAAAGAGTATTTAGAAGTAAGTCAAGCGGAATTGATCCCTCCAATTGTATTATGACTTTAGAAATTTTGGAAATTCTTGGAAATGTAATAAAATAAGTTAATTAGGAGATTAAGTTTAATAGTGATCAAGAAAAGGTAACATTGAAAAACATAATGAAGAAAAGTACTTGAATGAAATGAATATTGGAATGTGGAAATATTGAGAATGCTGAGGTTGGATCGGCGTTACCATTACGTGGACCGTTGACAACGCTCTAAAATAATTGGAATGAAATAAAATGTACGTACATAAGAAGATAGGGAAAAATGAAGAATATGAATATGAATAATAATGAATAATGAAGAAATAAAAAAAAAACCTTTAAATGCGCATAATAACATCTCCGATTGCTGTAGTTTTAAGTTTGTTAATAATTTAATTTGATTTGAAGTTTTGGCCAAACTGAAAATTGTTAATAAGTAAATAAGTGCATAGTTTAGAAAGTGATTAAAATAATTGTTCGTAAAAAAGATGTGATGTGAAAGATTTAGATTATTGATAATTTGTAATCATGACTTCTTTAAAGAAACAGTGAAAATAATTTTAATAAGTAAATTTTAGGGAAAAGTAATTTAAAACGATTTGGAATGATTGTGGATTGAATGATTGAATAATTAAGAAACGAAAATTTGAGAAAATTTTTTGAGTTTAGGTATCTGTTAATTTACAAGAAAAAATCACTAATTGTAAATTTTTTCTTTTTTCAATGGAAGGGAGGTGTAGTATCCCTATAGAACCATATAGGTAGTATATTGAACCCGACCTACATATAACACCATCGTCAGCTATTGGTAGCATGACTATTTCCCAATTTACCTACGTTGCATTTGCGCGACGTAAGTAATTCGTATTAATATAATATTCGAACTGGAGAGTGATAATCGAACCCTCAACCTGGTAACTACTCCGAATAAACGATGTCTAAACTCATCCCTTGACTCTTCATTTAAAACCCTACAATACAAGATGTAGCAAGGACGATCTTGTTACATTACATGGCGATCCTGCCAGTCGTGTGAGTTGTTACATTACACAATTTCGGCCGCTGAAAAATCGGGAGATTTTCAATGAATAACATTATTTTCGTGAGTGCGAGCGGTCTCATTGGCGAAAAGTCGATTATCAATCTCTTCGGATAACACGAGAGCCGGTCGGTCCGCGACCGAGTGATCTCGACTTGGGAGGTCCGCAGCTACATTTCTTATAAACGTTTTATATTTTTTCGCAACCACCATACATCATAGAGCCTGGCGTAAACCCTCCAAATGAATAACGAGATCTTTTTGCAGCAGGAACAAAATGAACGACCGCGCTCTCTCTCGAGAGCCGTTCTTCGGTTCGCGCGCATTTTGAGAAATTTTTAGAGAGTCGCACCATTACAATAAATACAATGCGGACGGTTCGTGAAAAATCCTCCTCGTCGGAGTCTCGCTGGAAGAGAGTCCGGTGGCTGTTCCCAAGCGGCTTGCGTCTTTTATGGTCTGGTGAAGTTGTTATAAACAATAAAAATTCTTCGGGTCGTAAATTGAGTCGCGCTTGTGGGTGTGAAGTTGCGAAACAGAGTGCGGTCTCTTATGCAAAGGCGAACACATTGTGGACTTTATGAACATCTATATAGGATCGGGTCGTTGTTGTCCTGCAAATTGTGTGCAAAATCGCGCCTATATCTTTTCGCGAAAAGGGGGAGAGACCCAATTACAATATTGAACTTGAGGCTACTGCACTGGTCTTTTGATTAAAATTACATGTAAACGCGGTTTCAGCTTGTTTTACATTCCATTGTTTGCAGCCGAGAACAAAGAGATTTCGTGCGGCGTTTCTCTTACTGCCGTCTGTTGTAAGTCTCAATTTTTGCCCGCGCCTCCCTCTCTCCCGCCCGCCATTATTTATTAGCGCAATAATGCATTATGCATTTATTTTACGTCATTATTTAGTGCATGAATCTTAATGGGCCCTGCCAAATTATATATGACTGTACGGTATATACGTCTTCGCGGTATTACCATAATGGCTTCATCTCGCAAGCTGCCTCCCTTTAATATCGAGATCGCTAAATTTTACGTCAAAAGACCCAACCCGTATAATCACCATTAGACGACTTTTTCTTATTCCGCCATTACTAAAATCATAGAGAACGGGCTGGGCCCGGTGCGAAATTTGTGAATGTTTCATCAGTCAATTAAGGGCGATACCTCCTCGGGCCGGAATTAATTTTAATGCGTCCCTCACACACCTCTCTCGGTAATTGCGAGGGCGCACGATGTCGTGCCTGTAATTTAATAAATTTAATTTATTTTTTTGTGTAGTGTGCACTCCTAACTTCTCCCTCACCGCCTATATCAAGATTACAACTTTTTTTATTTTTATCTCACCATTGAGGGTTTTCCAATTAAAAGAGAGACCCTTGCGTCCCCCACGGCCGAGGCGACTGTATAAATGCATTATGCGTCCCTAAAATAAAGAAAAGTCGCGGTGCGATACACGAAATACGTCTCTCCCGATGCGATTTATCGCCGGCGGTAAATCAGGTTTTCGCATGGAACGCCACAATTTATCCTCGGAATAAATCATTACCATCAAGGGGTTTCCCAAGAAAATAACCCGCGAGGGTTCTGCTATATATGCGCGGCGCGGACGATGCTTTTTTCGTCGCTTTAATTCTCGAATTCCTTCACCGATGGTGAGATGGCCGCTTTCGGGAGTTTCGGAGAGTTACGGGTGACGTAAGCACCCTTTTTTGCCTCGGGTGTGTCTAACTTCGTTAATGCCACTTTCTCTGGGGGCTCCTATACAGGGTTTCCCACGGCAAGTGGACCGTGGCGGAATCACGTTTCATTTCACCTGATATATTATCCCTCCGAATGATTTAAGTGGAAATGAGTCGCTAGAACACGTGCTTCAAAGATGAAAACGACTTTAAAAGCGAAAGATAGGATTAATGATGGCGAGAATTTTCAAGACGAGTTTTTGAAAATTCCAAAATTAAGTCACAAAATTCACTCTTTCACAGCTTTTAGATGAGAACCCTAATGCATTTTGTTTATTTCTTCTTTTGATTCAAAAATGAAAAGACCTCCTTTTATCCATCATTTCTTCATGTACTTATTGTAATACAAATTTTCAAACTATTTGATATAGCTACATTTTCTTCAAAATGATCAAGCCCTCTAGCTTTAACCTCCGTTTTCATAATCGAATTAAAAGTTAATGATAGAATCGAATAAATACAAAAAAAAAATTGTCAACATTTGAAAAGGATTGAGAGATTTTGACCAAATTGTGAAATTCTGAAACCTTTTTATTCGCTTTTTATGATCGTCTCAAATTGGTATCATGTTTTTTGTTTATATCTTTGCAACTTTTGGAATCCCATTTTCGCTGTATGACGGAGAAACAATTTCAGACTAAACCAAATTTTCCATCTCAATTCCTCATGTTCGAGTTACAGTGGGGTGGGACACCCTGTACAGCACGACAAGGAAATCAATTATTTCAGGTTTAATAAAGCCGGATTGACCGCAACAAGGAGATCGGTTAATTGGCGAATAATTTTATTTACAGCTTTGGTCGGTAAGCCCGAAATTGGCAGTTTATATTATGGGGGGGCAGTAAAGTTTGCGGATCCGCCGCCGCCGCCGCCACGAATAGATCGACGTGACGTAAACACAATTACGGAACGAATGTGACTGCGGGGACGTCCCATAATTCCGTATTGTTCGTGAATTGGTCATGTTTACAGGGACCTAACTGCAACTAAATAGACCTCGTATACATTTCGGGGCCCCGCTCTTACCGTTATACACGATAACGACGAGATAAAGTGATGATTTACTCCCCCCGGATTATCATCGTCGTCAAAGGGATGTAGGTGAAGGGTCGGGCCCGCCCCGTGCGCCGCTCCTCGATCTTCGCAAGACGGGGAGGAAAAGCCGTCGTTTCCGTCCGATCCGTCCGAGGCGGGCCGTAAATCCGCCGCTTACCGCCCTAGGGCGAGCGAACTTTTTGCCGAGTCGCGTTACATAATCCCGATATCCCGGAACTTATTTAACCTCATCTGTTTATTCGCTTATTCGGCAGATGCCGTCCATCTTGGCTCGGGGCGGCGCTCGCCCCCGGGATTTATGCCCCCGCTTTAATTGGGAGCCGCCACTCTTTCTCCCCGCGGCCCTCCCCCAAAACGCCGCTCCGGCCCGAGCCCGCTGCAACAGAGTCGCACAAAAATACGGCGACAAATCATTCGGACAGATCCCTCCGGCTCTCTCTCCCGTACCCTTCTTCTTCTGCTCCTTCTTATTCGCCATGCAACACACACAGTAAGTGGAAGTAATATTACTTCCACGACGTGCCTAAGTTATTTACAGCACGGTAAATTTGGGGTGCGCGTTTGTGTTAAATTGGATAACCGGCCATAGACGCGCCCCCGCGTATTATAATGTTCATATAAAAATCCACCGGGTTCCACCCTCGCCTCCCCCTCAAGAACTCGGGACTGTTGCATTATGGAATCGAATCCCATCGAAAGCATTTCTAATCCGCAAAAATAACCTCGAGGGACTCGGGGGATGAGTCAACCCCGCAAAATTACAGAGATATTTCAAATCATGAGCTTTTTTATAAGGATGAAGTACCCACTAACAATTGCATTGGCTAATTCAAATTGTCAAAATATTCGGATTTTCGATAACATCCAGGAAATGTTCAAAACTTGAGAAAATTAGTGTAGGATTTTTCCGAGGGTCCTTCACTGATTACAATACTTGTACAAAACATGACTGTATTGTAGAGCTACAATACTCACGATACCAAAAAATTCGAGAAAATACATGAAAAAACATGATAAACTGTTCATACCATACTCAAAAATTCTGACAATACATCAAAAATCCTACAATACTTGTGCAAATGTGTAAAAACTGGGCAGTGAAAGACCACTCGGGTTTTTCTATACACTGTTCGAAATTTCGCTCGGAATTTAACTGAAAAATAAGGTCCACTTGATATAATCAATCAACTTTGTGATTTTTTTACTGAACTACTTGCTGACTGCATTTCTAAGACAGTTTCACAGTATTTCAACTCGTTTCATAAGAGAATTTGAAATATTAGTGAGGGACATCTACAAAGTTAAATCCTCTAGTTTTTATGGGGAAAGCACGGAAATTAGGACAAAAAGTTGGAAACTGACTGAAAAGTTTAGAATTCAACTATCGACATTGTGAACCAAAAATTGACAAACTTGAATTCAGTCAAGCCATAACAGTCAAGCTGATGGAGTATTTCTAATAATTTGTATTCTTTAATTGCATTTTGTGGCATAAGTAATCACTGACAATTTGAAACTTCTTATGTATTTTACTCCAATTTCATTCAAATTAGAATTTTGATTTTAGAACGTCGAGTTTTAGAAAAATCCTCCTCAGTGTTCGAATGAGTGAGATCTTAATTTATAGAGTTTTTCATCGTTTTTTTCGATTGTCACAGACTTTCAGCATCATAGCTTTTGGACCAAAGCAAACCCCTGGAAACGATTTGATCCACGAAACGATGCATGGGACTTGAATAGGACTGGGTATGACTATGAGTCGGCTCAAATATCCATTCGCACAACTTGTGTGTAATTTGGTTGTGCAAATGCGGGGTTTCTGGATATGCGTGCTCGAAATAAACAATTCTCCGTGTATAAACTTACATGCGGCTCGAGTTTTAAACGTCGGGGGTGCCTCTCCCGGAACGCGGAGATCCGCGAAGAAGTGGCCGTTATGATACCTCCTTACTAATTTCGCGAAAGATGGTGGCTGGCTTAAGTTCGGGACATGTTTACAGCCCCCGGACTTAGGTAAACTTGTAAAGTTATGCGCAACACGTAAATACCGCGCCAGTAAACTACCATTTGGCTTTCATTATGGGGGCGCGCTCCACCCCCTTCCTTCCGATATTAAATCTTTGTTTTAATTGCGCCCGTTAATTACGATCACAGTTTGTCTCCCCGGCGCGGCGCGCACCGAGTGTGTTATGCGTATGAATTAGTTTTCAGGAGCGCCCCAATTAGGAGAAAAGTCGACGCGCTCCGTGTCTGCAAGATGGCCGGGGCCGGCTAGAAAATGGGAGAACGCTGATTTATCGGCCCTCGTTTATGGCTCTCAACCCCGTGCCTCATTTTACAGTACGTACACCCACTTCGGGGGCTCCGGCCGGGCTTTTTAACGCACACGTCGCGCCTTTCTCGCTGGGGCCGATGTCATTTCGGAATGATCTACGGTCGTTGTCGGCCGCCTAAACGCCTGTTTACGCTCATTAATGGATGTATCCCGGGCCCACTCCCATGCACCTCGGACTTGCGCCCGATAAATCTCCTAATTAGCCAAGGATTAAAACGCACACCTACACCCAGTCGGATAAGACCCATCCCAACTAGGATTCCTCTAGTGGACTAGAGAAAAAATCTTAACAGGACTTTTCGTTTTTCGTGCCAGGCGTCTCTCTAATAACATGAATAACTAATGGCGAGTTCGAGTGCCCGCGATAAATCTCGTATTAATGACAATATAAATAACGCGATATTCACGAGTCCGTTTATTCGCGTCGCCTTAATAACGAAGAGTTATGGCTGTAGTGGCGCGCCATCTTTCCGCCAGAAATTGCCAAAGTTGCGTAAGCGAATTTGTCGGGTCCGCACAATTTCCAGAGGTCCCGCGAGTATTCGCGACCCCGCCCTTCTCAAACCCGGACCCCGGACTCGGAAGATAATTCACCGGACCGAAACTCGCCGTAATACCCGCGCTTACGGGTGTTTTTACAAATATTTCCGACATGTATGCGTTATAGGGGCCCCGGCCTCTTCCCGAATCAATAATAAGGCGAGATGTAAAGATAGCGGGCACTCGTATTTCTCGGTTTCGGGCGTTTCTGAATTTATCGGCATTGTTCGTCGTTTATCAGGCCGATCGCGGGGAGACTCCACTTCTATACCGGTGTATCGGATTCTCAAATTAAAATAGGACCCGTGTCGCACGGGATAGGGGATAGAAATTTGTTCGTGGGCAGGCGGTCGTTTATCAGCGCGCATTGAAATTAACCGGGAAATACCGGACGAGCACTTTCGAAAACACGCGACTTTAAAGAAATGGAAGATTTAGGAGCCCACCCTCTTTCTTCCCATTGTCACCTAATCTCTCACGAATCTCGGCCCCGAGAACAACAAATTATAAATCATTTCCAGTGAAGGCCCGTTCTCATTGGTGGAACTCATTACGAGATGCAGGTAGACAACTCGGGGAAAATAAATCTGGGGAGACTTATAGGTGTATTCCTAATTATGAGCGTCGCCTCTTGCATCTCATTAGGCGAGCTTTGCCGTAGAGTTCCGCCTTTTTCCCTCATAAATCCGGCAGATGCGCGCAACTTTGGTGCATCTGTGTGACGTAGATCAGTCGCCCCAAATTGGCTCAAAAATGACGCTAACGGCTGTCGGGCAACCCCGAAGTCCGTTTGCGGTTTCGGCGAACCGGGGACCATCTGTGGCCATCGCTCTGATACACGGTCGAAATCGCTGAATTATCGACTATTACATCCATTGCTTCCGTCCGGTCGTGTCCCGACCCTCGTCCGGCCGCTTAATTGCGGCGCCGGTATTTATGGCGAATTTCCAAAAGTCCGTTAATAAGCGCGAGTTCGTCACCGCGATTCGCGAAAGCGCCCTTATGTTTCCGTCGCCATTCCGCCCCCTCCCGAGGGTTCGAACCGTAACTCACCCGGGCGGGCCGAAGACGCCTAAGCCCGTGACAGAGACGGATGGGCCCGTCCTTTTTACGATATAGTGCCGAGGTAACCCGGCGATATCAACTTTCGAACTATTTCGAGAAAAAGTACTCTCGAAGTTTATCTTGGGTGGGTGGTGGATTTCGGTCAATCTGGGCGCCATCCGTTAGACCTAATTGGAGCTCGTTAGTACGTCTCTTATCTGCTAGTTCCTCGTCCGTCTGCCGATAAAGGCTGGCGCTCGGAAATTTGTTTGAGTAAGTGAATAATAGACAGATAGGGCGATCGGGGAAAAATGCGCTGACTGGACTGGCGTCGTCCGAGGATTGATAAGAGTTCGCCAGCCTCTGCGGTCGGTTGCGTGGAAAGGCGAGGAGGTGCCCGCGTACGTTTTAAGTTACGGTCTCACGTGCCTTATATATTAGATATTTGCAATGTTGATGGTATCGCGGCAGATAGGTATTGATGGACCGGCGAGCACCCGTCGATATCGTCTTCATTACCTTCGCCGCATGTTCTCGTTTTACATATCGCGATGCACGAAGATTACTAAACGACTTTTAATGCGTAAACTCATGCTATTAACGAAATATGCGACGGCGAGATCGTAAAATGTACTCGCCCGCGGGAATATCTCAATCGGGAAAAGCGACAAATCCACCAAGAGGTACTACACTTGAGGAACTATTTCGAGGGGCACCTCGAGTATGTGCGCTGAATGTAGGCTACCAAACGTACGCGGAATTTTAGTACTGGCGTGAACGGGCCTGGTTATGTACTGACAATTCAATATTGTGTCAAAAAATCGATCTCTCCACTTGAATTTCTGATCTCAAATGTGTTGATGATACAGGTAGAAATATTTTATGAAAAATACTACTCATGTTTTAGGTGCTATCTCAAAGGTTCAAGGATCCAAAATATGAAGGAAATGTGTCCAGCTTTGGATTTAGACGACATTTAGTAAAATTACTAAAATTGTATGTAGTGAAATTGCTACACAGGTAGTAAAAGTCTGTAACTTCCTTATAAGTGGATCTATCGAGTCGAGTGAGGCGGGAATCGCTTAGTTTGCTAAAAATCAATCAGGAAAAGTGTTCAGGTTTTGATTTAGACGACATTTAGAGATTTTTCAATTTTCGAAAATTCCAAAGAAATTTTGTTTCAAAAATTTCAAATTGCTGTAACTTTCTTATTAGTTGAGATATCGAGTCGAGTGAGGCGGAAATGGCTTAGTTTGCTCAAAATCTATCAGGAAAATTGTTCAGGTTTCGATTTAGACGACATTGAAAGATTTTTCAATTTTCGAACATTTCTAAGAAATTTTGTGTCAAAAAATTCAAAGTGCTGTAACTTTCTTATTAGTTGAGATATCGAGTCGAGTGAGGCGGGAATCGCTTAGTTGCTCAAAATCTAGCAGGAAAAGTGTCCATATTCAGATTTAGACCACATTTAGTGATTTTTCAATTTTCCAAAATTTCGATGACATTTTTGTCAAATATTTCAAAGTGATGTAACTTTCTTATCAATCGAGACATCGATGAAAAAATTTAAAAGGGCTCCCAATAGAGTCATCAGGAGTGGAAAAATTCATCTGATATTGGCGTATTGAAGTAACACATTTTTCTACATTATTCTAACATCAGACGAATAAGGAGCAGTTGTTTCTCGAAAAAAAAAACGGTATTTTCTAAACTAAAAACTATGAACTTAAAAAGTTTTCCACAGCTGGTTTTGCTGCGGATTTCGTTATCGTTGAGGATGCGGGGTCTAAATGAAGTTTTTGAAACTACTATATGACTTTAATATAAAATCATTCCCAACATTTTGTAAGTATTTTATTAAAAAAGTCTGCAATTTGTGGATAGTCGTCGGATCCCCCAAACAATCATTAGCACTTGAATAACTAGAAACTGGCCATTTTCATGAAATAAGACCATGTCAAACCGCAAATTCAACGAGATATTTCGACACAAAATAAAAATATTGACTTGTCAGGACATTTTCACGTATGTTTGGTTGCCTACATCCGACACCCATACTCAAGGTGACCCTTAAACAGTTCCCCAAGTGTACCTCACAGGTCGAGGGGTCCCTCCCAATGCACTACCTGGCGATTCGTTTATACGTCAGATAAGTACGGTCGTAAATAACCCGTGGCTTCCAGAACCCGCGCGATTAATCACCCCGTCCAGTTTTGAGTTATTTCGTGGCCGGATGAGTAACGGGTCGGCCTTGCAGACCGCGATAAGAGACCGTTCCCAGTGACGGATCCACCTTATTCTAGAGGGTGCCAGCGGGGCGCCCGCCAATGGGTACCACTCGGACTTCCAGCATGGCATCGGGCGGCCAGTGCCTGCCATATCGTGCTCTCGTGCTCCCGCGCTGTAATTCTCGATCCGTCGCGTGATCGGATCGATCCGATCGATCGCCCCTTTGTCCTTCGAAAATACTGGTAGTCGATGCCCGAAAGTGGATCCAAGTGCGATCTAACAGGGGATTTCCGTTGCAGGAGCCAACGGGTTGAGGAGAAGAGGCCGCCAAACGTACACGCGGTACCAGACGCTCGAGCTCGAGAAGGAATTCCACACCAACCACTACCTGACGCGGCGGCGGCGGATCGAGATGGCCCACGCCCTGTGCCTGACGGAGCGGCAGATAAAGATATGGTTCCAGAACAGGCGCATGAAGCTGAAGAAGGAGATCCAGGCGATCAAGGAGCTCAACGAGCAGGAGAAGCAGGCGCAAGCCCAGAAGGCGGCGGCGGCGGCGGCGGTCGCCGCCTCCCAGGTGGACCAGAACTAGTTGGAATACCTCGGCGACGTTGGCCGACTGGCGCACCTCCTGAATTAAGGTAAGAGGACGTTTCTCATTATCCCGGGGATTTAGGGGCGAATTGCTTCAAGGCCCCTCCTAGGACTCGTTTTTTCGCATGCCGCGCCGGATATGGCGACTCGTTTTTATGGGGGGCCGGACTCGCCCCCTTGTGTACGCGCGATGCGGTGCGGATTGAGGGATGATAATCCTCCAGGGCGTAATACGAGTTGAATGGTTTCCGTATTACACGGGATACTTTTTCAATACCTTCCCTCCCTCGACCGACTCCAATTTCAAGTGTCCCTCGAACGTTGTTATTCGCGAAAGATGGAATTTTATAGAGACCCTCCCTCCCTACATTTCCGAGTCGGGATGTCCCTTTTTGTATTATAAGGGGGAGAGATTATTAAAAAATTATCAACCGCGCGCCGGAGAAGTGCGGCCTAAAAGAAAATTAAGATAATTGTGTTTCCATTCGGCTATTTGTAATGCCTCCGAATTTATGTACGGAATTTCGGTGTTTAATCTTCGAGTGGAGAAAATCCCCTCGCGTAATTACTCGGCGTGAAAGATGGCGCCCCGGTTGCATTCTGGCAAGAGTTCCGGGACGCCCTTCCCGCCACTAATACTGCTGGTACGACCACCCCTCGTAACAGTGTTTCATAGTCGATCAATTTAATTGCATTTCTTACACCGTCTCCGGGGGCGGAGGAGTGAGAGGCCCTTATCTCACCCGCCACTGAATACATTAGAAGAATAAATTGATGGCGATTCGCGGGCGGAATCCCGAATTAAGTCTCAACCCTTTCCGAAAATAGTCGCTTTTCCAATTATTATTGTGCCGGCGAAGGAGGATTACTCTCGAACACTTGAAGGCGAATTAAGATACTCGAGTCGAATTTATATGGGGGCTTGCGGCAAGAACAAAGTTCTTTATTGTAACTCGCGGGGAGAAAAGCGAAATTTGGTACGATGCCATTAAGGATCGAGCGCATTAACTCCGCATCCAGTTGAAGATAAATCACTCAAGCCGAGTCTATTTCCGTAAATCTAATCCACCTAGAATTTCGAAAATTGTACGACTTTTATTACAACTAGGCAACCAATTATACCTGGGATTGATTAATTGTCGGTTTCGTTTTCCGTGCGTTTCGTGTTGCCACGATTATCTCAAGTGGGAAATAAGGGAGGAACGGGGCAATCGTCCGAAATGAACGAAACCCGGTTTTCTCGTTCTAAATTGAATATGGCGTGTTCCGGGGCAGTTTCTCGGATTTCCATTACCGCCCCGCGTTATTATCATCATTCGCTGACCTGTTTGTTATTGCCGTGCGAGCAACGACTGGATTTTCACGAGACGCGGTCGTCGAAAGTGCGCTCTTTCGAAAATAAATTATGCATTTATCTAACCGGCGGCAAAGTTTCATTGCGCGCAGTAATCTACCCGAATTTATAGTGCGCGCCACCTCGTAAATCGGCGCAACGTTGCCATCTGGCGCGTCTCACATAAACTACGACTTAATCGCGGAATCGTCGTGCGTCGCCGTTTCATTAACGGATCCGAATTCCCAGTCCCGAAAATCCGCGACCAAAATCCGATCCGCGTACGACCCGGCTCGCGTCTCGAAAGAATGAGCGGAAAAAACGGCGAATTTGCGACGCGTTAAATGCAAAAATCGCACATAAAGTCGGAATTAGAGCGGACGTAGGTCGTAAATCCGTCGGGCGTGTAGGCCGAGGCGCAGTTTCCGTGCCGGATCGGTTCTGCGCCCGGCTACCACTCACCGTTATGGTGTTTATGTGGCGCGCAGTTCGGCTACCATGCCATAGGTGGCATTGTCGAGCTTTACGATCGAGACGGATCCTCGATGATCGACGGAGACCCGAAAGCTCCAAACTCGTTCATAAACACCAAACCGGTCTGGAGTTTTTCCGATTCGGGAGCTTTCCGACACGTGGGCGTACCTGGAGCTTTCCGCTCATCATTTATCAATTACCGTAATTAAATATTTATGGGCGCTTCCTCTTAATAAGGCAGTTTTGAATAAATGTCCAATTCGGAGGTGTAGTCGGATGATACAGTCGACGAATTCAAATCGCTCAATTAATTTTCTGTTGATTATTTATTCATGGATGGGCGTGATGTGCGCTTTTTGGAGGTCGTAGGTGGGAATGCGTCGTGGCTCGTGGCTGTTTACAGTTTCGATTCAATCTGCTCCCATAAGTTCGGATTCAAACCCTTCGGGGACGGACGACCCTAAACGGTCGTTTTCGTTCTCTTCTATCGGCCGTTTTATTACAAATCTCTAACAAGTGCCCCCGAATTCTACCAGAGGGGATTGCCTACGCCTGCCCATAAACACACGAACGAATCCGGCCGAAACTGCGCAGAGAGAGCCATCTTGTCCTAGAAAAATCCAATACAAATCATAAACATTTTCATTTTTCAATAAGTTTACGGATTTCTCGCTCGCACCACATTAGGTTACCACCCAACAACTTCGAAGGTCTTAGGCGGTCGTTAGAAATTCGAGCGGGGTGCTAATTTATGAATGCGCAGAAATAAACGAAAATACGCATATGAGTAACGGCCGATAAAAGGCGCAGCGTATTTGTTGATCCGGCTAACTGATGTAGTAAACCGTGTAAACATGCAACCGTAATACCGGGGACATTACGACTTTACGACCGCGTTTACAGGTCATAAAAATCAGTTTAACTACCGGAGGAGTGTGTTGGGCTTTTATTACAGGGCGTTACTTCTTCATTTATGTACGGCGCTCTTGTCACTTTTCGGGCGTTTCGACTTTAATGGCGTTTTAAGTGGTCTCGGTTTCGGATCGCCCATTGACGATCGTGAAAACTTATCTTATCGCGCCATGCACCGTAATAATCGTAATAATTAAAAGCTCGTAAAGCTCGTGCCGCACTTTTAGGTATTACCGTATTAGGTTAGGCGTGAAGAAAGATGTAACGATTTGATTTTATTACTTCATTTGCATTTATGTCTTTGTTATGTTGAATTTTACGGCGTTTTTATTGAAACTATCACGCCCGAGCTTTTGCGGCCCTCCCAAATAACCAATTAAAAACGCATCAAATTGGAATCTTTCAGAAAAATCAAATTACGTTTATGCGCAACAATTATTTGATCTGATTTCAACCGGGCTGAAATTTTAAATAGGTGGAGGAAAAGGGGTTGATTGGGGGTGGAAACGTCGCGAGGTTATCAGTAGCAGGTGTTGATGAACGGCGTCCCGAATTTTTGTTGGTTTCACTGTATTATTCAATTAAAAAGTTTCGGCGGCCCTCCTCCTCTCTCCATCTCTCCGGAAAAGTATGGGCGAGTGTCTAGCTTGAGTTATGCCCCTGGCACACAACACGTGACTGGAGGGAGGGGGTTGATCAATAAAACATCTCCCCGAACGTCACCCACCCCCCTATACATCCGCACGCCAGAAAGAAAATCGTTACTCGTGAAGGATCTAATAAAAGCGTGTCTTATATAAGAATTCCTCACGTAACACTGCCTCCTTATTATTATTATTCATATCCCGAAACGAGTTTGCTTCGCAGGAATGCGCGCGCTCTCTATTAAGCGTAACGATAATGGGGCAGAGTCGATTCAAAAACGAATTTTGAAAAACCGGGAAAATTCTTCCGTGACTATGAATATGTAACAGAGTAACGAGGATCCGGTTTTCACGGTTACCCCGAAAAAAGAGACCTTCACCTCAAGCCAGGTTGACGGCGGAGGACCTCCCGCGATTCGACATTTCGGATAAAGACCGAGTCTTTTGTCCATTAGAGACTCGAATTTTGATAATTCCGCGCGCATTATGTGCGTCAGATGTGCCCGGAAAGATGCGCATCTGGCGTCACGGGGGGGCCACAAAAGGATCGCATTTTATCCTGCACCTGAAAATTTATCATTTAATGGTCAACTGTTTATAATAGCGTCAAAAATGGTTTAGCGGCCGTAAGATGGCTTGTTATGTACTGTTCAATGATGATAATGAAAATCGGCCGCTTCGGTTTCTCACCTAGTTTATTCGACACATTATTCATCAGTTCAATAATCACCTACATTATGGACTAGTTGCATAAATGTAGCTATTATGGATTCAGTGAGTCACGCTGCTTTTAATTGCGCATTCATGAGCGGGAATTTGAATGGCGAGTCCGGGGGCTCGAATTACTCTTTCAAAATTAGTCCGGGACGCGTGTGTACGAGCATGAGCAATTAGGGTTGCGGGTCTTGGGGGAGGCGCGCGGATATAAGATAGTGGCGGTCCCGAATTCCCCACTCAATCAGTTGCGGGTATCGAAACAAAGAAATTGCGCTTTTGAAAAGTATTTCCGCGGCGAGCGATAGGCTTCGCATTATCGGCGCACCGGCTTTTAGAATGTGATATCTGCCCGGGCAATAACTCGCCGGATCCGTCACAATCTAAACAGCCGGAGAAGTTCGGTCACGGCAAATGCCTTTATTACTGTCAGGGGTAATATAAAGAAAATGAAAAACACTATATGTGGGAGTGGCGCGTTGTGTCTCTTCCCGAGTCGGAAAAGGTGGCACCGCTCTCCTCTTCTTGACGTAGATACCTTACGTGTGCGCGACCAAGGTGGACCGGATGTGTACGAAAGCTCCCCTCTCGAGCTTTCGGGGGGAAGGCCCTCTGTGTTCCCGCTACATTACGTCTTCTTAAAGCCAAGGTGTCCCGGTTTAAAATGCTAATCTTCACAAATGGGGTGCGCGTTATTTTGAAATATGGTTTTGTTTTACATTTTTATTGCGCCCGCATTTATAATAACGTTTTTCAATTTGCGGTGATATTTTCCAGCTTTCAGCCCATCACGCTTCCTCCCACTTCACATAATCACCCTCGAAACCCTTCGTTAACGATTCCGTCAAGCTTTTCGTTATAAGCATCCGATACGTTAAATTGATAAATAATTGTATAAAGCCAGCTTTAAATCGGCGGATTCTTGAATTTACGGGCCGTAATCACGGCCGTTGTAATCCGGGATTAGGGCAATAACTCATTATTAAATTATACTTATTGGAGTTCTTTCCGCACTTCCCATCTCTCCAATTATTCCGTCTTAAGCCGCGAGAGCGTAATATAATGCCAGGTGGCGTATGAAAAGTTTTTGTGGAAATTCTTGATGAGTTTCTGGGAGAGGAGAGGAACGGCGGCTGAAACTAAACTAGATCGTCTCGACTTTAAGCTCCAGTTCGTTTCGTTCCTGGTAAACAAGCAGAGTCAAAATTAAAATGTCGTAGTGCAGTTAAAACGGCTTTATCTGCAGATGCCGCTGCCTCTTCGCGAAGGCGATGCCATCTGTATTCACCAATTTATAGCGGCCCCGGTTTAAAAGTTCACCAACCCCCCGCGCGTCTTCCGTCCTGCGCCCTCCCGAAGCGTCGTTCTTTATCTGTGGTCTTCTCATTTCCCGGTTGGTTGGACGCAATTGAGTACCTTTTTAAGTTTTAGAAACTATTGTGTCAGTTTTATCTGATAGCAAGTGAAAATTTATTGGGTCCCTTCGCGAGGCGGGCTCGGTGCGCCGGGATTCCGGCATTCCACCTCCTTTTTTTAATGGGTCAATCCCACAAAATGACAGAAAAATCCACCAGGTATATTTTTTCCGGAAATTATCGTATAGGCGGACTGTCCTAATCCGTCTTGTGATTGGTCGCAGCGGCGGTTCGTTATAATATGCGGATGCGGAATTGCGATATCCACTTTCCTATATAAACATAAAAGCAGTTTTAGGTTAGTCTAAAATTTATGGTTGAATGAAATTTGCTGAGTACTCTCTTTGAATTGATCGTTGGTATAAATCAGCGGCCAGGATATTGCTATAAAAATTATGTTCAAAGTTTGCAGACTCTTTTCCAGTCAGATAAATTGAGTTTTATAATTTGTTACATTTATTACTGCATTTGGCATGTTTGCTGAAAGCGCCCGTTCGCATTTGTACACACGTACTTACACACACACGCGATATTTGTTATATGCTAATAATATAATTTCGAACGGATAATAACAACGACAAATAAAAATTTCCCGTTAATACATTTCGGATCATGATTTACTCATTTCGTTTTAATATTTTTGTGCACATAAGCCCGAATGTAGAACTTGGTGAATAAGTAGATGAAGAATAGGGCATTGGCTAACGCGATTGCGCTGATAATTCTAGGCTGTTCGCAACTGGGACTGAAAAGGCTGGCACCCGTACTGATCATTATCATGCAATGTTGTATCAGTTGGATATGGGTCACTTGCTTCTTCCAAAATAAGCTGTTCGGAAAAGACGGATTCCAAATCGCCATCAAATAATACAGATACATAGCGACATGAGCTATGGTATTGAAATATCCGATATATAATAAACTTCCACCGGGGTACCACCTCAATCCTACCCATATGAACGCTACCATAATTATGTGATGATACACGTGCAAGAAACTGACTTGATCGTGTTTCTTTCGCAATACGAAAAACACCTGGAAGATCATTCAATTGTAGTCAAATCAGGTTTGATAAATTTAAATGATAATTTACCGTATCGAAAAGATCCAGTACTTTGAGGTACAAATAAGACACCGCCAATTCTGCCAAGTATATCCTTTCGGGTGTTTCGCCACCTAGGCTTTCACAGAAAAAATTTATTTTCATAGCTGACCCGACGCCCTGAAAAAATGGTCATTATTTCAAACTGTATTAATCATCGTGCAGTCTCACCATTAAGAATAGGCCTGCGTTGCACAGGATTTGTATAATGTTGTACGCAATTATAACGCTTTTCAATTTGTAAGGTTCTCTGTATTTCATTAAGGCAGGTCCAATTTTTAATACGAACAGTGCATACGTTGCGAGTATCGCCAAAATCGGCAGAGGCGAATCGACGACATAGTGATGTCTTAGGCGTGGATCTGCAATAAAGTACACTATTAATTAACATGTTTTGAAGTAAGATAAATATTTTAACTTACGTCCAGAATTCTTGAGGTATTCGTATACATTCATTTTAACGCACCCACCGTTCGAGTATACAGACCAGGCAATGATTTTTCGCAAATGAGTACGAACATTTTTATAAAGGAGTCAAATTCAATTGTATGTTAATAACGACGTCATCAATGTGTTTCAAATTCTTGTATTAGGAATTATATGAATGGTGTTTGTCATTATGACCAGTCAGTACTGGAACGGAATACGGAGATATTCCCGAAAAAATCCCACTAACATGTGTCGAAATCAATCATGAATTTGCCGATTCAAAGTGGAAAGTTTTTATGGTGACTGAACTAGTAAGTGTAGGACAAAAAATAGAAAGGAATTCAACGTGGAGTGGACATGAAAGTTTTACGTCTTCATTTTAAAGTTGCTAGGCAGAATTGTAGAGAATTTAAAGCGTATACAGTGGAGAAAGAAGAGATATTTATTTAGATTAAGCTGACATCTGTGGGAGAACGTTGTACACCGGCGTATTTCGTATAATTATTAATTTATGACCAGCAGACAGAATTTTTCAAGTCTGCATCTAGACCGTAATTAGTGCAAGAGTTTCGGACACGAGCTCTATTCTCTCGCCAAGTCTCGCCGGTATCGCCGTACACACTTTTTCGTCGTCCTAATTCTCCATAATACCTAACTGGTCGAAAGTTCATCAGGTTTTCGTCTCTCGAGAAAAATGCAGTCGGTCGTTTTTTACCTGGTTTCTGGTACGCTCCTCTATGTGACGTCTGCGGCCGTAAATCAAGCTTTAAGATATGCGGCGTGTTGTATGTCAAAAGCGGATTTAGATTTACTCCTCTACTTTTTCCTCGAATAAATTATAATATTAAGCGCGCCACCATTTCGAAGATGCAAATATCGCCGATTCGGCGGTACCGGAGGTGCGCTATTAGGCGGCCGCTCCGTTCGGAATTCGGACGCACATCCGAGAGCCGGGCGCAACGGCCATAACTTGTGCGGGCAGGGCATGCATAACACGGCGATATCTTCATATAACGCGGTCGGACGGCTCTCGTATTTCTTGTATCAGTACCGAGAAACACCCTGCTGCTCCGCGGAGTTATATATTGCGGTCAACGATTGTACCTTGTAGTAGTACCAGCTAGGCGCCCTATCTTTCCATCTGTTCCGAACCGTCCGTTCTTGCACAATTCCCAGCAGAGCCCGGACTCGTGGGTACGATTCGCACCTTCCTCTCGCCCGATCCGATCGCGCGGATGACGAAATCAACAGGCCTCCACTTCTTCGTGAAAGAGCCAGAAACCGTAGATCATCGAGGGCGCGATTAACATGAAAACGCCGTAAACAAAAAGTCGCAAATGCGATATCCCGATGCCAACCGGAAGACATATCGAATGATAAAGTGTTTGGTCGTATTTCGAGGATTAAATCGCACGATAATTAGAAAAATGGACCGCTTGAAGAGGACGGTTGCACACCGGGCTATGAGATGGAACGCGGCGTGTATTCCGCACACATAATGCCGTGATCGGAATGATTTGTAGTCGGCCTAAAGTATAATAAAAAAGATAAAGCACAAATTTAGATAATGCATATTTCACAGACACATAAATCTAAAGATGTGCCGCGACTGGCAATTTCGCATATAGTATACGATTCGCGAGTCCGGG
Organism: Salpingus planirostris; assembly: GCA_949788335.1. Taxonomy (NCBI): domain Eukaryota; kingdom Metazoa; phylum Arthropoda; class Insecta; order Coleoptera; family Salpingidae; genus Salpingus; species Salpingus planirostris. The sequence goes on from OX460917.1 coordinate 14,880,792, forward strand.
GCCTCTACACGCATATTTCCGGAAAAACCCAAATCGATGGGCTTATGATTGTCGCGAACCATCGTGCCCTTTGTGGCGGCGAGATTGCTTTTTCTCCATCACCATCACATCATTTCGCCGTCCGAAATTCAATTAGGGCGGCGAGTTACCTGCCGCCCTCCCGGAAAAGAGGGCGTCAATCCGGCCGGGGTAATGTGTGTCGGACATGCGACTCTGCCATATCGCGGGGGCGGTTTATTCGCCCGGCGGCCGATTATCACCTCGTCCCTCAAACCGCAACAAAGAGCGCTCTAATAGAGAGTCTGCGATTCGGGGTGAGTTTCGCCACCCCTCGAGTCTCTTTGTTTGCTGTGGCGATATGGGGAATGCGCGACGTACTGGCGGACATATCTTATTGTAATTTTATAGGGGGTTGATACATTTTAAAATGTGCCGAGTGCGCAAAGAATGAGCAATGTGACGTTCGCCGCCATGCTGTCGCACCCCTTCCACTTATACGCGACTCGCATACACATCGCATCCGTCTCTTATCTCTCTCTCGGCGAAGTCGATAAATAGGGAAACTGCACGACTTTTTCCCGTTTCGATCAGATTTGCCCCTCGCGATGCCATCGGACGCGACACAGGAAGCCCCGAGTGGCGACACGTGACTTCACCCCGGAAGAAGGGGTTGTTTCGACGGTCAAAGTGTTTTAGAAAGGTGGACGGATGGGTTGGGGGGTGGTTCTGTTGCTGTGTTGTTTGAAAGTTTTTGCGCTGCATCTATTTTGCAAAGCTTGTTAACCGCCAGATTAGCAAACGCGCACAGTTTCATCAAATCCCAATGAGATTCGCTACCTTCCAAGCCTAGGATAAATTGGGGGATTGTTCCGGCTTACAGTTGAGTAATGCCGCGTCGGCTCGCGTTCGCAGCTCGATATATCTACCGGGGCGCTTCCATTCTATATTTAATTCTGGATTTATATTTGGCCATACATCCTCGAAATTTGATGCATTATTATACCTTGAAATATAATTTCGAGAGGGCGATAAATCTGGAAAGTTGGTGGTGGTGGTGGCTGGGGCGGGAGCGATAAGGGGCGACGGATTGCAGCCCCGCAGGCAAGGATCACAAAACAAATAGATCAAGATTGGAACCAACCCAGTCGAGTTCTGCTGGCCTCTGCATGCTCTTCGTCTCGGAGACGACCCGCCGTACATAAACACAAATTCTGCCTTTTCTGCTTGCTACTCCACGATTTCCCCCCGAGCGTCCGGGGAAGCCGGATGTTGATTGCGACATTCGCGGAGAATATACGAGAAATGATATCGCCCCCGCTAACAAATTGCCACTGTAAGGAATCATCCCTCGACGAAACGAATAAGACCACCGAAAATCGACCCGTATATTCCGCCCCTCGGACTTTTACGTATCAGCCGCATTAGGCGTCCCGGAAATCCGAATTTCGGCCCCTCCATAATGAGCCTCTCCCTGCTCCGACCTGACCCGATCCGATAACGATCTCGCCTTGACGTAGCTCCACGTAATTAATAAGGGCAACAAGACTAAACAATATGTTTAATTGGATCTGGGGCTGTAATTAAATGGCTCTCGCACCGAAACTATGAATTTCTGGGCATTGTGCGATGACGACCCCCTGCCGCTATAATGGGATTATTATTAGAGAAAATACGGTGATTGGAATTAATTTAAAACCGATATGGAGCCCGCGGATGCATCAACCAGAAATATTTAATTATCTTATTCCTGTTGCATTAGTGACGGTAATGGATGCCGCCAAATGAATTTACAACACGACATAATGCCCTTAATATTTCTTGATTAATTGAATTCGGTAATGCGTTTCTGTTGTTACAACCGAGCGGTAAATTTGTACAGATATTATTGCCAACAATTTTCCGAAAAAGCCGATTCATTTTCCGCGAGTTGTATTTCCCAATCGACTCGTTTATGGCTGAAATTACCTCGTAATTGAACGTACGCCCGTAATCAACGCAATTTCATTTCTTGAATCACATTTTACACCGAATTTTCAATACTCTCGATGAACTTGCTGATTGCTCAACATTTCCTGCATCTTAGCCGTTTTGCCTTCTTGGAGTAGTAACATGATTTTCTGTTGGTTTTTCCCGGTTTCGACTTCAGCGCCGGTGTGGTCCGCGGCTTTCATCCGCTCTCGATATGGCGGGGCATAATTAACGTAACTAATACTGCAGCGAAGAGATTAATATGCAATAATTTACGGCCGGCGCTGGGTGAGTGGGTAACGCAGAAAACTAACTGAACCGGCTCGGTCCGCGTGCAGTTCGCCGGCGAAACGTGATTAACCGACTTCATTTGGGACACAAATTCCGCCGAATGCAAATTTAATAAGTGCGGCCCTTCTCGCGCCGCCGCCACGAAACGCCCGGCCGCTAAACGCCGCCGCTCTTCCGGGGGTGGCGACAAATTGCGGAGAGGCCCGACCGCAAATGACGTCCCGTCCGCGAGGACCGGCCGTAAATCGCCGGAATTATGAAAACGCGGAGGGGGCGCTTTTTCCGGGTTCCCGGACGAATTAAGGAAGAGTCGGATAATAAAAATCGACGGGAGCGGCTCGGAGGCTAATTGAGAATTTGTATGTGTTGTATCCCTCTCGGCCGTGCCCGGCGACGAAATTTATGTGTTCGGCGAGTTGCTTTATGGCCGTTTTGCAGAACTCGTTCCGCGGCCGCAAGATGTCTCTATCGTCTGCCGGGATACGGTTTTATGGTTATTCCGCGGCAATTAGATTAGTCTGTTGTAATTCCGGTTTTTGCGCGATCGCCGCGAATCCGCAACAGATGGTGTTTGACTTATTATATCCACCTCCCTTCATATAGATTATATTTCGCCGGCTCTTCCGCGTTTTTCTTATTGCCGGCGAGCGGACGTGACGACCCTCATTTGGGCCCCGCGCGGTTATATTGCCGGCGATAAATAAATATCGACCTTGCCCGTGACGCAACGACAATCCCACATAAAGAAAATATTCGCACCTGTCTTCAAGCAGGTACAAAAATCGAGGCCGACTTTTACCGTTAAGTTAAGTTAAGTTAAGTTAAAAAGCCTATTCACGGATTTCGTTCCGCTCGAGCTTGGAGGACGTCGCCATCGCCCGGTCCTAACGTGGAATTAAGCTCGGCCGAAAGAGGGCCAATTAGAAGTGGCAAGATCGAGGATTTATCGGCGCAGGAACGAGTCGGCTGTCTCGCGGTGAAGGATCGCCGGTCACATGTAGGGTTGCGAGGCACGGTCGCCATGATTCCGGGGGCCCTCGGAAATAGAGGGAGTCGTGTGTGTGCGGCGGGGGAGAATACAGATTGCCCGGACGATAAGAGCGTGCTTTAAAATTCGAGGAACTGGAAGAGACGGCCATTCCTCACCGCGTCTCTCCGACCGCCGCCGCCGCCGAGACGTTTTTGCGAAAAATAATTGGAGAGGGATACACTCGGAGTTCGGCTCTAGGTGGTGGCCGAGATCGGCGCTATCGAGAAGAATGAGAGGGTTGGAGCCGGTCCGGAGCGAACAAACGGACGGAGGATATAGGGGGGTTTAATGAGATTACCTTTATTTCGTGCGGGGCGTCTGGCACTCCAGAGACGGAATATTCCACCCCCGGTTTGCGGAAGTTCGGTTCGTTTCGCCTACATCGCCCGGGCCAAGGTTGAACCGTTTTTCGGAAAAATCACTTGAGGTGAATTCCGCAGATTTAGGCATATTTAGGAATTTTGGCATGGTTGTTCAAAAATAATAGTAAAAGGCCCGATAGACTCACTAAACCTGGATATGCGTGAAAATTTTGTGGTTTTTTAATCAAAAATGAAAAATGTACACAGCGGCAAGCTTGGAGGGCAATTTCTGTTGTGTAATCATGAGTATTTAATTCGAATAAGGGCCGGTCTTTTCACCTCTGGTTATCCTCCTGTTAACTAACTGGAACCTTAGACTGTGACAATTCTGATTGAAATGAATGATAGAGGGTCACATTCAAAGTTCCAGTTAGCTAACCAGGGGTTTAACCAGAAGTGAAAATACCGGGCCTAAATCGTATAACACTTTTCACTTTCCATCATGTGAAACTGTAAACGACTTGAAGTTTACGTGAATAAAACTTTTTCCAGAAATGAAAAAGGTCAAAATGTTGTCATCCGTTTAAATTTCATTACACTCTACAAGTTTATTCCACATGAAGAGGCGAATCTTCACTTTTCAGATTCCCATGTAGAAATATACCCTAGATTATGCCCTGTTTAATACGTTAAACAATGCCTAGGCATAAAAATTGGGATCTTTTCACTATTGATGAAAGAAATATATTGATCAGAGGGAGACCCTGTTGTTCAAAGATTGTTTTGCAAATTGTTTCCATTTGAGATTCTGATGAGTAATGAAAAAAGCTTGCATAAATCTGTTTACTTTTCATCATGTGAAACTGTGGGCGACGTGAGGCTTACGTGAAGAAAACTTTTTCCTAGCTGGAAGCCTTTTGGCTTGTTGTTCAAAGGAGTTGTTTGGTTCCATTTAAGACTCTGAAATCATAAAATTTTCATCTTATAGGTACACGAATTTGAAGCATTTGAACACAATTCTATGATGTTGAATATGTTCATAACAGTTCAATTCGGGGCACTCTTATACAGCTGTCAATTTCAAAATCAAAGTATGTATAAAATGGTTGGAGGGCAATCAATTATCTATAGCCTTACGGTATTGAATTCCTTACCACTGATAACATAAATAATGAATATGACTTTGTGAAACACAAAGTAACAATCCCAATTTTCAATGCGGTAATGAATTATTGAAATGCATACCTTTGTACGCGCATTGTTCAATTGGTAAATTGAACAGATTTGTGTGCCATATGTAATCAATCAATACTCAAATAATGTTATTATTCATGTATACTTATTGATGATTAGGAATACGAAAATCATCCTCGTCGGGGTCAAATTCGGGCTCCCGCGCATCGAAAAATCGGGCAGCGTTTTCGTTTTCGTCGGCTATGGAAGAGGTCATAATCTTCATCGGTGGCGTCACGATTTTTCCCCATTCCCACAATTTCCTCCGCGTCCACGTATACCGCAGAGGGGTTATTATATCTGGTAATCTCCCGGGCAATTAACGGGTTCGTGCGCATGTTTCGAGATCGTATGTGAAATCGGCGCGTCGGCGGCCGCCGAGCCGATTGAATGAAATCCGCGATCAAGATATTCCCCCAGTAACATCTCAATAACGCTGCCGAGCTCCCATCGACGAACCGCCTCTCTCCCTCGCACCCATCGGGACCTTATGGGGCCAGAAAAGGACGCCTGCGTTTTCCGTATCGCCGAAGACGTTCGCTTTCTCAGATCGTCGTCTGGGCGCAGGCAGAGCCCGTCGATCGCATTGACGATAAAGCGACTAACGTATTTACCCCGATGTACCGGACTCCTCGAACTGCGCTCAAAGACACGACTCCGGGTAATTAACTCCCGCGGCTTCGTCCCGGCCGTTTCGTCACCGTGACCACCCGGAACACCGGACTCCATCAATATTTATCCGTGGACAACGATGAGCATGTCGTACGTGTTCCGGCATGTTCGCGGGTGGCGCCCGCGGATCGCGAGGCGAATGTCAAACTGATCTTCCGGTACGGGCGTTTCCGGTCCCGACCTAGCTCAAATTCCGCAAATCCGGGAGAAAAGGCCCGAAATCACCATGAGTAACGTGCGCGCGGATACGGTCGATGCATTGTGTTTAAGCGCTTTATGATCGCATTGTTTCGCGCGGACGCTTGTATTTTAGTGCCGGCACTTCATGCGAGCCGTAAAACCGACCTTACACAACTTCCTGACACTTTCGAGCGGGGAGATCCGCGAATAATTCGATATCTCTCGTGATGTAGCGCCGGTCGAAAGTCAATAATTCACCAGGGCCGGCATTAATCATCTCGTACGGCGGGCACCTTAATGCATCAAATCACTGGCCTAATTGATTTATGGGTGGTCGGTAGCGTAAGCGATTGATTTGCATTAACAATGTGTAAACTCGTTCGGAATCTCATATTTCAGTGCGCGTTGCGTGGTCGGCGAATATTCCCGAGATTTATCTGCCCGTCCCGAGGAGGCATAAAGAAAGTTTTCGAATCTAATTACGACTAGTTTTTACCGTTGCTAGAAGTGGTGTCGTTTCCATACCGGGGCTCTTTGTGCGAATGCGACGAACGCGGTATACCGGTGTTGGTTTTAATAAAAAGAGCGACGAGAGGGGCGAAAAGCCGCGAGATGAATATCTGCGAATAAAGCACTTTAATTTTAAATAACAAGTGTAAATGACATCCTGCTAATTATGGTTTATCTTTCGCGCCCCTCTCTCGTTAATCTCCATGTGCGCAGGGACGCCGGATTTTTCGCATTCGGAAAAACGACCCGGAAAAGTATCGAGTCTTCGGCGGATATACATGCGCGAGTGTTTAATGGTGCGACAAATTTCATACAGCAGCGTATTATACGTCAGGATAAATATCCTCAGACATGGCCTCTGAGATACGGCCGCGGCCAACTAAGTGAAGCGGTTCAAGAAGAATAGAACCCAGATAAATTTATAAACGCTGATTTACGGCCGGCCGCGCAGTCTGCGCACTGTAAATCGCGACTGAAATTTATTCGGCGAATACATTCGGCGAGACATATTTCTGGGCCCGGGGGTGCGGGACCGTTTTTGGCATAAAAGTGCGGTCGATTTGAGCCGCCGTCCATAACGAATCGGGCAATTACGGCCGCCGTTTTGTTGTTTTTAAAAATCCGGGGCTTTATGGCGCTCGGCGATGAGGAGTTGCATCCTGCTGGATGTATTCAAAACACGAATCGGGTCGCGGCGCCGCGAAGAAATACAAAACTCCGCTTAAAACCGCCAGCCCCGGAGTCCGGACTTTACTCCCGAATACATTTTATCAAAATATATCGTCATTGCATGAGCTGCTTCCGTGGGCGGACCGGGAGGGCGCTCGGACTGTACGCGCCCATAAATAATCTATCGACCTTTGTTTTATTTTCTGACAAGTTGTGTATACGGCAATATCTTCCGAATAAAACTTTCAAATATAAATGGGCCGTGTGCGTGTACATCCCAGATATACGAGTCCGGGGAAGTTCGGAGCGCCGTCGAAAAATCCGGCCTTTTATACGGGACGTACAGGAAATATTATTATTGTCAAACACTTTGGAGATTTATCTACCGTAATATTAAAATCACTTCGGCGCAACTTTGCGCCGTGTTTACCCATCACAACTTCGCCAACAAATAACCCCGACATGACACACGGTGCATAAACTTCACACACGCGCGATCATGGACGAAAGCTTGGGGCTTGCTCGTTTTCCAGCCTCTTGAGATGATTGCATATGTGTTTCGATCGGCGCTTTGACTAAATCTGATGAAATTATTGCAGAGTCCTGATGACGCGGCAATGCCTCAGGCCTTCGTCGACCACGTGCACAGGGAGCTTTTGGTCGCCAACCTCGGCCGGGATTCATCCAACTGTAGTCGGACCGCACACAAAATCGACCGAAATATACGTACTACAACACGCCAAACTGGACCGTCATGTGAACATGTGTATACTTTAGTGGAATAGTGTAAAATAAAATAATTATTTATAATAATCCAAAGTATATAAGGATGAAATTGATTTCTATCTAAGTAAATGATAATATAAAAGATGGATAATAATAACGACACCCCCACGTCATCAGTGAATATTTTTCGAACACTTTTCGTACCCGGTTCTGTTGCTCTATCATTTCTGCCGACACTCATTGACAGAATACCAAATTTTGAGGATTGTGCGCGTTCGAGAAGCAGCAGCGGCCGTGATTGGTCAGTTTTCACCGATCGACCAATCGAAACCCAGTATTTGGCCGCTCTCTATCGAGAACGCGTCAATTTTGAATAAAAACGCGATGATTACTTGAATACGTAATTGGTTTATGTGCCATAATTCAGAAAAAAACGATATACGTAAATTATAATAATCCTAATAGGTGTAAGGTCTAAATTATATTGAACAATTTACATACATACATACCTAAGTGACTGATTTTATTTTCTATAATAATAATAATATTAATAATACTAGTAATAATATTGATAATGATAATGATAATTATGGTAATAATAATAGCCGACCCAATTGTGTAAATAATTACTTGCAATTGCTAATTTTAAACGATGAAAAAGTAGGTCACAAAAATATTTATGGGATTTTTGAAAAGGATTAAAAAAAAGGAAAGGAAGCGATGATATTTTTGTGATCTCCGCATCGGTTCCGTTCGATTTCGAGTGTCCATGATTATTAGGCGTGTGAATAAGATACGGGGACTGTCGTCTCGAAAAGATGGTTCGCTTTTTCGATAAAATCTACCAATCACATTCGGAGCGACGAATGGGAAACTCTGGCCGAAATATTTTTGTATCATTCTGAGCGAGGACGCGCCCCCTGTATAGACAATTTAAACACGGATCTCTATTATGTTTTTTTTGTTACTTGTATTATAAACATGTAAGCATAATTGTCTAAAGTATAAGTATAATTATTACTGCGAATGGCCGCTGCAATTTTATCGATGTTGTCGAATGTTATGACGCTGATGATGCCCAGTCACATTGGAAGACTGCGTAAAACTTGATTGTATAGATATGTATGAAGAAGAAGAGTCCGCGCATTATCCAATAAATTATCGCAAAATCTAAAATGTGTAAAAATTGTGTAGTTGTAGTGGGATTTTTGATGGTGCGCGGCTCCAAAATTTTTGTTGTTAATATTTTTGTATTATTTCGCTATTTTCTATTTGAGCACCGCTTGTACTAATTTTGAGACGAAATTTCGTTTGTAACATATTTAATGCTATGCTGTAAATAATAAATATATCGAGAAAAATTTAAACCTCTTGGAGAATTTATACATTTGTGCGTATTGGTACCTAAAAATTAGCTTAAGTGATTGATTACTTAATTAACAAACACATTTTTATAATTTTTAAGAATATCGGGAATTTTTTCAATTTTATTAAGTTGATCGAAACGAAAGTACAACACAATGTATACGTAAAATGTACTAATAAATCCTAAACTAATCGTGTAGTTTACGCAGAGGAACTCTGTACCTTGCAAAACCGCCAGTGTGTTTGGGCTGAAATTAGGCTATACACTTTCGTAATCCTATAAAAAGAAAAAAAATTAAAACATGGAACTTTGTACATAGCGCTGTAAAATTCTCGTAGGATAAGGATAAAATGTATACTGTTCATCTAGAATTATCGTTTGTTTTTCTTTTTCGTTTTTTTATCGACAATTTTGTTGCTTATTTGTTGCTCAAGTTTTAAGTTTTTATGTAATATACGCTCCTTATCTTCTCTGTCGTCTATGTGTGACTGTAATTTATTTTAATAAAAGTCATGTTCTCAAAAACTGCTCAATTATTATTATTACTACCCGCCATGCGCGTCCCATAAACCATAATAAAAATTTCGAGAGTTTTTCGAGAGAGCGCCGCCCGGATACGCGAAAAAAGCCCCGGAGCGTTCCGGGCGCGAAATTTATCGCGTGTGCGGACGCCGCCATGATAAAGCTCCCGGAGTCCATCGACAACGCATAAAATTAAGCTAATAGTTGTGTGTACAAATGCGTCGGACAATAATTCAAGGCCGAGCCGGGGATGCCGCCGTGTGTTTGCGAAGTAGCCAGGAAAAGCAATCAGCCCCAGTAAATAATAATTTTCAGCGAGGTGCACGCTGAAGCCGAACATATATTAGAGCCGCAATGAATCAGAGTTTCAGTTAAATCCACCTTGATGAATGTTTTTGGCTTCATGCCTGTATAAATCCTCAATGCATACCAATGAAGTACGCTCCGTTCCGATTTAAGTGCCGACACGACAAATATCGCCCCGTCTCCCTCTATTTTCTACGATTTAAGAATTTCGCCCGCACGAGGGATCGCCGCTCTCTGCCCGCTAACGAGCCCGCCGGAAAATAACCTCCACCAGAAACGGAAACCCTCCCCGGAAAATTTTATTTCTATTTTTATTATAAATCCCACCCGAGTGCACTCTGCCCGAAAAGGCCACTAATTTGTCGATAGCGATTTAAACGACTGGTTCGTATTCAGATTCGTCTTATCGAGGGTCGGATTTTCCGGGGTAAAAAGCGGGGAAAATGTCGAGGTCGTGTTCCGCCCGCTTCGGAAACGTATGAGCATGCATGCAACACCTGGTGGCACCATCTCTCATCGCTGTCAAGCGGCTGATTGCCTCACACCGCAAATCTACCCCGGACCAGAAGGGGCGCCGCTCTAACCCACCCCCGCACTCGCACACCGCTGGCCGACCCCCCGCCCGGGGCGGACTAAATTCGTACACGTTCATTTCGCAATTTAATCCACCCGGATTAGTATGGCGACCTGCATCCGGTATACGGCCATTTTTACCCCTTCCGCACTACACTTCCTCCCCGGAGTTCCCGATCGAAAACGCCGGAAATTTCGACTCCTTGGTTATGGAAGAGCAGAGTCGATAAATTAACTTTTCGTTACTCACGGCACCGCGGTCTAGGTGCACCACAATTTCACAGTCTGGTGAAATCCATGCATCGGGGGGCGTTATCTGCGATTTATTGTGATAGATCGTGCGGGAAATTACTTTATTATCCCCGTCCCATCCACCATAACTATTACACCTTCGTAATATGCAGTTTTTCCAGTAATTATCACGGTGAGATTTCGTGAGGGTTAATTTGTTGATTAAAATCGATAATAGAATGCAATTTCGAAGATAAATTATAATCACACTCTCACCCGGGCCGGTGATTTTTATTCTATTGTGATTTCTGGACGAGATGGTAATTAATGGTAAAGTTTGGTAATTCCCATAGGTAAGAAGAGGCGCATATGCATATTCATCGCGAGTTTTGAGGATGTGGCTCACGCATATGCAGGCTACGTGTGCAGGTCTCCCGTACCTAACATCCCCCTCTGCCAACTCCATCCCCGTGAGCGTGACTCCGCATACGCAATGAGCACGCACCCTGAAAAATGTCAATTTGTTCTTCATTAATACAGGATATTAGTTCTGACAACGTCGTAAATCCAGCGAATGCCGTAATGAGTTTTAAGGTATCTCGTGTACTTATTATACCCTCCCGGTTTCTCCGTTTTGTAGGCGCCGAATTCCTGCACGGTACGCTCTTATGACACGGTGCGAAATTCCGGGCCGCGAATTAAACTCGGGTTTTTCGCCCGAGTGCGATAAATCGTGGCGGGTTATATTTCCTGATTCCGGATTTGGAGAAAGAAACCAATAAGGACGTATAGTGCGATCACGCAGAACTGCGAGCATTGATGAAGAGAAATGGCGGAGTCGCCGGATAGTCGGATGGCGTGCATCCCGGGTGATAAACGCCCCGCGTGGTCTATCTTGAATACTTAATGTTTGATTGCTACACGACATACCACGGACAATTTAGCGATCTAATTGAGATCTACGGCGCGTCTCCTCAAGACCCGCTCGGAAAAAACGCCATGAATATTTCACGTTTATGGGGCCGACGAATCGCGCGCCGCGCGCCACAACCCCGAAAAGCGATTGATGCAGAAATTTCCAGTTTTTCGGAAAACTGGGACGGCTCCGGAGTGGTTTCTGGTGTAGGGAGACCGGAGCGCACTCCGGCGAAGACGATAATGTTGTCTAGTTTGAGCTCCGGGGCACAAGAATGCCGCATTCCATCAAACGTAGCTTCCTAGTCGCATTACGGAACTTGCGAAATATGCCGACGCCTCGCAGGAATCCGCTATTTCACGACCCCGCCATAATATATGCGCCAACTTGGGCCCGTCAACCTGGCCATGACTACATTCCCACAGACGTCGCAAAAAGCCGAGGATTCGCCCTTTAGGCGGTGAAAACATGTCGGTATCAGTCCGACCGGGATAAATTGTGCGCCCGAATCAGGCGCGGGACCGGTGCCAGTTGAACTTTGATACTCTTAAATCAGGCGGCGTTTTGTCCAGGAGAAAATTAAGGTGGACATTTCTCTTGGGCTCGGACAGTTGAATCGAGCCGCGCGGGTGATAAACAGCGTTTTCCGCCCGGACGGATCGGAAAAATGGCGGAGGGCTCGTCACGCGAAAACCGTACACAATTTTCGATCAATTTCGCGAAAATACCGGCGATTTATCGCCGGCCCCACCCTTCCGACTCGTGAAAGCTCGTATCTCTGCCGGAGACCGGGGGAGGAAAGCTTCAAAGGGAGACAGGAGAGAAATGAAGGCGGGCGAATCGTTTGCGGAATATCAAGTGGTCCCGGGGACACTGTCTTCGATATAAAGCGGGCATCGCGCGGTCTCCCCGGAAATTTATCGAAAAATTTCGGCCGCATTTGGGTAAATCCGAGGCGGACGGTTCGTTACGCGCCTTTCGGATGACTCCTGCAGAAGAGGCGATTATTACTGCAATCTCCTCAATAATGCATGCGGTCGAACATCGGTTGCATTAAAAATTTTATGGCCTTCGGTGTATTGTATGCTGTCTAACTAGGCGGAATACCTGAGATCCGAAAGCGATCGGCAAACCGTCCACGTAATTCACATTTTTAAATCGTTTTATCGGTTTATTTGCCTAACACTGTTAGACCATTGACTTGTCCGACTCAGGAGGAAAGTGTCTTCAGTCTCCTTTAGTGCGGTCCCGGTGTGCGTGGGAATAATCGCGTTTTCTTCAATCGGAATGCTCCCAAATTCGTCTCCCACAGTGGCCACATTTCCACCTTCGGGTCAGGTAATTCGTTTCTTAAAGTGTCCTCAGTGAATTTTAATTACGGTTTAATTACAATTAAATCACGTAAAGGCGATTATTTTTCTCCCGACGCATCGATCGAGTGCGCCGCTGGATATTCTCACCAAATTGGGATTTGTGGGAGGTAAAAAGTCGCCAGTTTCTGAAAAGGCCCGATAAAAGCAGAAAGGGCGCTATAAATATCGCGTCCCTTTCATAACTATTACATTATCCAGCAATCCATCCAATAGACCTTCTATTGGTCCATAAATCGTTTCGGGGATCTCGAGATAAACAACAATGATCTGAAGTGATATACCGGAGGGACGGCTGAGACGGAATGGGATTCGAATAAAAACAAACGTCATTTTCGAGATCTCCCGAATGGGCGTCGGGAATAAATAAGCGATTTCGTTGACCCATACACGATCGGCCGGGTCAACCGGGCAATGTCGGCACCGCTTTTATTGTTTCTCGACCCGCGGGACGCTTCCGGGCGATAGTCATTATCCGGCGGCTCAGACCGGGAAGTTTCCGGTATCAAAGGGGGCGAATTTCCCGGCGAGGAGCAATCAAACTTTTCTATACAGGGGTGGCGTATTAGATTACGGCCGGCGATAAGGCGATAATTTATGCCGGCCCGAATTCCCATTATATTATTCTCGAAAATGTTTATATCTTCATTCGTCGTGTTGACAATAACTCATTTCGGAGTGAGATTACAATTTCCATTCCGCTGTTTCTTACAGCAAACTCTCTAGGAAGACAATAAGAAAAAACAAAAAGAACGGACGGCCCGTGAGTTATTGTGTGTAAGATAAACGGGTCCGCTCCGGCTCGAAATGAAGTCTGGCGGGAAATTTATACGCGGCCCCGCTGCAATATCTCCAGTAGAACAGAATTGGACTAGCTCCGAGGAAAATAGGCTACTGCGGGAGACGCATTTTAAATTAGCTTTTTATTGGGGGCTGTTCGAGGGGCGACTCGGAACCGATCCAGGACGGGGCCCCTCTTCATCTAACCCGTTCCGAGGGCCACGTTCGATTTGGGGAATTAAGTTGATGAATATTTCGGCTGTTAATCCGGCTCAAGTTACGGCCGGTGTCGCGGGCAGCCTCGTCGAGGGCCCAGGTGATGGGATCATAGGCCGACCTCGTAAATCCGAGGCCCTGGGCGGGGACCAGAACAAGTGCTATCCAGATAACCTCTTTGCTCCACACTCACTCATTCTTGCGGTGGACATGTAAAGATCTTGTCACGAGTTTGGTCCGAAATTCCGTTAAAGGCATAAAACCGGACTAAGTTTCACACACCACCTCTCATACTTTCCCGGGTCGTAACCTAATCAACCCAAATACCTCTACCTACTCAATGCCATACAAGGTGATCCGATATTATACCCGGAAACCCGCGAGTCGGTTAAAAAGCTCTCTGCGAAAGCTCAATCGATTTAGGGTGATTCATTCGATTTTTCTGCTGCATTTTTAGTGATATGTGGACGTATATCGGGAAAAAGTTCTAGATAGAGAAGGAAGTCAATAATCATAGCTTTCAGATAAGCTTTTGCCGATTTCTGTATCTCACTTAGTTCCGGAAATACTGAGATTTTCGTGGAGTCGATATTTGTCGAATTTGCCTCAAACTATAAACAACTTATTTTCCCCATAGATTTTTCAGTCTAACTTTCGATGGTTACAGATATTCTGAAACGAAATGGAAGAATAATTCTAACAAAATTGCAATATTTTCGAAAGTAGAGCAAACACAATGAAGAACTGTCATCTTTTCTATTCGGGTACTGTAATTTGGCATAAGGAGCGAGGCTATGACTATGATTCTATCTCTACCCTTTTAGTAGTTTTCAGAAGAGACAGAATGATAGTCATAGCCTCCCTTTTTGTGAAATTTATTCGATCGAACCATACCTAAGATCAAATATCTCAAATTTCAACAAAATTTGTTCTGAATGCTACTTTGACAACCTTTTTTTACTTTGGCAACATTTTCCCTTAGTGAGACTACGTTCATGCCTTTATACATCTATTCTTGTTCCGATGAGATTAATTCGTGCTCGGTTTTGAATCACCTTTTATGGTTGGGACATTATGCGGACTGGTGGCTGAAAATCCGAAAACATCACGGATATTTATTATTGTAATTATCTCAATTAAATCATAATCCGCGAGACAACAAAAATCAACCCCATAAATTACCGACCTCGTTCATTTATCCGCATCGCATAAATCACCTGCCTCCGACGGCATTTAAATAATATTAAATATCGCTTTAAATATTACACCAGCGAAGGTTTTTATCGAAACGAAATATCATCAATGGCGCCGTATTTATTTCATCATCCACAGTTTTGTGAGTGCGCATCTCAATTCTCACTGCGTTTTCCGTCATTATGTAAATAAAGGAGCTTTCGGGAAACGTCCGATGTAGGCGTGCATCATCAGTTCCGAAAAGTACTCGCCGCGCGGTACTGGTAGTAAATTCGGTGAGGAGGAAATCTTCTACGGGTGTCTTGTAGCATTTCGTGCATCGCCTCTGAATAATTTATTGCTCATTATCTATGGCCGATAATTTATAGTTTCCCTGCGCCATTTTGATTTAGTGTCAAGAATTATCATATCACTCCGGGTGTGCACACACACGCTCCATCGGGGCTGAATAAGTGGACCTGGCCAAAACCATTACGAGTTTTGACCAAACGAAATAATTCGACAGCCATTTACCTACCGGGTCGCTAGACGATTTGCATACGGAATCAAGGTCGAAATTTTCGGGCTCGACTTTCGTAACTCGAGTTATGCGTGTGTGACATTCCGACTTACACAAGTATCCGGATACCGTTTGAGGTCGTTCGGCTCGACCGCAGTCTCCCATATTTCGCCTTATGCGCGCATACCTGCGTGAGGTAATCTCTCCTCTGGTAATTAATCGCGGCTCAGTGGGCTACATCCAGCGGGCCCCGTTTATTCGATCCGATTCGTTCTTGTTTAATTGATAGTATTTTTTTTCGATCGGATGTTGTCGATGGTGACGAGGATGCGAGGTCGGAGGGGCTGCGCGAGCTTTCGGGTTACCGGGAGACCCAAAGGAGGCAGCCGGCGCAAGAGAGAGGCTTCCAGGGCCTGACAGAGACGAATGGGTTTCATTTCACGCTGGGCCTCCCGCCCCGCTCCCGACAGCCCCGCATGATTTACCGGGCTACAATGTGGTAACCCATGATTTATGGCCGCCGAATGGCGGGCTCTCTCGCGAGCGCCGAGCTTCGAAACCCCCGGACTATGGCCGCGCCGCGCCGCTTTCCACTCTTCCACAACTATTCCGGAGCCCAAATTACCATATTTATTTGCTGGTCTATTTTCAATAAGACCACTCCGCCGCCACCGCGTTCTCTCTCCGAAACTCCGGACCGAACTTTTTCGACGTGACGTATTATTGCGGGCCGAAGAGGCGACTCGATAAATCAGAAATTAATGCAGCTCGATTTTCCGAGGAGGAAAGTGCGCCCCAAGACGCGCGATTTATCGGCGAAAAACAGATCACGTCACGGGGCACGCCCATGGAATCAACCGGGAAGAATCTCGCTCACCCCCTGAAGAAGCAACCTTCAAAGCTCTCTTCCATTGCTTATGTAAGCTTCATGAGAACTTGCAGGGCACCTGCTTATTTGTCATTTGTACAAGTAGATTTTATGTCGAGTTGTGTCTCTGTCACTGTTTATCTAATGGTTATTATATGAGACAGAAAGATGGTCATGGCTAACTCGACAGAAAATCGACTTGTACACACGGTATTTTCTTCCTGATGTTCAAATACAGTCAGTTTGAGCAACCAGTTTAGCAAATTTGATCATTTGCAGAGGAACCTTTGTTTTGGCCAACTTCTTCCAACATTTTTAGTGAATTTCGCAAAAATGGTACCGTGGGGTTAAGTTTTCTTGTGTCTTTGTGTTTCGAATCGGCTATTTCTTACAAATCTTGGAAATATATTGTTCGTAGGACATTTTGTGGTGTTTTACCTTTTTAATTATGTATCAGTTTTGATGTTTTTTTTTATATGAAAATTGTCATATAGTTTCCAGAAGCTTACATTCGGTACAGTTTAGAAGACCGTGCTTTAATAGTTTGCACCCCACTGGCATATTCCCATATCGTGCCTGTAGAAATTTGGCACCATAAACCATAATGCTTATGTGCGAATACTGCGAATAGACTGATACTATGATATGCATAAGTACCCATGGCAGATTTAACCAAGTCCCATGAAATGGAAACAGTTTTTGGAACTCATATTCAGGATTCAGAGCATTAATTACATGAAAATGAATTACTCTTACGGTCACTAGTCAGTAAGTACAGAAAGAATTTGTTCAATAGTGCTCTCCAATTACATGACTTCAGTAAAATGCATGAAATTTATATCACACATCGTTTTCGTTTTTTGGCAATTTACTAAAATACACCATAGATTCATCAGCAATTTTTAGTGGAAATTTGATCGCCTGTGTTTTCAGGATTACTTGAATAGAAAAATCGGTACTGGTATATAAGATTTGGTGGCGGTACAATATCGGCATCCTTTCCTATATCATATATCGAATATTCTAATAAGAATTTTGTGCGGATTGAGGCGGAAAGGGGGGTGGACCTGACGGTGCAGCACGGGAAAATACGAGGTCGAAAAAGAAGATGAATGGCCTGCAGGCTGCAGTGCTCAAGATGGCACCAGCAGGCGCGGAGCGGCGGTCAGAAATGGCAAAAAACCAATATCTCCTCTCGCCGGTGGACATCGGCTCGGCGAAGAAGAGAAATACAACTCATATTACATTTCGCGGCTTTGTGGGGATTTATGATATATATCGAGGGCATATACGGTGCGTTATTGTGCCTTCCACATCTGAATGACAAATGATTATTTATTGCCCGACCAAAATCCGGACAGTTTCTGTCACTATTGTGCCTCGCAAGGCGAGAGTGCCCGTCTCTTATCCCCCACGATATTTTATAATGCGCGTGTAGGTATTATCATTATAGGTGCGCATTAGCATAAAAATTTCATCTCGGTAATAACACTCGAGACGTCTTAACCGCGCCGCTCGTGAGGCTCGGTTATGGGCGCGATGATAATACAAGCGACTTATCTACTCGGGGGGTGATTAACTGCCGATGCCTATGATGCGATAATGGCTTTTAACATAAATCCGTATTCGCAGATGTGTCAATAGCATTCGTGCGCCATAAATAAACCCGAGCAAAAACCGGGGCCCCTCTCGAGAGAGATAAGTACCGATTTTTGCGCGCCCCCTCAAAACCGCCCCGAAACTGTCCCGCGATCCGGGCCCTTTTCCGCCTCGGGGGCGGAATATTGTCGCGAGTCGCGCACGTGTCCGCACCAGTACACTTCGATTTAGGGGCAGCATTAATGCGCAGCCACGGCGGAGACGACAACCGGGCAGCCATGATTCAAAGTGAACGATGTTCGGACTTAGCCCAAGTTTGTGCAACTTTCGAGCCGCGCGTTAAAGAAAGAAGGATTTATGGCGGGTTTTTTCCTTCTTATTCGAGCCTGCTTCCTTCCTTCCATACATCGATTTGTCTTCTTTTTGTCGTTTAGCATTTAATAATGATTTACGCGAGCGGACGACGAACGGGTCACCTGCACCGCACCGTCGAGACAAAGACGCCTAATGATAAGCCCTACGTCGACGGATTTCCACCCGTTGCATCTCACTTCATTATGACGCATAATTCTCCATAAGACGAGACGGAATTACGCGGTTCGAGCCCCGAGAGACGATTACCCGTCCGCGGTTCCGAGTGATGCGGCGCCGATAAATAATGCTAAAAAATGGATCAAGAAGCGGAATAAATAAAGCAAAAATGGCAATAAATCGCCCCTCTCTCTGGGAGCTCCAGCGAAGCATGAATGAAACCGCAATCGTTAATCCCGGCGCAAAAAAGTAGTGCGCGTATTTTTTCGGCCCGCTTCCAGTCCTGATCTCTCAATCCCGTTCGCACTTTTGCGACTCGGGACGCAAAGTTATGTGCCGCAGTGGTGGCGTTACGGCGACCTCTTCCGAGAGCGAACACCACTTTTACATTCAGAAATTAGCGCAGCGTAAATGACATGATCGTAATTTACGCCCGAGAGCGCGCGTCCCAGAAAAGCCGGAAAGCGCGAAAGCTCCATAAGATCGCGTGGGGGGAAGAGGCCCCTAATTCCGCTTTATTCTCCGCTCGGAAATTCGCGATAGCGGCGGTTTTTTTATCCGTGCGGATTTGGGGCGGAATTGCGATTCCTCCGCCACTGGGCCCGTTCGGCGATCGTGGCCATAACTTTTCGAGTAGTTAGCATTGGGTGGGAACCATTAGGTATTTAAATAGTGTGCTGAATGCCGACGGGCTCGCTGTAACTTATTCGGCAATAATGCGACTCCTACCTGCCTACAATGGACGCCCCTCTCTCTTATTCTCTCCCACTGACTTACATTTTAACGACTGGTGATTATCCGTCTGGGCAGGAGCCTAATCGGCGGCTAATCTGTTCCACATTTTATTACCCACACTGTATGCACCCATAATGGCTCGACGACTCGAAACATCGCTACCCGGCTTTAGGTAAAAACTGATTAGTCTGTCAATATTCGAGAGGGGCTTTAACGTTTCAATTCGGGCCGGTTTCGAGGATCCGCCGTGAAATAAAAGTGTTCGCGCTGAAATTATGTTTATAGTAACAGTTATGTTAAGGGCACACTTGTTGTGCTCACCAGAGAGAGCTTCGTGCCTGCGGGATGTGTATGCGCGTCCTTTTCCGGCTCGTCGAGGGCGGCGAAAGCTCCGTCTCGCTCAGCGCCGACGATCTCGAGAATCGAGTTTAGTACTTCATAAACTAAAGGCGCACGCGAGCTTCCGAGGTTGAAATCTTAGGTTACAGAAGAGGGCTGTTATGGTGCCGTAAAGACGAGTGATTTGATTTTATGTGTTTCGGTTAAATATCGCTTTATCCGCGAAAGACCGGGGTTGCACTCTACACCTAATCCGAGGCTGCACAGGGCGCCGGGATTGGATGGGGAATTGGATTTCGACTTGTGGGAAAAATTTGAGCGATTTAAAAATCACAAGATAATTTTGGTCACTAAAAGAGTCAGTATTTTTGTCGTGGTTTAAATCAAGATTAAATTGACCGGAGTAACGATATTTACGAAATTTAATCTAAAAATTTGTTAAATCATGACTGAAAGGCTGAGCCTTATTAGATTTGATTGATTATTGCAGATTTTTTTGATATAGTATGGTCTTTCCACGATATTTTGGCCATCACGTCACCTAAGTTGCTAAGCAAAATTTAATTGAAAAATATTGATAACCATTAACCAATGACAGGTATTTGTTAGGTACTTTGGGGATCACGTGATGACCAGTTTATGTTTGAAAGACTATACTTTCATGGTAAAAGATTTTGTCAGGAATTTCATCGTATTTTTTGATTTCGGTCATTTATATCGCGGTAAAATTATGAGCTTTTCGACAAGAGCCCCTGGCTATGAGATTTGTAGATTTTATCATTCTGTTTGGATTACACCGAAATTAGTTAATTATGATTTTTTTAAATAAAATTTTAATGTAATTTCTCTCCGTTTTTCCAATGAATCTTACACAAATTTTACAGATTTTCCTATATTTTTTTGAATGGACTAAAGAATGAACAAAATTGGGGTAAAAAAACTCACAGGAATTTTGGCCCTTCATATCGCACTCAAATTATGAGCTGCATGATAAGAGCTCTTATGAGTTTCAGTAGATTTCATAATTATTTTTTGATCTCACTAAATGAGTATCATTATAGCGTTTGAAAGTTAAGTATACGGATTTTAATTAAGAAGAGTTTTTCTAAATTCTTTTTCTTATGAATCCTACACGAATTTTAATTTTTAATTTTCCTATATTTCTCTGAATTTAATTGGTTTAATTTAATTGGTTTAATCATCAAGTATTTGAAGTGGACTAGAAGCAGGGCTCTGTCATCTAACGGGCCGAACTCAGTCTAGAAGATAAAATTCTAAGCTCAATTTTAAGCCCATAAAAAATTCAACATTGTTACTTGAATCTTGCCTAATTCCATCTGAAATCCTATATTTTTCTATCTCAAAATTACCAAAAATCGCAAACCTATAAAAAAGGGATCATACTCTTGGCGTTTCGAATGCGATTGGGGGAACGTTATTCGGTCACATCACATTGTGCATTTCATTCCTTGTGTTCCACGCTGCTCCTCAACATTTTCCTTTACTTCACGCGAATTCCGTATCATAAATTCCGAATCACCCGGAAAAACCGAGAAGAACTCATTACTCTCCCCCAATAATCCAAACCAGGCGCAATAAGTTCCGCGTAATTATAAAACTCGTAACAACTGTAACGCCGATTAATCAAACCGAAAACGGCGCATACCGATTTCAAAAACTCGATACACCCCAGTACGTCTTTCCCCGAAACCGAATAAATTAACGAAACGAGACGATCGGGAGCATTTGGAGAACACGACCGATCCGTACCTGTAGGAAATGACATCATTTGCGCCAATAATTACGGCCGCAAAAGCTCCATCCCGGAACGTGATCGAATCTGAATCGAATTTTAGCTCTATTTGTCCACGGGCATATAGAGGGGTCCCCGCGCGGATTATCCGATTAGGAGATCGCGCGAGACGGTCGTTTGGACGTTCGCGGAAATTAATTTACGATTTTCCTAATCGCGCCTCGGCGTCTGTTATTGCGTGTCGTTCCTTTGTAAACACTGTGTCGTACCCTTGAAACCGAATCGGTCTTAACGGCCGATTACCGGCTTGTAAGGAGGCGACCGCTTTAGTCGTCCTCCTCGGTGAGGCGTTAGAATTTCAAACGGATTTCGCAAGACTCGCGGCCGATCCGAGTTGGCGCCGCGACGCCCCATTGGGCCGCGCGGCCACGTGACCGCGCGACGTCACGGCGCCAGTGGCGCGCGTGCCCGAGCGAGACGGCGGGCGCGCCGTAAATCGCGCGAGAGAGACGCGCATAAAGCACGGCCGGCGGGGAGCGTCGACCATTATCCGGCGTCCCCCGCGCCGCTCCGTCTCCGTCGCGCCGCCGCCCGGCGCCGCGCGCGCGAGAGAGACGCCGGCGGCGTTGGTCCGCCCATAAAGTGACGTCGCCCCCCGCCGCCCGCCGCCCCCCGCGGGCGGAGCGCCCGCGTGCGGCCGTAAAGCATTCCCCGACACTTAACTCACGTATTGCGATCGGACGAGTCCGTCCTTCCGCCAGCGCCGAAATCGCCCTCGACCCAGACGACTCTTATTTCGAAAAGTGAGCGCGAGGGCCCTCTCTGGATCCGGACCTGCTCGGGGTGACCGATGGACCTGGACTTCCGGGCCGCTTCCGGGTCCTGCTCGCATTAGCCGGACGCCCTCCGCTCCGGAGCCAAAGGTCAGTTCTCGCATCTTTATCGCTTCCTGTTGCGGTTATTAGCGGTTTTGCGCCCCCCAGAGGGGCACTGGAGCCATCACCCTCTCGCGCGGTTATTGGCGCGATCCGCGGCCACGTGGCCCGGAAAAATCAACCCCCACGTGCCTCGAGTGGAAAACGTGTTTCCCGCACTTTCGTACGTCTTGTTCGCGGGTGGATCTTTCGAAACTCGTTTGGGCCGTAATTATAGCACGGGGGTCATAAATTTCGCCGCGTTCGCGGACTGTCAATTCGTACGGCTTCATTTTCTCGTTATAAATGCATCGAAATCGTATCGGGCAAACCTGTATTTAATTTCCACTCGTTTTGTTATTACAGTCGCCAAATTGAGATAAGATTATGCCGCGCGTACTTCTTCATCCAGTACTACACATAAGTCGGAAATTCTGGAATTCCTCTAATATTTACAACCCAAGTACCTACAAGCAGTTATCGGAGTAGTTTGCGCCTTTAATAGGCATTCTGTTAATGTTGATGATTATTCATTTCAAATAAGTAAAGTACTTCCACCATTTGATCAAAATTCTTTCGGGTTCCTCTCGTTCGAATTACCAAAATATCTGACAAAGGGCCGATCTTTTCATCTCCCAGTTAAGTTTATCCGGCAGTTAAATTTGTTGATTTTCATTGTTGCAACAATAGTAACCAAGGTATTTAACCGCCAGTTGAACTTAACCAGAGGTGAAAAGATCGGCCCTAAAGCTTGATTTATTGATCCAAAGTTTGAGCAACCGCCAGTAAATTTGGATGATAACGTCAAAATCATTGTACAAAATTATTGAAGGGGTCCTTGAATGCCTCAATCAAGTGATACCAGATATCGGAATAAAAATTATCACCTTTCGTTAGATGGATCACTCGCGGGAATCAACTAAACTGATGCTAGAAAATATCTTACTAATGCAGAAATGGTACCTTTCGGATAGCAAATTTCTGCTTCAATTAAATTATAGAAATGCAAAAAAGGGTTCAATTTATGTGCGGCTCGGTTCAATGCTTGGCTTATACAAAGTCGTGTCTCGAGAGTCAATATTTTCGGTCCGAAATCTGATTAGGCAAAAATGCGGGCCGAATCGGGCCGATGCGGTGGGACCGCAGAATAAATTCCGTCGATTTTCCTCGCCGAAAATTATTGGCCGGGTGTCGAGATGCATAATGATCGTTCTTTGATGTAGGTCCAGTCGCGGCCATCACCTTGACATATCCGTGAATTTGTGTTGGAAATTGGCTCTCCACTTCCAAATCGCGACCCGCGAGGAATTTCTCGATTCCATAATACGACTTGAAGCAATTGAATCAATTAATTAGATGCGGGCGATTTTTCTCGATTTTTATGGGTTGATGATGGTGGAATTAACGCGCAAACAATCGGAGAAGTCGAGCGGACAGCTGCTTCAAACAGTCGTCTATTTATTTACGGACTTAATTTATTTATACGGATTTACGGGTTTTCTAATGTTGAAGTTAAAACCGGGCGTTCGGAGAGAACACGTGAGACATTCGTTATGCCCCACGGTTTGACAATATTTATAGGTGAGACGAAATTTCAACACTGGTTTTTTCGTTTGTCGACTTTTCAAAATGTTATCGAAATTTATTTATTTTCTTGCGCCGAGTGATGTGGAGTAAAAACCTACCAGACGTAAATCAGCATTACCTCTTGTTTTTACCATCGGGTTTTATTTTCGTCTTCACTAAATTTTCCAAACTCGAATTAAGTATTTTAATTTCAATGTAGGGACCTTGGTGTAGAATTAACACAAAGTTGGGCAACAGGACGACCGGTTTCGCACCAAGTACGCGTATAATAATGCATGGGTATGGTATAATCAGAAAAATGAAAAAGCGAAATTAATAATTTTGGATAAAGTTTGGTTTATCGGCCGCCCCGTCGCGGCGCATAATTGAATCCGGTTGTGCGAGGTGAGGGTCCGATATGAAACGTCCGTTCATCAGAAGTCACTAAACAGGTGGCCAATAACCATAACCGTTATAATAACGCGACCGTTTCTACACAAATGAGTTGAAATTACGACCCACTGCGCGCTGGTAAACACTCCATTACGAGCCAATTCCCTCTACTTGCGGGACAATTGCGACGGAAAACTCTTCGAGGGGCGACGAATATTAGGAACACCACCCCCTCCGAGTCCGGGGGTAATTAGGAGTTCCTTATCGCCGCGGGACACCACCTATCCTAATGCGCGCGTCGTCCATCATTCCGGGCGCCGGAGTCTTCCGGCTTTTTGGCTTCGGCTTTTATGACACCGCGGTTTGACGCTCACGACGCTCGCCGTCTCTTTCCGACGCATCTATCCGCCGGCAGAAAATCGCTCTTTCCTGCTCGCGCGCGGTCCTGCCGGTTAACTTTATGTGACGTCTGCTGTATTACACACTTCTGCCGGATTTTACGAGGGGTAAATGCGCCATTACTTCAACGCCACGGTCTTTACGAGATCTAGATGCTCCACTGATTTGTTGATGGCGCTCCACCTGTTCCCTGACGATATTATGACGGCGTTTCGACCGAAAACCGTTTTGGGCTTGTTGTTTGCGCCTCCCGAGGTGACTAATCGATAACCTCCGCATGCCCGCACACACAATTATATTAGTAATCTCGGTTTTAACACTTTGCTTAACCCGTAAACATGCACCCGATCTGTACCCAGAAAAGAACGAGAATGACTTTTTCCCGGCAGAAACGCGGTCTAGAGGTGGAAGCTCGTAAATGCGATTTCTGTGGAAGGTCGAATTTATTGTTTGGGTACCGTTAGGCCAGCGTGAGCTTTTTGGCTTTTTAAAAGCGGCATTGTCCGCCAAGGACGACGCTGACCTAAAAAGTCTTTTTAACAAGATCATAAAAAGTCCTCACTTAAAGTTCAACCCGACATCCGGCAAAACCATTTAGTCCCCAGATAACTTTGCTTCGACAAGAAGTCACAATGTGTTACGAAAATGCCTCTGATAACGGTTTAAAATTCCTGGCAATTATCGATTTTTCAAGTGACACAATCACAAAAATTCCCGATCGGAAGAAAAAATGGCTTGATTACCCATGTATAAGGTAATTTCTGGTTTTTCCTTTGCTCAAGTTAGATTATGGTCATGCCTATAGTGATAAATTACGAAACACTCGATATAATTCAATTTCTATGCTAATCAATATGATTGTGTATGCAGTGAAACTTGACCGCTTCATTTATATTGCGCCGATACGCTTTAATAATAAGAATTTATCGTGATTGATTTATTCAATTAATATCCAAAACACCTCTTGCTGTTTCTAATTACCCCAATGAATCTTGTAACTCAACATTTATAGAGGGTAATTTCCACCTATAACCCGCATAATTTGACGTTTATTTCGATGCAGAAGCTTTTTTCCCGGGAATGTTCCCATCGAGAATAAGTATTCCATTCACATGAAATCGTAATCTCGAGTATGAAGAAATTCCGCAATTTTCACCATTTTTTCCAGTGAATTTCTCGCCGCATTCCTATAAAATAACGCCTAATAATAGAAAGCGCAAGTCGGTAAAAATCCGATTGATCGGTTACAGAGTTACACAGTTTTCGTTATTTTTTCTAAATAGTTCCACCGTAAATTTTCACCTTTGCTCGGAACGATCGCTCTGGGTTGTTATTGGGGTTAAACGCCGTTTAAGCACGGTTCATTTCCAACATCGATCAATTGAAGGGACCGATCCACCCCTCGTTCGGGGGGTCGCACCCGTAAAATAATCGAACTCCATTCCATAACTGGCCAATGACGGTGCTGGTAGCAGTCTTGTATCGGCCATCATCATCAACGACCACTGACCGTCGCTGAACGCATCCACCGGAATGACTCCTTTCTTCCAAGTCGTGATCTCGTTTCCGTTTAATTTTAGTGAATTTTGAGGAATCCGATCGAAAAGCTGTGAGGTAACGTAACGCGAACGGTTGCTTACATCTAGCTGCTTCATTTCCCTATATTTAAATGTTGATAGCGTGTTGATCAGGCATGTTATGAGTCAGTTTATAGTCGATTGTGAATGCGGACGGATCGTTATGTGCTGTTCGCAAGTTCGAATTATCGCAAGGTGCGCTTGAATGGAAACTCGATGTGCTCAAATCGTGAGGAAGATGACTTTTTCTCGAAAAAGGTAGGGAAATTTTGAGGATTTTCCAAATCGAGAGCGTATTACCATCACTTATATCGTTCGCGCCCGCGCCAATGAGTTACTGAGGGAAGTCGCCGAGCCGAGTGCATTTAGCGTCGGCAAACGCGAGTTTTATGTCTTTATGAAGCCCAAAAGAGATTTATCTTGATAATTTTTGAAGTTTTTTCCGCGCACAAATTGGAATGAAAGCCGATTCCTGCTTGCGTTTCTAAACACGGGAGTTTCTGATGCGATTAATTTTTGATATTCAAATGGGCGCTTATAAATAAATATATTAAAAGGTCTAGCGTTGAATACCAAGTGTTAGATACCTACGAGTGTTTTGAAATTTCAAAAGGGTTTATTGAACCTTGCACCTACTTACCAAGATAGGGAAATACCACTTTTGTCACCGTATTTCCATTACTGATATTTTTGAAAAACCACTATTTTATTTTAATTCGAAAATTATGACTTTCAATTTTTGATATTTTAAGCGCGTGTTCAATTACCATTATAGTGAAAAAGTCTAAATATATCCGAGAATTGTCTTTATCTGCAACGCTTTTCAAGGGTCATCATTATTGTCCTCACCATACTTATTAAATACGTCAAAAAATGCAATTAGAGTTTGTCCTGTACGTTGATAAAATTGAATACATTGCAAATATTATAAATTGTTCTTAATAACCCTGCAATAACAGTTCGAACCGTTATTGAAACCACTATAAGTATGCAGTGCAATATTGTGACCTTACATTTCTCATTGGTATTTTTTCTATCAACGATTACTTATTTATGCCGCATGTAGGCACCTAGTATACAATAATAATGGGTAATCGGCCATTTATAGACTACATAATATTTGTTCGTATTTCTGAAACATTGTAGGTAATAATAGGTAATAATTTTCGTTTTCAAGTCGCACCCACTAAACCGCGGGTAACATCATTTCTTTTCGGTATATGGTAATTCATCGAGCCTATTCGGTGCCTAAATACATTGGGATCTTAGCACTTACACGGATGCATTTGTAAAATATTTAAAAACGTCTGAATCACACGTAGGTGGGAAATTTATATGCCGCTTGTGCACGGCTACATGCATGTGCCAACAGCTATTGAGAAATATTATATTCGAGACTTATAATAGTACCCCGCATGCACGTATTAAAAACGAAAAATCGTGATTTACGAGGGTGTCGGCGCGGATCTCCGATTTTATTGGAGAGAATTTTCTCGTTGGCGCAGGCGAACGATCGCACGATACTCCCCGAACGGGATCGCATTTATTGCGGGCATAACAGAAAACACATCGTTCGCCGTTTCGGCCGTCCGAATAACAGCTGTACTCGGGCCGGACATCGCGGAGCCCCGCACATAAATCTGCAGATCTCGTGCGCACACATGGGCCCCCTCACGTGGCCCCCGATTAGACCGTCCGCCTCGCGTTCATTACGGCGGCCGCGAGGATTTTACTAACTGCCCGATTTATCGCCCAGATTTGTCGCGGAATATTTATCCAAGTGAGAAATGTATCGGCGGTTTACGCTCCCGGGTTTATTATCGACTCCGGATGATTTACAATGTCCTTTACGGCTAACCTCAAATCAATCCGGCTCCCCGGGGGGCTCATACGCATCGCGGGCCCCGCACTTAATTGCAGATAAATCGGGGTCGGCCAAAGGGCAGCGCCGGAAATTGCAGCCCGATGCGGGTCGATACACCCCCCGAAAATTTCGAATTTTATCAAGGACCGCAATGTCGTTGACCCGCGGTTAATTAAAGCCCAGTTCCGAGTCGGAATCGATTGTGTCCCCAGAGAGGCCAAAATTAGAAGGCTTTTTCGGGAATCCAATAAGACTCGGCCGAAACAGAAAACAAGGGATTTCGCCAAAGTTTCTTTCGTTGTTTTGACTAATCCACCATCAGACGAAAGATTCAACTTTCTCGTCGAGTTTTTGCGCTTTCCTCGTAAACCATCTCCCCGATAAACCCGAAATATCGCCGTGTTTTTTCCCCATGCGAAATTTTCGGAGTGGCGAAAAATAAAGGACCCTCCGGTGAGGCGGAGCGGTTGCCGTTACATTCCTCGCGGCACGAATTTCGTAACATGGCCACTATTATAAAGGTGACTTTGGGGAGACTGCTCTTTACAAAAACTGTCGACCTTTTAAACGGGATAACGTGGGTTCACTTGACAGTGAGGATGTCACCGGCATTCATTCCGAAAGACCCCAACGTCGACAAAACGAAACCGTGGACCGAAATTAAAACGAGACGCTGCCAGTGCGCACAATCTCGGCCGCCAAGGCGCAAACTCGACTTGCCTCCATTAGTGAACTCGCCTAACTGCGGGATCAAATTTAATTAAGTCCGATAGCTCACTTTTTATCCGAGAAAACCTTATTCCTCTCGTTTACAGTATAAAGGCGCGCATTCCTTCTCGCTACACCGGCTAAATATGCACATTTATGCGTTCATTGTACATTCAAATTAATAACTGCAGAGAAGTCTCAAGTTTATTACCTATTCCTGCATGAGTATTATGCGGATCTGTGATAAACGAGCTGTCCCCGGTGAAATTGCACGGTTTCAGTCTTTCGCATTCATAATTCGCCTGTCAATTAGTGCGGGCAGTCTCCACGAACCTAATTATACCCGGGTTTGATTCGCGCCTCATTGTTTCGATTATTGCGAAGGCGACGACACGCGCATCACAATTTCGGCTTGTAATGAAATACCTATGCGAGGCGCGATAAGTCACAAGGAAGTCGGGCGAATATGCTCGCACTTCTCGTTCGCCCCGTCCATTATAACACCCGACGGCTCCTGGAAACTCGAGGCTTCCTCTTAATTGCACGCCGTAAATACGTATCAGATATGAGCAATTAGAAACTGTAGGAAGCTGCTCGCACTTTTCCTCCGTATTATACCGTACAGGACGCGAGGCGGGTAAAAAGCGTTTGACGGTCGATTACCCGTCGATTATGTCGATGGCCTAACGGCTCCCCTGCGTGCGTTTATCGCGCGTCTGGTGTTATCCTAGCCAGTATAATATTTCGCATTTTTTCCGTTGCAGGTAAGCGCCAGAGATCTGGAAAGGCCGGTTCACGCCGACTCGTTATCGGCTAATTGTTCTTGTTCTGGGGCCGCCTCTAACTGTAAGTACGGTTGATTATGGCACCGAGAAGACCGATATCTCCAGTTTCTCGGTTGTGTCAGGAGTGCGGCTTTTCTCTCGGGAGGTTTCCCCGATGCCACCTAGGCGCTCGGTGCACGAAGGAATCCGCGTGACGTTTATGCAGATTTTCCCAGATGGACGTTATCGGCGCGCATGATGCATGGAGTTCAATTATACGGCAACATGGCATTGTTTTAGAGGCTGACAGTAACATTGATTGATGGAATATCGGCGCACCGATGCATGTAGCTGAATTATCCGCGCCGGGGCAGTTTTTTCCGGGCGGAGAAGCCGCCGAGACGACGATGACGGTTTTATTGAGAAATCACGTTTAAGCACGGGAATTCATGAATTAGGGATTCCTCTCGCTCCCGTCGCGGGTTAATTTCATATTTATCGCAGAGGCCGCGGATCAAAAGGGCCGCCACAATGGCCGTTCGAATTAGAAATGCCGGGCGAAAAGCGTTTTTGCGGAACGACCGGTAGCTCTTTCGGCGCGCCCGGATCGAAAGGCCATCATTCATACGCGAGGCGAAATGTCAAAATGGTCCGTCCCACTTGCGTCTCGATTATCGAATTGCGTAATTGCGTTCTCGTGTTGTTCTGACCGCGATTATGATATTTCGAGTTCTATTTCTGATGATGAATTGGCCCACTTGGAATAAATCGGCAATTTCGCTCAGTGTCCGCCGTGAATTGTGCAAGGTCCATCCTTATACCTGACTGAAATATTTTATACCGGTTTCGGTACGACTCTCGGCCAGCCCGAATCGAATCGGCAACAAAACGATTTATTTTCCGAAATTTTTAAGTAGACAAAAATTTTGGGTGACCAAAATCACAACACAATGATCAAAATGAGCATTTTCAAAAGATGGAATTGCTGAGGTATATGATTCGGATTAGTGGTACTGCAACCAGTTACCACATTGAACCATTTTAGAAGCATCGTTGTTTTGAGTCTTCCACAGTATGTCTTACGAATGGCGTTC
Organism: Salpingus planirostris; assembly: GCA_949788335.1. NCBI lineage: Eukaryota > Metazoa > Arthropoda > Insecta > Coleoptera > Salpingidae > Salpingus > Salpingus planirostris. The sequence continues at coordinate 14,911,450 of OX460917.1, forward strand.
TAATAAGGAGGAAAAATATGTAATTTTGGATTTTTCAGAAAAAAATGATTCTTGATAGATTCGTCTGCTTGCTCAGAAACCTCTACAAACTACACTGCTTAAAACAAGTAGCGAAACACCAGTAATTTTCAGAAAATTTTCACATTTCGTGTTAATTCCAAATGATTTTCTGTACAATAATAGTTTAGAGCATAACTCATTAGACCCCTGCCGTTGTTTTTGAAAATTTAGTTTAAAAGGCAAAATCAGTCCTCCCAAAAAATCGATAAAATATCGTCGTGGTTTTCTAACTAATTTAATTAATCTTCGATGCGATATTCGTGTAGGCAACATTGTTCTTAGTATACCTACATTGAGAATTGCATCAAAATAGATTAATGCATCTCAAAGTTCAAAAATTTTAAAGTTGCTGAAAATGAACGGATATTGTGGTTTTGCCTTTTTTTCAATAAAATTTCCAAAAACGTCGAAAGAGGTTAAGCTCTATTCTAGACTATTATTGTACGAAAAACTATTTGAAATTAACATGAAATGTGAAAATTTTCTGAAAATCCCGTTTTGTTTTGAGCAGTGTGTTTCGTTTTTATTTCAAGAGGACCAGTTATTTTTGATCCAATTTTATTTGAAAATTTACAAATACGTATGCACTTTCATCTGAAATTAATAGTAATCAAAAAGTACCAGTTTCAGTAAAATAAAAAATAAAGACGTTTTTCCTCTTTGTAACTCCATCCGGGGACTTACTGTATGTTTTCTAAATGTTCACACTGAATATGCCCAGCAATGCAGTAATTTTTACGAAATCTGGTCAACCTTGTCATAATTTTTAATACTCTTCAGCTTTTTTCTCTTTATTACATTCATCAAATCTGACAAATTCTGCAACTGTAAGTTGAATAAAAAAAAAACTGGTGACACCTTGCGTATTCTTTCAGGGAAATTCGATTGCATCACCAAAAACGGCACTTGTCACTTCATAAATATTCCCCATCATAAGCACGCACCGTGGAACTACTCTGAGGTCTGATTCATCCTCGCATCGGTGCGGTCACTCGAAGAGGTGGATCGCTTTGAATTATTGTTTCAATTATCATTATGCGAGCGATAAATGAGGAGGCTCTCCGGTGCACGGTGTACGGGTCGCCTCCGACATGAGAGGTTCACTCCGCGTTCACGGCGAACAAGAAACCAGTTACGAACGAGAAAACTGTTTCGCCATCTGCACTCCGCATTATGAGAGCGCGCTTATCTCGGCTTTACCGTGATCGCCCACATGCCTCGCCCGGTTACACAACCGCCGGATCGCGGCCGAAATTTCGATCCGGGAGATCTGTACGGCCGTTTCGGACCGGCCCGGAGGCGAGTGGGTGGTCGCCGCGAAACGCGGAACAGGAAAAAACACGCGAGACGTACGATTTAATGAAGTGCCGAGTCGCTTAAAATGCGCCGCTCGTTACCCGGGAGGTAAACGTGAAATTTTAGAATTTCCACCTATACATGCGGTTTCCGCGTGCGTTAAAATGTCGACTTCGTACGTTTCCGTCGTAGCTACGCGATTTAGCATTCTTTCGACGTCCGAAGAAATTGGCAACAATCGGGCTTCAATTAAAAAGTTCCCGGTAATTAATAAATATGTAAAACGTGGCGCCTCGATACAGTGTATGGAAAATGGTCATAGGCCTTTGAGATTTACACGCGAGAAGCGTCTTGCGATTATCCATGAATAATGCATCGACCTGTGTGGCGATTTTTCAGCAAATTTCTGGATCGTTTTTGCCCGTACTTCGGCTGGTTTAATACAGATATTAAGCGGCCCCGCTATCGTTTAATCTGGAGATTTGCCTCGACTCCTGGCACCGAGGAAGTGCCACATAATGCGATGCAATGTAAGCCATGTCCATATAACGCCATACAATTGACTTGCCAGTCTATAAATCTCGGGCCACTGTGTTCGCATTAGCCGCTACATTGATTACATGCATCGTCTACCCGGTATAGACGAAGTGAATCGTAGCGTAATTTGTTGTAAATAAATACGAACATTTTATTTATGCCGTCGTGCCGCCGCGCGACCCGTAAATCACGACGCTCGGATGCCCGGAAACCGTCCGGGCGACCATAAAATCCGGGCGAGACAACGGACCGCATAATTATGAAAATTTCGCGATATTCGGATGGTGTTAAATCAATCATCGGGGCGTCGTAACTTCATCAACGCCTCGGAAGCTGGACGCGGGCATAAATAAAATCGCACTTAAAATGTGCCGTACGGTAATTGATGGCCGCTTATGATTTAATAAGGAGCCCGAGGCACTAAATCGCGATGTCACGCCGAGCGGCAAGATGGCCGAGGATCTCTTTCCTTTTTGGCTAGTGGATTTCGGCCAAGAAATTCTCCCCGAGAATTTCCGACTGATGTCGGCCGGAGGTGCTCAAAGACGCATTTGCTTAATTGCGTTCGGACCGCCCCGGAGTTTTAATCGAGACGAACGCCCCGAAAACGACCGATAATCGTCCGTTCCGGCGCTTTCCCCCGACACCTCGTCCGGATTCGGAATTATCTCGCGATTTTCACATGGTTGCTTATTTTAATATAATGAAGTCTCGGGGCGCCGTCTTTAAAATACATCACGAACAGATTCCGATAAAGTCGAAGGGAAAAAACCGGGGGCTGATGGTTGATGACTTTTCCTCCGGGGGCGTCCGGGCGCCTGCGATAAGGGCGGCCAAAGATAAACAAATGAGGGATGGCCCTTTGCGAAAAATACAAGGATCCATTAATGTGTGTGCGGATCGGAATGAAATATTCGGTCTTCCGTTATTCCGATTAGGCGGAGCCGGGGAAATGCACGGAAAACTTTTGGCTACATAAACATTATCATGTTTATTCGACGCGTTTTCTTTATTTGTGTTTCGCGTATACGCTAATGCAACTAAGCACCAAACAGCCATTCGTTATAGCGAATACCTTCCTTTATACATTTTGCTCTCCCGTGTTTACGCTTAAATTAGGTAAACATCGAATTATTTCGAGAGAAAGGGTGGGTGCACCCTTTTATTTTAATTGTTCCGGGGGTGTTTTTTAATTGCGGGTTGCGGACCGTACACACGCGTCGGTAAATTCTTGCGAATAAGTTACGAAACAGGGTCCAATGATTTAGGGAAGTTAGAAGTCGCGCTCGACTCTGTAATGGTGTTCCATCGATTTTACATTAGGGGTTTCTTTGTACATTATACTTTATACAATCTAAAGTTGGATATGCACCCGGTCGGAGAGTTATGTCCCTAAAAAACTCGGAAACTTCGGAGATGGAGGGCGGGAAAAAACAGATAATGGGAAATAAATTTGCAGGAGAGTTCGTGTTGTGATATTTTTCACATTATAATTAGGTGGGGGATATTCCTTCACCGAGAGCGAATATAATATTGAGTCTGACACTTTAATATATTATGTAAATTAAAGAAAGTGAATTACGACACCCCGGCGGCGAAAATTAGCGCACTTTCATTATCATCCTCTCAACTATTCATGAACAAACCGCGAAAGAAATACAATTCCGCTTTTGCTCTCGCACAATTGCTGGAAATTCCGCACAAAACCCGAATGAAATAATTCGCACCTAAAATAAAATAAATATATCAATTACAATAGTCTGGCTGTAAATTAACTCGAGCTTCATTTCAAAATTTAATTTAGCGTTAATTTAATTTATGGCTTTGCTGCACATCATTTATTGATTACGCTCTCCACTCTGTTAGTTGTACAGTCCATTATGCGCATGAGTACCGTGCCACGTTATACACAGCATAGCCATCATTTTGTGGAGTTATGGGAGAAAAAATGCGATTGCAAACTAGTTACCGATTCTGAAATGTAATAACTTTGCAACAAAACACAATTAATCCTTAATTGGATGTGCTCCCATATTCCGAAACGGCACACGGTACTGCACAAACTGCGGATGACACGGGTTATTCGAGAGGGTAGACACGCACGCACCCCTTTTGAATTATCGGAAATTGTATAAGCTCAAACCCGAACCCCTTCAAGAGAAAAATCGATTGAAGAATTCAATTTTTCGCGGTTTTCGATCACGTGTAGAGCCCGAATGCGAGCGTCGGGTAACTTTTCCGGTTAATCTGCCCATAGCTCTGATTGCTTCATTATCTTTGCATCCCACACCGTTGCCAATTAAGCACTGGCGTGAAATGCTATCAAAATTAATGTTCGTGTGTGTAACAGCAAACAAGCGCTTAAAACACATCTCCAGTTATCAGATTTTGACACTTTATAAAGCATTTATAACGAGACTACACAGGTGTAAATAATTCATTAAGGTTATTAATACGGGCGCATCTCGCATTTCCGTTCCGGAAGCTTCTCGTCGGTTATTGATGGGGACGGTTTAATATGTAATCGGTATATAACAAAAACCGCATTTCTCTCCCTCAGAGGCCAATACGTTACGGAGGCAGAAGGTCGGAAAATTTAATATCACCAGCCTGTATACCGCTGTTCTCGCAATTCTCCAACTTTCGGTATTTTTCCATTACATCACATTCTCGACGAGCGCTTGTCTGCACGCCTTTATGAAGGCCTTCCGTCTCTTCTGGGCCGCGCGCATCTGGGTCTCTTCGGCTGAGGCCCTTAGTTGACTCGAAATTTATCGCCACACCAGAGGAAAAATTGTTTTCCTGCAATTAAACCTATACGGCCGTGTAATAAGAAAATTGCGAGCCATCCACGGAGAAAGCTCCCGGGAGCTTTATAGTTACAACAAACGATCTTGCGCAGCATTATAAAGCGACCCGGCATAAAATAGTGACTCACCAGCTTCTCGTATGTCTACAGTATAACAGTAGCACTACCGCTCGAACGGGAGCTTTCACTTAATTTCGAGATTTATTCGATCCCGATCCATATTATCTGAATTATTGCCATTTCTTCCATCGCAAATGCGCCGATAAATCACCGAATTTTTTTCCGGATCGTCGCCCGTATTCTGTGATCGAATTCAGGTATCGGTGATTATTTTCGCGAAATCAAAATATCAATGGCGGGCTCTCCCCATTATGATCGTGTTGTATGGCTCCATACGCGACATGCATAATGTGTAAGCAATCACAGCCGCCCTGGGGGTTATGCACGGCAAAATCCGACATCACTGAAATGGAACAGCTGTGCTCAAAGGGGTTGCTTCAATTTGTCATTGTTTCATTCCAACTAAATATTAAACTAAAATTTATTGGATACGAACGTGTCTCTCCTCTCCGGCCGTTTGCGCGCTTCCTCGTCTGCATCATGTGCCGAATTAAAGCCGGCCGACTTTAAATTGCTACCACTTTCAATTTCCGATATAATTGTACTCATATAAAGTGCCTGAATAACGTAGGCGGATTAATATTTCAGGTGGGGTGCGTGTTCGCCCGGCTGAAATTGAACGGTAGGCCGTTTTCGCTCACTTGAGAGACAAATTCTGGGGGTTTTATCTTATTTTTCTACCCTCGTCTTCCCCAACAAAGATAGATTACTCCGCCATTCTTGCAATTTCCCTGTCGTATCTGAGCTCATAAATTGCGGGTGAAATATCGCCAGTTGGTGACTGGGGTGAGGAGTACACGAGACGCTCGTGAGGGCGGTTCGCCCGGTTATAAGCGCCCCCGAGGAGGCGCACCGGCCCCATCCCCAAATCGAATCTTAATAAGGGACGCAATCAAGGGCGGCCGAATATCTCGTCACGATTATGATTTTACGGTGGTGGGTGCATATGGGGGATGAATTGGACGATTTTGTCGCAGCGGAGACGCCGCACCTGAAAGAAACTTTCCGCCACCCATAAATTCCCGAAGCAATAACGATGTAAATTTAGCCGGCAGTGTCGGCGTGCTGCATTATATTTCTAACGCGGAATTTACGGCGGCGTTCATTCAAATTAAAATTTGAGCCGCAATACGGAGAGGAGAATTTTTAAAAGGCTCGCAATTTGCCACAGAGAGCGGGCCGACCCTTTCGCGGTGCATTTTGGACGTGCCGCCCATGATACCGGGCGCGGCTATTTTCGATCGTCCGTTCTAAAATAGCGTGATTAATTGCGGCGACAAGATTGATGCACTTCGTTCGGAACGCTGTTGACTCGCGAGCACCTTGATTTATTCGCGGATATTTGCTTTGCTCGCGTTTTTCCCAAATAGAGCCCTCTCTAATTTCGCCTCATGGCGGCACATTTTATTCAACTTTTGTTGTTAACTGTAATCCGGCGATAAATATGCAATTTTTTCGGTCACGCCGAAATGATTCCACACTTTTCGCCCATTGCGACAAGTACACCCACAAATCCGCCAACCTGTCATTGGCCGGGCATAATAAGTCGCGGATGAATAATTGCCGGCCACATTTATTTTAACGCTAATAAACAAGTAAGGTGATATTGTTACTTAAAAATAGCCCCAAGAATCCCGCTTGCCTATTTACAGAATATCAATAAATAATCATTAAACGGATTGGTCACTGTCGGCATAAATAAATCTCGGTGCGACTAACAAGCGTGGGAAAAATTTGAATAAATCTTGCATTAATTTCGATCCGACTGGAAACCCCATATAATTTCCATGGAATTTTTTCGAAAGTGGCGCTTTTCCCGAAAGTGTTGCGGTCACGGTAGCGGGTCGTTTGTCCCGGTCGGCTTTTTATTGGCCGTAATGGGCGATTCTTCTTCGGTGCGCGCGAGACGTAACATGTAACGGATGTATCGGAGATTCTTTGCCTCTCGGTCCAATTTTGAGCGAATTCTCCGTGTATAAACGCGTTTATGGTCAACTGTCTATAAAAACGTCGAAAATTGCATCTTACCTTGGTGTAACGGAGTAGCGGCCGTAATATGGCTTATTATACCCTGTTCAATAATGATAATGAAAACGGCCGCTTCGCCTTCTCACCTAGGCTATTCGACACATTGTTCAAATAAATGTCAAAAAGGTGAATTCTTTTGATATTTTTGTGTCAGAATTAACTCGACATGGGTGTTTTTCGATTAATTTTTGAAGAAAACAAAACCTGCGATATTTTGTGGTCAACTGTTAACTTATAATAACGTCAAAAATGGTCAAAAATGCTTTAGCGTTAGCGGACGTGATATGGCTTATTATGTACTAGTAGAATAATCGGGCGCTTCGGCTTTTCACCAAGGTTATTCGACACATTATTCAAATAAACGTCAAAATAATTTATATTTTCATTTTTTTCAAATTTTTTTTAGTGTCACCGCATACTTTGCAATATTCGACATAGGTGTTTTTGATTTTTCGACGAAAATGCCTCCGAAGCAGTTGACCATAAAATCTTGTATGCAACTCTTCCATTGAAATAAAAAAATAAGAAATAAAAAAAAGGTAAGACAAGGAAGTAGAAAATAACGAACACCTTAAATTAAAGACGCTTGTGGCAGAATTTTTCCGGAAAATCTTGCCAGAATTTGAATTTTAATAAAACGGAAAATATACTAGAGATGAAGTTATTTCATTGAACAAAGTACTGGATACTTTCGAATAGGTGAAAATTCAAAGTTATTCAAAAATTACAGGAGAAATATCTAACCCAACTTTTAAAAGTCCAACTCACAGCAAACTTCAGGGTGAAAAGTCAGTGTTACAAAGCAAGTCACTAAAACATCGAAGTCCAGTTCCTCACTACAAAGTTACGACTATACTTTATGTTTTTCTATTAATTTTTGAAGAAAAAAACACCTCCGAAGCAGTTGTTTACAACTCGTCCATAATTAAGCATTAAGCACTCATCCAATTTATTCGCCTCGCTTTGCCATAAACATAGACTCTCCAATAATTACCTAAATTATGCACTAGTTACATAAACAGCTAGTAATTCCCGATTTGACGTAAAAACCGGATCCGGGTAGGGACCGTTGCGGGGTAGTTCATCTCGCGCATACAGAGTCTCGACCCAGAGGTAATCAGCTCCATGATTCAGGCTCGGCGAGATCCTCCTCGCGCGGCGCACTCCTCTGATGAATCCATTCCCTAATGAATACGTGCAATAAATATCAGACGCGGACCCTCCGTGCGCACTCGAAACGCCGGCCGGCCGACGGCGCTGCTTTCCATAAGGTCCTCCGAATACACGCGTGCATTTTTATTAATGCGGCCGGGGGAAAACGCGATGGTTTATGGGGTGTCGAGCGGTTACGTGCATCCACTCGATTTCATTATCTTTTCTCCTTCGCGGCCTCCTTTGCCGGGCTCGAATTAACATCGCCACGTCTGGACTATCTTTATCGGAAGAGGCGACGCTCGGGGCGTCGGGACGCCTCGTTTGCTCTCTCTCGCGCCGCGCCTTATCTCGGTCGGTGATGATTTGTCGCCCGGCTGGGGGGCGAAAAAATGCAACAACGGATAGCAGACGACACTGGCTGCATCATCCAGACGCTCTGGTGTAAAAAGCGGAGTCTAGGGCGGAAACCGTATCTCCATCTACCGATCGACCGAACTGGGGAATCACGAGCCCTCTCGAAACCCTCGGGATCGGCAGAAAGACCCACCCCGATTTTTCTATAGTTCGCTCCCTTGCGGACGATAATAATAATTGTTTATAAAACTTTCTAAGTCGTCTTCGGAATGAGTTGGGGGAGTTAACCGACATTGCCTACGATGCCACTCTATCGGTTCTTTCTGTTCCAGTAGAATTAGCGTCATCTGCTATTTGTAGTTTAAAAGGTAGTATTTATTTTGAAGGACCGATTTCCATTAATAATGCGCTCTACAATTTTTTCTTGTAATTGATACAACAATTATATCGTTGTTTTTTCTTATTTTTAAGTAAAAGTTATCTAAAAAGTGAAGGTTTTTCTTTTCTTTTTTTTGGAATTTTTGGAACCGTTTTTCTATTTGAATAGTTTAACAGTAAACGAATTCCCAAAACTTGATAAACTTCTGACATTACGTTTTCTTTTAAAAAATATAATTCACTTTTGGATCCTTCTTACTTGAAGATTTTCACAGGAAATAAATTCGCAAAAATTAATAACATACTGACATATTACGTTTTCTTTGGAAAAAATGTATGCACCTCTGGAACCTTCCCCTACCTGAATAGTTTTACAAGAAAAATATTCGCAAAAGTTAATGAAATACTGACATATTACGTTTTCTTTGGAAAAAATGTAATGCACTTTTAGGACCTTTTTCCTACTTGAATAGTTTTACAGGAAATAAATTCGCAAAAATTAATGAAATTTTGACATCTTACGTTTTGACTGTTTTCGGTTTGGAAAAAGGTTTCTTCACGTGAACCTCACATCATCCACACTTTCAAGCTGGGTATAAAGAGTACAAAATTTTATGCAAGTTTTTTCAATTTCTCATCAATTTGAAACAATTAACCGAAAATCTTTTTTGACCTTATCACCCAATGTGTACATTTTCACTATTTGATTGGAAACTGAGCTTAATTTTTCGAAGTTTTCATGCCCATTCCGTCTGATGTTTACGACAAAGGAGTCGTCAGGTTGAGAGAGTCAACCAGACCGCTTTTTAGTATGCTTCATTGTAATTGAATAGGTTCAATTTTAACAAATAGGAGGAATTCCCAAAAATTTTGATCGATTCTATTATTCTTCCCTAAGCTACAAGATAGGTGTCGGTGGTTCAATGCGTGGATCATACAAATGAGTAATGGCAAATAAATAACTATTTCGAGAAGACTTCATTCTTCAGCCTTGACTGTTACACCGTTGGCCATCAGCTGACGGTGTCCCATGCTCGAGGAGTAGGGGTCGAAACGTATGGGACTCGGATATGCCGTGCGGCGTCAAGGTCCTCTTCACGACCATCCTCGTGTGTGCGACCTCGTTACGTAATTCTAATTTCACAAGCAATTTCTGGTGCAACCGACGACGATGACGTGGAAAAAGCGCGCTTTTCACTCTTGGTTAGCTCTTGTCGGCGTGCCATGTTTATTTAGTTTCAGCCCTCGCTGCATGCGCCCGTACAGATCCCAAGACGGAACTTCCACCCAGAAGCATCCTGTCAAACTTTGGTGCGGCCCGAGTGACTTAGTTGAATAGTTTCGCGTGTGGCTCTGCTACTTGCTGCAACTTTACGGCGACGATAATTAAGTGGGAGAAATTTGACGTGTTCGCCGAGAAACTCCAACTTTCGCACCGTGTTTTCATCCCGAAAATGGCCACCGAAGGACCTTAACAATATGCGCACTCTCCCGAAAAAAAAATGTTGTAATAGTAGTCCTCTCGAGGACGTAAACCAGGAACAATATTTATATCAGTGTGCGGAAGGGATAACGCGAAAAGACTGGCTGTAAGACAGGAGTTTGGAGTTTGCATGAGAAAGTTTCCGCACGAAAACAGTGATTTTAATAATTTAGGCCTTTCTCTAGCGATTCGCGCATTTAAGGCGATGTTTAACGATTATGCTAATCGCGCTAAATGCCCTAAACCTTCGGCATGCATTTATAACATTAACGACCGCCGCTCTTGATCCTCGGGGCAGTGATTTACGCCGTTCCTGATCCGCTCTCGCCCTTTTAACCCTACAAATCACAGTGTTTTGATGAAGACATTAAGCCCACAAATTGTTACTACCGACTAACAATTTCACACGACCCACTTCACGTTTTCCATCATTACGATGATCCGAAATAAATCGCCCAACTATTATAAGATGGGGCCGATCCGGAGTGATGATGAAAAGCCGCAGTATGATCACCTCCGGCTCGCATGCAACTAATGACTTCCATAATTTATTATTTGGCTCTTTCCTGTGGGCAGGAAGCTTTTGACAAGCTTCCAGAAAATAATTAGATACGCCAGTACCTTGTACATACCCGATGGTATAAGCAGCCCGAAATTTATAACTTTGTTTCAGATGGCGTGCGTTTTCTATAATAGGTCGGGGCGTAAAGTAAATTTTTCTATTAACGAGATTGCCCAACGTCGTTATTCAAATTTCGGTCCTATTCATCATTCCGTCGCCCATTTATCTCGAGATGTAAATCATTACTTTATCAAATAATCCGTTTTTACCTGTACCCACCCAACGTCACGAGATCGATTCGTTCCTAATGTGGGCGCATAGGTTTCGGGTAAAGCGGACCGCCTAGATTTCTATCCGGCAAAACGCTCCAATTATAACGATCTCCCGGTCGGCCCTAATTATCCCACTGGGTTTTCGAGTCATCGATCGGATCTCGTCGGAAAGAATTCGGAGAGGTCTCGAGTTAATTTCTAGCGGTGTTGATGATTTTATGGGGAGCACTCTGATGTTCTTTGTTGGTTCCTCGAGGGTTCACTTCTCTGTATAACCCTCGACTTCCTCTTTCGAACCCTGACAATGGTCCCCGCCGTCTACAAGCTCGATGATTATGATTATTAGGTGCCGAGGGACGCTGGAAAAAGCCCGGTTCGATTTTGCCCATCACGACCGCCATGATTTATGCGGTTTTGGCTTTCTTCGTCGGCCAAGCGAGACCGACCTCCCCGCGCTCCGAATTAGTCCATTATTACGCGATTAAAAACAGGTAGAAGATGGTCGGGAAACGGGCGCCTCTCGTTCACGAAAGTTGGGACCCCGGGGGCCCGAAAATTATGGATGAAGGTCCGGGTCGACAAAAGCTCTTTAAAAGTCCATGGCGATTGGCCGAGTCCCCTCTACCCATAGGCTCGGTCCTATCGTCTACCCTCAATGGCCTTCAGACCCCCATGGTTTTGAATGCGGAGGATCAACCCCCCCTTAAAAATCCGGCCCTGGTGCATGGGTGACGCAAACGGGAAAACGTTAAATTAGTTGCCCACAGATCAAAGAGAAATAGAGACGCGAATTTATAGTTCAGCGGTGTATGGTTATGCTCTAACTGGGTTGTGGTAATAAATTGTGATATTGTTCATTATAAGTTTAGTTCAAATTTATCTGTGATTGCAAAAGCGCTACCGCCGTACTTGGGAGAAATTATCTACAAACTATTGTAGTATAGTTTTAGTTTCGTTAAATTAATACTAGTTTAAAAGTGAGTATCTTTTTCCCTTTATTTTGTAACACCTGAGGGGTCAGCGCGATGATTCCCTTTCATTGCGTTCTTTTTTTATCAAAAGCTCGCAGCTTTCCACACGAGCAATGCGCCTGGGTTAACGTGGAGATTTCCACTCTTCGATAAAATCGGGCAGGTGCATTCGGCTTGATAAAAATTTAATTTCGAAACTGTCACCGGCTCCCCACACACTTCCGCCGCTAATTTATACGCGAAATGGGCAGCAGGAGAGTGGAGCGTGGGCCCGGCGCGGGCCGAAAGTGTACGGTTTTCGTCCGTACGCGCCCCTTTAACTTTTTCTTTTAAAATTCCCACCCGATAAATTACGGGGTACCTGGGCGAACTTTACTTAAAAATTTTCGCCTCGCGCCAACTTTATTATAGTTGGACATATTCGAGAGAGTGCTTAAATCATTATAATCTTGTTTATCTTCCTTTATCTAAACTTTGCTATTTCGCTGCTCGTATCGCTTCCCAGAGGACCGGCCCCTTCCTGCCCTTTGGACTCCCATTTAGGCAAATGTCTTCCGCGGAGTATGTGCCGCCATTAGACCGGGAAACCGACCCGGCCATAAATTTGTCACGCGTTGTACATATTTTAAAACCGGGCGGCTTCTTCGTCCCCGTCTCCTCATATTGATGAATTTCTTCGAGTAGAGACTTCACATCTTAATACCCACCGCACTAACTATTTTATAAGACATGGGAAATCCGGAATTTATGGGATTTCTCCGCGTGTCGGGTCCGGAATCACGATTCATCTTATTATAAAATGAAATTATCAACATCGAAAGTCGTATTTTCTAGCGCTAATACTAATAAGCTACTTGGAATAAAATTTATTTCAGACGCGCCAACTAATCCGAACGGTACTTATTAGAGAAAAGTTAAATCTTCGCTTATGCCAACTTAATTAGTTGTTTTATTTAAGTTTATATGCGAAGATCTCTTGATAAGGTGGTGCTAAAAACTGCATATTATTTAATGAGATGTCGTACTCGAGTAAATAAACGTCTTACTCGCATTATAGGTGCGAGTTCTCATTTAATCAACGCAAAATAAAATTTATTGTTTCTTTTGCTTCTTCAACAACAAGGAATATTTTGTGTTCGTTAGAATTGAGTTATATTTCACTTTCACGAAAGGATTGTTGTTAGGTAACGCTAGTAGTTGGAACTGAAATTCTTCTCTTAATTTAATGCAAATTTCCGTGGCTAGTTCTTAATTGGATGATACACATTTGAATGCTGATGTCTTGTGAAATTTCTCCAGAGATAAGATTTCTTGTGTCGTTTGAATTTCGTCTGTGGTCGATGATGACGCAAGGAAATATTTCTGGAAATAAATCCCCTAAGCTCTTCTTGCTCTTGTGTTGTTGGATGGCCGAAAAAAAACCTCTCTATTGTCTGTCTGCAATAAAACGTACAAAAAATTCTTTGCCTTTTATTATTCTTATACAACGGAGAGGAGTTCTCGGAGTCTGACCTCGGCTCTCTTCCACTTTTGAAGGTTTCGAACAAAAACTATTTTCCTGGGCTATAATTCTCCCGAAAGCGTATACCGGGGGATTCCTTATGCGCTTTGAGGTGTTTTACGTCCCGCGGTGCAATGCACTTTGCAGAATCCGCCCTTTAGACGCAAAAAAACCGTGACGAATTTCTTCCAACTTTTGACCGAAATAACTAGTCCTAATTTACGACTGACAAAAAATTTGTTTATTGTGTTGCTTCGACCGTCAACTCGGTTATACCGTCTCTGTCTCAGGGTTTACGACCAATAACCGTCAACACTAGTTATTTTTATTATCACCTAACCCACTAAAAAAACTGGACTAATTTCCTCAACCGCAAACATGTTGTCGTATGTAGAAGTAACTCCGTTTTTTTTGCGGATTCACAAACGCGGTCATTTTTTGGGGTTGCGGCCGTAAATCACATCGGCAACGGTCTATTAACAGATTAGCCGAAAAAATAAATGCTAATTGGGATTTTTCCGCCGATACTGTGTCCTCTGTTTACAGCAGATAAAATTAAACTTATGATTTATTCGCGTGACCCCTCTCTCGAGCGCGAGCGGCAGGAGCGGGAAAGACAAATGGCCAGCGAAAGGCCGGCACTGTCCCTCCGCTTAATTGCCGTGTAATTAATGGACATATATAATTGCAGCACGCCGCCGAAGAATTCGCGTGCGCCATCCGCGTCATGCGAAATCGAGAGCGACCCCCGATCGAACCCCAAACAGAAAGTCCCATAATTTTTTACAGCGCTCGGGAGTCAAATCGCTTTATAAAGCCTGTCTCGAAAATGACGCCTCGACGTTAGAGGGCCAATCCCTGTCATCAAAAGAAAAGAATAAGTTCCTATAAACTATAGGGTGCAGACTCTTAATAGATTCAGGGTGTCACATTCAACATTTTCAGTACATTTTCCAGCGGCATGACAACCAAATGCGGAAAAATGTTCCAAATGAAAAATACAACCTGAGTATGTAAGTACATACCATGAAGACTTTCAGAACAAGTTTTTAAGATTCCTGTATATTCATTAATTCTAAATCAAAGGACAAAATATCAAAATTTGGAGGTTAGAACGAAATACCCTGGATAAAATGATAGACCGAATCGAGAGCTTTTAGTTATTTTAATACGTTTTTGCGACTTGAAATAGCAGAGTTTTACAAACAAAACGTGCAATACTTCCAAAAATAGAGTAATAAAAGCAAAAATGTATTGAAACAATAAACCCCTTTGTTCTAAGCTATCTTTTCTGTCTAAGGAATTTTTCTGTAATAAAATCTCAATATCTCTGGGATCAATAAAGATAAAAGAATCAACAAAAGTTTTTCTCAATGCTAGTAAGATAGGCTTCCTTTCTTATCTGAAACTTTTTCCCGAATGTTGTTGTCATGCCTCCGAAAAATGTACTGGAACTGTTGATTGTGACACCCTGTATCTACGATCTACACTACTCAAAATAATGGAACACTAATAATTTTCAGGAAATTTTCATATTACATGTTAATTTCAAATAATTTTTTTTACAAATAATAGTTCAAAACTAGAAAAATGTGGTACTCTTGTGCCCGGTAGCACTGGAAAACAAAAATTGAGTTTTTTTCTATAATATGCCAATATTAGACGAATTTTATCACTCCTGATGACTCAATTGGAAGCCAATTTAAATTTTCATCGATATCTCGATTAATAAAAAAGTTACAGAAATTTTAAATTTTTGACAAAAATTCTTCAAAATTTTAGAAAATTGAAAAATGCCCAAATTTTGTCACAATCTAAATCTGGACGCACTTCCTGATAGATTTTGAGCAAACTAAGCGATTCCCGCCTCACTCGACTCGATAGCTCCACTAATAAGGAATTGAGTTGCAGCATTTTGAAATTTTCGGAATTTTATTTTCTACTTTTTGTGAGGAAGCTAAGATATACTGATCACGTGATACACTTTTCCGCGCTATTGATTTCTGGTAGTTTTCGCGAATTTCAGGCCCAAGATTTGAGGTTAAAAGAGTTGGTCGACGAGTGAGTCAAACGGTACGGCTTTTAGTATAGTTCATAGACCTCTTCCGGGGTTATTGGGAATTTTATGGAAAAAGGCGAAACCGGCAACATCCGTCAATTTTAACCAACTTTAAAATTGAGATGCAATTCAATTCAAAAACCAATTACAAAACCATGATGGTCTTTCATAGATTTTTTGGGAGGGCTGATATTGCCTCTTGAACAAAATTTCCAAAAATTCCCGAGGGGGTCTAATGACTAAGACTTATGCTCTAAACTATTATAGATCAAAAAATTATTTGGAATTGACCATGAAATGTGAAATATTTCTGAAAATTACTAGTGTTCCGCTAATTGTTTGCGGAACAAAGTTTATAGGTTCTTTTTCAGAACACCCTCTACACCTCGGGGTGTCTAATTGAGTGGCGAATTATTTCGGGCCGGAAGCGGTTTTTTCGGTAAGTGGCCCGCCATCTCGCGGCCCAATTAGGCCCCGAATCGCGCGGCCCGTGCGTTACACGGGAGCCATCATGATGAATGCGGAGGCCATGCCGAAAAGGGCAGCGGCCTCCACAAGAATAACCCGTGGTTTTACACGTCTCGCGAGCGCCGCCTGTGCGTGCAATAAATAGCCCGTCTCGGATTCCGTTCGCGGAGAGCGCGCGTCGCGGAAAAACGCAAATTCGCCCCGGTTTCCGATAATTGAACGCCCGCGGCGATTTATCGCCGCCCGATTCGCGCCGCGTCCGTGAATCATATAACCGAAAACGCGCACGTCTGCAGCGGCCCTCATGTCCGAAAGCAGCTGGCCGGATCGGGGTCGGCCTTATGGGGCGTTCGGGGGGCCGGGGGGCGCACGGGGGAGATGCGACTGTCAGATCCGGGGGCCGGGGATTCGTCTCGCACTTAGGCCGGGCGCGCGAGGCTCAACCCTAATCCATTATGGCAGACGCGGCTTAACTTTGGAAATTTAGAGCCAGATCCGGACTCGAGCATTTACCGAATAAGATTTCCGCCCGGAACGCGACGAACATTCCGAACCGGCCGAAATTCACCCCTTTATTACGCTAGAAAAAATTTAATAAAGCCCCCCGCGGGCATGCGCTCGTCCCCGAGCTTTCAGACACGCAACTTTTGAAGAAATTATATATGGGTAAAAGTTCATTCCGAGATTCGACAAAAACGAAATTTTACAGGTAATAAAGTTATCCGAAATTCGCGTGTTCAAACACCATCTATAAAATGTCGGCTTAACGCGTTTTTTATACCGATATTCGTGTCATATAATCCGCAAGACCGAAATTATACTCGTTATCATCAGATCCACGAAAATTCTCCGAGGTTTTTAACGTTTTTCCCGTGATACCGTTATTACGCTACTCTGCAAGTTCATTATGGAACAATGCGTTTTTACATACATCGTCGAAATATTCGAAAAATGTTATTTTCTTCGCCACGGCTGAGGGAACTCTTCTCGCAGCTGCTTGGTAGATGATAAGGAAGTCTTCACATGTCGGAATTCACTCGGAATTTATTCAACATTATCAGAAAATACTCGTTCGTAATGGGAACCTCACTTTTTGCGCACGCATTTTTCGAAACCTTGTATTAGGATTATAACGAAACGGATTGCTTCCGTTTCCTTCCTATCTCGAGTTTTCGGAATCGTCCTTATATAGGCAAGTTTCGGGCGCAAAACTAACGATTATAAATAGCTCTTTAATTTGGTTAAACGTTTGTTCACTCATAAAGTAGATGATTATCTGGTATAATGTATATCCGAATAAATATTTTGCTCACGTCCTTAGCACGCGAGTGGTTCACTACATACGAATTTTTACGCATAGGCCGACACGCTGAAAAATCTCGATTTTTCACGGCCGCCGGTTTCGTTGCACCAGATTCGAAAATGTCAATAAAAATATCACCGGGGGCGCCCGAACGGGAGATACCCGCCACAATAAATCAGGAGCGCAAACAAACCAGAACTAAACATCTCTAGCTGTGGTTAAGCCATTATAAAAAGTGAATGCTACACCTTAACCTTTTTAATCTATCAATTTACAGCCTCAAAGTGTATATTGGAGTTTATTTATGTTCGGAATTTATGAGGCGTGAAACGATTTTCACGTTCAATTCAAATTTTACCACTTGATGTATTTCGCAGATCCTCATCGCGAAACATAATACTCGTCGAGTATGAAATATCTCCCGGAGCTCCGGGGCCGGAATAGCCTTTCCGGCGCAATCTTCCCAGATATTATGGGGAAAAGTAAAGGGCGAAGGGGGTCAGTCCTAAATTCGAAAGGCCACCTCAGTGATACTTATTTAATTACAATTTATGCACGTCCCTAACCTACCGCATAGAGTTTACAACATTTGAATACAAGAGTGGCAGAGAGCATTGTTGATTTGACTCGTATAATTATTGCGATTTTTATGCGCCTCGCATCGCCCACAATAATCGTAAATCCTATTCGTTACTAGGAGCTTCTCTATTGTGTGGTCTAATAGAACAATTTATTATACAAGCGGCGTATCGTTACGTTAAATTTTTCACGGATACCGTATGCGGCCTAAATAGGACTTTCTAGCCGCATGACTTTTGCAACGGCGAGCCCAAATGGCGCACCGCCTTCCCTTCGGAAACCTTCGACAATCTAATTCTAGCCAAAGACCTTCGACTCGGATTATTAATAATTCCGAACAATGACTAATGGAACAAAAGTCGACACGCTCGCAGACTGGTAAACGATTCGCGGTCCGCTCGCAACCCGAGAAGCGGCCCGATGATGAATTATGGTAATTGGAAGTTATTTTTACGGTTCGCTGTAACTCGACTAGGCGCGATACGGCGGAAGCGCTGCAGATAGCGCCACGCGCACCGCGAAAGTTCCCTTCCCTTCCCCATTTTTACCGCGAGTTTCGGGATCCGCCACTAGGGGTGAGCACCCTCCTTCGCGGCGCCCTCCCGGGCGAAAGTGGCGAACTAGGACCGGACGCGCCCTGTTTTACCGCCCGGATCGATGGCGCCCCTCGGCGCCGCATTCGAAATTCCTGAAAAATCCTGAAATAGTTGTCGAATGGGCCAATCGGGGCCGAGAGCGGGGTTTGCGTGTCTGAATGTGCGGCTAGAAACAATCCGACCTCTTCGACATTTAGTCCCGTTTAGTCACCTATTAATTAGAGTCGAGTTTTTCGGTTTTGCCTCTTTTTCGAGCCGGTGATTCTCGTTCAGGAAGTGGGACTTTAAATTGTCATTAATATGATAACGATCTTGATAGTGTAATTTATTCGGAAGATTAAATACAAACGAGTTCCGCTCGCGACTTGGCCTTATTAGCATCTTTCGGTGGATCCTTGTTTTAAAATTCAGGTAAACATTTGATAAATAACGAATATTTAGTGTCCTTCCGCCGTAATTTATGGCGGCGACCTTCTCCGATAACTTTCCGAAAAGTGGGCAGATTTCCCGCGCCTCGGGGCTTTTTCGGACGACCATCGGGAGATGCGTCTAGTCCGGAATGAAGACGATGTTCGATTCACGGGATAGCGTATACACGCGGAATGATTATGATATTACTGTTGACTTTTACGAGTTTTACGATGTGTTTAATGCGCATAACAGTCACGGAATTGGTTTTATGGCATCGTAAACAAGTTGAATAGGGCGCATGTGCCGATAAGCTGCCACCAAAAGCCTCTTCTCTCTCGGCTCGGCTTGGAGCGGCCGATCTGCGGGCAAAGAGAGGCGCGCTCTCGTGAACAACACCCAATGGCCACTTAAAACCTCGTAAAACAATGTCAGCCTCATTAATGCACCGTTGCCGATATTGAATTAACTTTTATCGGCCCTACTGCGATGATCGTTTTTATTGCCGGCGCAATAATCGCTCATTTTACGGCCGCTTAATTCGCGATATTATTGCCGTAATTACCGTGACCGAGACGACCCTTTTTATATTCCTGGCAAACTTCACGGATTCGTAATTGAATCGAACTGGCGCGATCTCATGCAAATCATAATGAAATTTTAATTGCGAGAGAGGATTTTTACCGAAACGCAACACGAAATAAAACGGTGAAGGGTAATAAATCGCCGCAATCTCTCGAAAATCAATCTGGGTCCGTGTACGTCCGGCCGCGTTGAAGTTTTTCGAAAGTCGCCGCCTTTTGATATGGTGCCCTCTCTTTTTATTCCTAGTGGAGGGCGCTAAAGTGCGAGGGAGATGGGGCTCGGTGCTGTTGGGTCAATTTCAGCGGATGCGGAGGAGCATGACTTGGGGCAAGGTATCAAAAAGCGTTGTTATTATAATAATAATCACATGCGCGAGTGGCGGGTCGGCCGTAAATCATTTCGCGATCCGCCCGCTCTCGGACGGTCACTCATTCGACTGATTTATCGATCGAAATGCCGGCTCTCTTCCATATACCGGTTTCGATTTTTTCCCGTAATCGCTTTCGGGTACGAAAAGATCGGCCGTCCGAGAATTCCCCCGCTTAATTATCGTAATCGTCGCACGATTATTATGCGACCGATCTCGCCCCGAAAGTGTTAACGACCCGGCAACATCCCCTCGTAACTTTTTCTCCGGGCGCTTATTTTCGGATCGAAAAGCGCCGAGCCGTTCGAGCGAAAGCGCTCGTAATTTACACTCGAAATTTGAATATAACTCGAGTGCGGACCGCACGAATGCGCTTTTTGTAATTCGCGCTAAGAAAGGGAGGCGACCCCCCAACTCTTTGTTATGTTGCATTCATACTCGCCGGCTATGAAAATTACGAGGCCTGAAAGGATGACGGTTTCCTGGTTTCCGTTCGCCATCGCGTTATAGGAAATAAATAAGAAATCCGAACCGCTCGTGGGCAAATGAAGTCCGAGTATTTTCAACCTGCGGATAATTTATCAACGTCCGAACCGGCCTGTGAGCGACCATTACTCTTATATGCGAGGCCTCACACAAACGTGCTGATTGCTGCAAGAAACAATGTGGGAACGCGGAGGACTGCTCTAATCCGTTTTATTGGGTCGTTTTTGTGCGAGAATGAACCTCAAAAATCCACAAGTGTGGCAGGAAATTGGTTCTACCGGCAGGTGTATTTTAATTTTAATATTGTAGTAGTCGGACGCTCCTGGAATCACCAAGAACAATGGAGACGACGCAACAGGAATGTCCTTTGATTGAGATGCAACGCAAATAGCAAATTTACTAAACAATCACGCACTCGGAATCCCATATTTTTATGAGTGTATTGGTCTTTGGAAATTATAGGGAGAAAATGACCCCATAAGTTAGTTTTCCTATTAGTTTCAGATGGTTTTCAGAGTCCGGTTCTTGCAGACCTAAAATTTGAAATGAAAGCCACAAACTGCTGAGGTCAAAATAGGTAGAACGATTCAACTGGAATGACCTCAGTCAGAATTGTTATATGGGGGATTTTTGGTATGAGGGCTCAATTTGACTGAGTTTTCTAGAGGGCGCCACACATGCGCTACGAGAATTTGCAAAAAACGGGCTTTTCATGCTTCAAATTACCGAGGTTCCAATAAATGCAATGTACTGTCCTAATAATTTTACTCATGAGTGAGTAATCTTGTTATGCAATAAAAGATTACTTGTTTGAGGTCTCTACGATGACCTGAGTTTTAGAACTATTTCTTCTTGAAAGATCAATTCCACCCAAAAATCGCATTGATTTTTGTCGTAATTTTTTACAAAAATCATGAGTCGGGAAAAGGTAGTTTTCTTGCTGTTTTTTTGCAAAATAGTGATGAAATGAACTCTTGGAAAAATTACGCCAGAAATTATACAGCGTTTTTTGAGTAGAATCGACTTTTCAATAGTTGAATAGTTCCAAAACGGTCCATCGTAGCGACATCAACCAAGTACCCAATCGTTTTTTGAGTAAAATTATCATGCGTTCGATTGCATTTTTTGGAATTTGAAGGGTGAAAAAAGTTAAGACGGTGTTATTTGCAAATCCTTGTAAGTAGCGTGTTTGACGCCCTGTATAGAAAATGCAGTAACATTTACCGTGGATTAATATACTCATTATTCCTCATACCAAAAAAAACCCTCATGTACCAATTTTGGAACCGCGATTTTCCCAAAACTTTACAAAGTATTCAAGAAAAAAAAATGCTTATTTCAACACCCTGTAACTTTTTTATTATCAACTTTTGGACTGTCATTTCGCTTATATCATTCTTAACAATTTGTGGTCTAGAGCGTCGTTCACGTTATTACGAGCCACCTTGTTGTACATCAGCTGGTCGGATTTGAGCAGGCAGTGTCCGAATTGAACCATTTACGGGAATCTTAAGAAGAAAAAGTTCCAATGCATGCGAGTCCGAGTCTAACAGGAATCGTTTTATTGCAGTCGTCGGACGTTAATAATTTCGCGTCCGGTTCTCGGTCGGGGGTACGAAGAAGACCGCATTCGTGTGGGCCGTCCTTGACGCGGAATACGAAAAAAGGCGTTTCCAGTTTGTCTTCTTCATAGTAACTGTTCGCGCGGGTCATCCTGACAGGCGCGGGACGTCCGAGGTCGCAGGGGCCGGGGCGCATATGCAAAACGCGCCGCATCTTTTATTTGCGCCGCGTCCTCCTATTCTTTCTCGTGCTGCTGCTCCCACATCATCCCGTGGCAGCCTCGATGCGACCGGGACAGCACAATGGACAGCGCGGTGTTCTAACGACACCCTGTAAAACGGTATCTGATTGCCCATATCGCGATCTGCACATTGCGCGAAACGTATACATGCGTTCCGAGACCAGGGTTTTTATTGGACGGTAATTCCTCTTTACCCGGTACGTCTTTCGCGTTATCGTCAATTAGGACCGACCGCACCGTGGCCGTGAGAACCGAAAACCGCAGAAAAATCTAATCACTCTATCAGTTTAATAAATCTCTCGCTCAAGTGAGTATAGTAATGCAGGTGGTTCAGGCTCGAAAAAACCTAATTATTCGGATGGTTTAATAAGACGTATCCAACCCTCCATGAGAATTCGCGGCATTTCCTTGCCCGTGATGGTAATTACAAAACGGCGTGCGAATTAACATATGTATCGCAATTGCACAGCGGGGTACTACGAAATATTTTTAGGTAATTAGCATAAGCACTGATGGAATGTTTTCGCGAATCCTTATCGATGATCTGACCGTTCTTTCGGTTCTTTCGTCGGCTCGCCTGGAGACCGGTAATTTTTATTGGCCGTTATCGGCATAAGCGAAGAGTCGGCAACAATCAGCCACGGAGGTGTGCTGTCGTATGTCGTCGACATGCCAACACCCAAGGTGGACAGTTCTATGGACACCAAACGAAGTACTGATCCGAGATACAAGCCGATGCGGCAGGTTACCTTCCACGTTATTATCATAATAATACAACAGATGCGTGGGCAAACGTAATAAATTGCCGACTCTTGTAGGGACGTCTTATTGCTCCTTGCGCACACACTCCAGTACGATAATAATCGAACCGGCAGCTTATAATTCCGCCGGCGTTTATTAAATCGTCCTCGCCCCGGGGCGAAATCGTTTTTTTCGAAATTCCGTAATCGGGTCCGCTCGTCGTGTATATTATGGAAGCGTAATTTGCCGCAACCCACTAATTTCGTGTTTTAAATGCGCGAGGTCCAATTTACGTTTTTCGTAAAGAGAGAGCTCACCTTTTATACCGTAATAACACGGTCGAACGTAATTTATGACCCTCGAACGTATTTCGAACAGAACGTCCCGACCCGACCGGAAACGGACAGTTATGAACCTACCTACACAACACGTGTATTAGATATCTTATTATTATGTACGATGGGAAGAGCCTCGATGGTGCATAACGCGCTTGATATTTTTACCGCGAGTGAGGAGGTGGGTGGGTGGCGCCAATTAATGGATCGCCGTTTTGTCCCCGCTCTCGCACAACAAAAGCCGAAAGGGACCCGAAAAATCCGCCGAAAACGAATGTATTTCCGACGAGTCTGGCGGCAATTCCGTGAATTATGATATCATAATTCAAGAAAAGAAAAGAACAGTTGGCAGGCCTAGTAGGTGGCGGTGGTCGTCGGGACGCCACTGTGTGCGCGTCCCGTGGCCCGCGAAATGCGTCACTGGCTCGTGAATCATTATCCCGTCGACGCCTCCTATTTTTCCTCTTTTCCGACGATTCCGAAGACGATTTCGTTCGAAAAGGGGCGCCCTTACCACTAGCGCCCCTGCCGGCCGAATCCCCAAACCGCCGCTTTGACGGGCGACCGCGAGAGGGCGCCACCGCAGGGGTGGTCCGTGCGGGGCGGATTTCGCCCTCGGATCGTAAACATCCCGCGTCGCGTCAGGAGCTCGTAAAGGCGCGTTTTAAACGCTCGAAAATCTGCTCAAATTAGCCGACTTTTCAGCTGAAAGCGCCAACAGGGCCCTTTTTCCAGAAGATGATTGAATACGAAAAATCACGGTCGCCGTAATCGCTATAATCGTGCTCACTCCTTTATAATGACCGGCAATCACTCGAGATTACCTTCATTCGCAAACACTTACCTCTCGCTGTAGTACGATGATGAATAATATTTTCTGATTGTTGTTTTATCCTTGTTGCAGGTAATTATAAGCCACCAGGTGGATTATCATTTTTCGTCCTCCCTTGGATTTTTTCCGGGGTACTTAGGTGAGTTCGGTTTTTGCGCCACTTACACTTTACACGACATTTCCATAATGTAATGGCGCGTCGACGATGTGAGAACACACATGATGCGCATTCGTCCCTCTCCGGGGGTGGCGCACACACATAGAGTGCCGGCGGTAATTAAGCACCCCAAGGCGAGAGGGTACGGCTAACGCGAAAGCTTTTGGCAATTAGGTGTTTCGGTCCGTAGTTTGATGGACGCATTAGGCCGTACACCGGTGGAAATTGCTGGTGAGATAATAGACGGGGGTCGCAAAACATTTTGGACCAACCCCCGAAAACGCCCGAAACCTCTCCAGAAACGGGCGGGCGACATCTTAATCATCCCTGCGACCCGTTCCGCCGGTATAGGCGATCGCGAAAGGGTTGACTACTTTGATGAATAATATTATATCAGTTATTAAAAGGGGTGCACGGTCGTGGGGGCGTGCGCGTTCTTTTTTAAACGTATTCATTATATGCGTGGGTCCGATTCCTCCCTTTCATTTCATATGGGGTACGGCTTGGGGGACGATTTGAGTTACGTGTTTTCTTCTAACGAGTTCCGCCTTTTCCTTGTAGATATCCTCCACCGATTCCAGATACTTATAACGTTCATATTACAATTGTAAATTTCTGGATTGATTTTGTGAATGAAACTCGTGTCTCGGGCGGATTTGATGGATTCGGAAAAGAGTCATTAATTAGGTAATTTCGTAAGATTACGTAAATTATGGCGTGTGTAATTCGACCCGCAGTGGCCATGGCGTTTTCCTTCGGGGAGTTGGGGTGAGCTCCTAAATATCAACTCTCTCGGGGGTTTCGCTGCGATTTCATGGTGCTAACAGGCTTCTATTGTTCCATAAATTTGGAGGGTGCGCTTTCGTTTCCCCTTGTAACGGCGAATCGAGATCGATAATCTTCATTTTTCATCGGTAAAATCGACCCAACCTTGAACATCAAGTCCAAAAAGTGAAAGCTTGACTTTTACGACGGTTGCGTTAGAAATTTTTTCAGACAAAGCGCTTTTCGGGAATTTTACCTAAACCGAAAAAGTGAAAGCTGGAGATTGTGCAAATTCGGTCTGAGATTAGTTCGCGTTTCTCCAGACGGTCGGGTGGTCGGCTCGTTCGAAATTCCGGGACGGACGCAAAATACGAAATTATTTAAAATTCCCAGCGGGGTGTCTCCATGACGAGCCGGCCTCTCTCCATTAATTTAGTGCGTGGTCCGGTGGTGTTGCATGTGTAAGGACCGTCGATTACCGGCGGTATCACGTATGCAGATATAATTGTAAATGCATCATTTA
The DNA here is from genome assembly GCA_949788335.1 of Salpingus planirostris. NCBI lineage: Eukaryota > Metazoa > Arthropoda > Insecta > Coleoptera > Salpingidae > Salpingus > Salpingus planirostris. The sequence goes on from OX460917.1 coordinate 14,936,984, forward strand.
CACAATCTGATATCGACGACATGGAAACGTGTAGAGCTACCAAGACTAATTACAAGCGGCTCCGAATGCGGAATTTATTTGTTTGCCTCTACACCTACTACCGAGACTCTCATACACCAGACTACGAAGAAGAAGAAGAAGCAGTAGGTACTTTTCCGTTATTATTATACCTACATGTGAGAGCCGGCTCACTTATTATAGGTACCCACACTGCAGTCGCACTATTACAATTTACACGATACCATCTCATGCAGGCGCTTTATGTTTATGGTTAATTTATTGCAAACACTAATTCATAATTACTGAATTACCTACTGCAAGTGATGTCGTCTCGTATTCACCGGAATCGTGTTTGATCATCCGAAATAATTCACGAGACGTTCCATTTTCGCATCTGTTTCCCGGCGTTATCCTCCATTATTCGAACTAATGTCGGCACTTTTTGAGGGGTCGTCGCTTCGGTGGGGTGTGTGACTCACGAAACGAATTTGATATTTGATTATTGGAAGCGGGCGAAATGTGAGGCTTTTCCCTGGAGATGACGCACGGGTCAGTGATTGGATTCCCGGATCGGATCGCTAAATCGAGACGTAAATTCCGGGGAAAAAATCGAATTTTTATCAATTTTCTTTGACCTCGTTTGAATAAATTTACAGGGTTGGCGCGTGCCCGTAGACAGTTATTATCACTTGATTCGGTCCGATTATGCGACGATGTAAATCTATTTGGTCGTGATTTATTCGCATGAAGACATTCATTTTGCGCAAAACTATACCCGGCTTTGTGTGCACATTTTTTCCGGGGAGGGGATGAGGGTCGGCTGGAAGGGTGTGTACACACTCGGGCCTGAAAGGAATAACTGAGGGAGCGTCTGATGGATTCTCTTTTGTGTTTAACCACTGGCCCGTATTAGGACGACCGGATTTGATGCGCGTAAATCACAAAAGTGTAAGACCCGAGTTCTATGGTTAATTCCAGGCCCGGGCGAGCCAGAAAGAGGTGGATATTGTCCTACCCTTGACCGAGTCCCACCCCTCGTCCCGTATCGCAAGAGGTCGCAATTAGGCATTGTCTTAATGCGATACTTCATTGCAGTCGTTCGTTTGTCGGGGGGTTTGTTGTCGGGGTCTCTCGAACCGAGTATAGACCGAGCGAGACTCGACCCGGTTATTTATGGCCGTTTACTTTCCCCACTTTTCCGACAATCATAGTTTTCCTTTCTCCGCTGCTTTATCATTAAACCGCCCCCAGGCTTTTCCCAGAATCGGACCACTTATTGGATGAATTGGGGAACGGGAAAGGCGAAATGCTCTCCCATCATGGCGTTTTCTCGGTTGGAAATAAAGAAAGTGAAATATCTTGAGTGATGATAATGGGAGGTCGCGTAAAAGTAATAAAAGTTTTAATTATTGTTTGTGCCAATTTGTTTGAAATTAGTACGGATGCGGAATTTATAACGCATAACTTGTACTATGCGAAACTCGATCTACATGAGGTGTAATTAAACACGAAGAACCGGTTAGTTGGTTGGTCGATGGAATAAGACGCAGGTTAAATAAATCATAGGCTGGCGGTCACCGGTTTTCCATGTGAGAATTTTGTTGGATTGATTCAAACAGTCGTAAGAAACGACATTAATCGACGATAATTTCGAATAATGATTTTTACAAGTGTTTAACTGCTCTTTGATGGATGTAAATCCACCAGCATTTACATATTTTTCCGATTCGCTATAGAATTACGAAGAGGTGAGGATGAGGGCACGCGACTTGGAAACTAATAATTTCAACATTATACTTAGTTTTTGTTGATGTATTAGGAACGCATTTGCATACTCTTTTCGGGAGTGAATTTCTTTGTGCGTTTCGAACTAAACCCTCGCTTTTATGGCATTGTATCCCATGTGGTAACTTTGTCAGCGCGACATTCTGAAACATAATTCATGGCATATAACGTCGACGATATACTCGCAGCAATCCAAAGGCGTCTGGTTTTAATTGTGTTTTGAATAACCACCTTTCGAGTTCACGTTATAACAGCTGTGATTCCGTAGGCTTGAATTATCGACGAATCCAAACCTTCACAATTCCAAAGATTCGTATCCGAGATTCGATTCGACGGTAATTACGTTGCATGACGAAATAATTTGTTTGAAAAATAACAGGGCAGAAAATAACTTCAATTTTCGCAGTCCGTAATTTTCCGGCTCGGATGCGGTGTCGTGTCACAAGTCCATTAGTCGCCTGAGGTTGTGCCGCCTTGTCTCGGTATAAGAGACACCCTGTGGTACCGGAATTACCTATGGCTGATTACCAAATCAAACTCGTGTTCTGTGCCAGATACGCCAACCGATATGCACAGTCCCCGTAATTCCGTATTTATTACCTCCAAAAGAAGGACCGATTTGTATCAACGAAAACGCACCCTCGGCCTTTCTTAGCTCGGGACCGAGTCATGGTGGGCTCGCCACCACCATTTTACCCTCCCGTACATGTGAACCCTCAATGATGTTCATGAGGGATGGCTCCTGTGCGAACTTTGTGTTTATTTTGTCCCCTCCCTGCGATGGCTAATGCAGGTCCCGAAAGGAATGTGTGCATGGCCCCATCTCCCTCTCGCACATGGACCAGACCGCTTTTCACCCTCGAACACCAACAAACAGTTTCACTCGTCAGCTACGAAACTGTCACATGGTCGTGCGCAGCTGTTGGTCTCGTCACATATTACCGTTTTCTTCCTCTCCCCGAAAGCACCCGGTACTCTCATTTGCGGGTACGAAATGCTTTGCTGAATTTTTAAAATTACTACACTTCTTCCATCGTGCTCCCCCCGTTCAACTTCATTCGCCACTTACTCGCGAGGAAACTCTCCCTCTTTCGTATAAAATATGAACCGAACATGAAACGTTTAACTGTTAACAACGTGCTCCGGTTTTATCCGAATTTCTGCCGGCACTCGAAAAGACGTAAAATCGTCTTTATGACGAAAAGTTTTCACCGGCATGTTGATTGAGATTTGGGCGTCTTTCGGTTCATTCCCGGCCACCTGGTCTCTTCCACAACCACCCCTGGTCGATGCACGCAGAGGCATTTAATCAATTTCAGACCTTTTTAGAGTCGGCATTCCACATATCGCCCAAAGATGACAGCGCATACGGCTTTTGTAGACATTGATTTTCGGGATGCACCTATGAAAAGTGATCGGTGGGAACGCGGCCGGTGTTGTTGTTGTTGGGATTAATAAATTCGGTCGTTCGGGGGTGGAACACGGATGAATATTTAGAGGCGAGGTGAACAACATAATGATAACGATAAGAGGAGGAGAGGGAATTATAATTATTTTCGTTTTGTTATATATTCGGGAACGAGTTCCGGAGGCCCAGCTGTCTTTTTCACATCACGGCGTTTCCCCGGCGGGTCTCTCCGGGTTCTCTCCTCTCTCTCCCGTCCACACATGGCATTCCGCTCGGTTGCGTGGGAGGAAATGGCATTGTCTCTCTCGCCAAAGTTCGTCTCCACCGCCATATATAATGCGTCATGCCTGCCTGTCTATCTGCTACCAAAGCCTTAGAACGCCCGCCAGCTACTAAATCAATACCCGACCGGGCTCGTCCCACTTCGCCCCTCTTCATAAAACCCAAACAGCTCATCTTCGCCCAGCGGCGCATTTGGAAAATTGAAAATTTACACCGCGAACGCTCCAACAGACACAGATTCGAACCCCCAAAAACGGATTCGTGGAAAGACTTCATTTCGTGAGGGAGGAACGCATTCAAGATTAGACAGAATTAGAACCATCGCATCATTTGAACGATTTATTGTTAAAAGCACTGAAACTTGAGGGCGAATCCTGAAACCGATCGGTGATTTTGAAACGCATTGTTCCTAGTTAGAAGACTGTATCCAGAGTTTACCTAGTTGTCAATCCATGAGAAGGATTTCCCTGCAAATTGTTCAATTTGAGAAACTGGTTGATCCAGTGCAGTGTGAAAACGATTCTTTGTTTGAATATGTTCATTGGCAATACACTTGAGTCTACTTGGCCCTCTAAAAATTTTACCACTTACATATCGATTTGTTGATGAAATTGCGATATTATTCTGATATATTCTCTGCTCCTGGTGATTTTGTGTGTATTCCGAAAATGTTTTGGATGATCGTAATCACTCGTTTGGATTTGGGACACCTTATTCCTTGATCTGCTGAAACGTTGCCTTTCAGATTACAAATTCAATTAACTATACAAAACCTGGTAGTTCAATTCGGGCGCTGTTGGTTGAATGTGGCCGACATCTAGTACCGTTTGTTTGCTTGTCCGTCTCGGTTGAAAACTTGCCAGACGACGATTTTCCGTTTTTATCTTGGCCAAAAATCGGCTGAAACACACAAAATCGCCAGAATATATAAATTACCGGGCACAACGGACCGGGTTCATTTTTATGCCGGAAGTTGTTGAATTTACGACTCGGCTCGTAATTAAATATTAAATTCGGCTGATGGAAGCTCATAAATTCGGAAATCAACGGAATAAATGCACACGATGTCGTCGACCGGAGTGACGATGATTACGGACGGTGAAAAAATATTAACGAGGTCGATTACTCATTATTTCCCAGATACCGGCAACTAATAGACCGTGACCGTTTCCTATTATCACATTGACGACAATGTAAAAAACTTATAATTGAATAACGGTTAACGGGAGCAAGTTTCAACTAAATTAAACATTGGATGGAAACGAACAGGAAATTGTCTTTTTCTGTGTGCTAATCTCGCAAGGCGCAATCAATAATCGAGCATAATTGCTGTCAATCGTTTAAGTACGATTAGTCGTCGCAAAAAACGCGTCACAGTTCATTCGCATGAACGCTCCAATTACTCAAATCTGCGATTCCGGTTTGGTATGTAGAGAGCTTTTTCGATCGGAGCTTTTTCGATGATGGAATATTCGGGAGCGGTCTCGTGTCTCGGGGCAAGAAAAGTCGATGGCAAAAAGAACAAAACGGAGGCGCACACTCTCCGCCGGTTCCGGTGTAGCGGCACAGTTCAAGAAACATCGAATTAGCATTCCGTTCAGAGCCGGAGACTTCGCCAGATTGAAGTTGCAACCGGGATGATGCCAATCCGCATTTCCACCGAGGCCATGAATTAAACAAGGCATCGCGAAATCGCGTACGTACGGAGCATCGTGTGCGCCGCTTATGATCGCATTATTTACCTCATTGATTTACGGCCGGGCCGACGATTTAATTAGACGTGACGACATCGTCGACCGGTCCATCGCCCTTTCGATAATTTACGGGGTTCGGCCGCTTTCTAATCGGCTTTTTCGAAAATCTCTATCGACTTAAATTCGCAGCCGAGAGATCGCGCGCTTTCTGCGCGCCGCTCGCGAAAAACCCTCACGCCAACGTCAGTTCACTACAGTTAATCTGAAAGAGATGAATTAATCCGAACTCCATGTCAGCCAAACGCTCTAATTTATGGCCCGCAGGAAAACGAAATTTTGGCAGCGTTTTATCTAAATTTAAAATCTCAGCCGGCGCAGAAACTACCGTGTAATTAGTTAGATTGCATTTTATTGTAATTAAAAACTTTCCGGGGACCCCCGGACTCTCCGGTTCGGGAAGTGGCGAACATCAAAACATGTTGATGTTGATGGCCTTTGGGGCACACGAGGCGAGGGGACTTTCGGTTTTCCGGGCCCGGAACGTCTTGTTTTTGTTTTCCCTGAAATCTCGAGAGCAGAGGTCAGCGCCGAAGAAATATTTCTCACGCCGTACATGCCGCTCGCTGCTCCTCTTCCGTTCCGCCACGAAAACAATAACGTCCCATTTCGAACATTTTTGATCTCGATATGTACTGAATTCTCCCAGGTACAGTAGAGCAGAACACGACTAGGTCTCAACACAGCCTAGGTATATTGATTAATTTGTGGCGGCCAAGTATGTGTGTATGTATATCTCCTTGAGCTTGCAAAACGACTTGAATTTATCGAGCCAGGTGGAGCATACCAGTCCTACGTAAATTATTTAACACGAGCAAACGCCGTCCGATTTAATTACGTCCCTTTCGTTCTAGCAGGATATTTAAGAAAAAAAAAATCGATCGGGGGGAATTTCCTGTCTAATTACGGCCATCAACCCTCGGATGGAAGGAACGTGCAGTCGGTCTTGCCGAATTTTAGGAAGTTGAAACGAATCCTCGGCTGAAAGCTTTACGATCGATGCTGACAGGTTTAGAATCCTCGGTATCGTGTTATGGATGCGTTTAGTCTCTGCCGCGGTGTGAATTTATTCAAGACTACAATCTTTCATTTCTCCCATACCGAAAATACGGCGGGTATCATTCCGTGCCAACATTGATTGACCGAGTCGAAGCCAAGTCTACACCGCAACCCTATAATTTTTACCCGGATTTTCGCTACGTTTTTTTCCGGGGGGGTGGAGGCGGGGGGTGTTTCGGTGCTGCAGTGTTCTTCTTCGAAACTTTATTTGCACGCGAATGTAATTCAATGTAAGTTTCGCAGTCACGGGCCGACAGCTTGGTAGATACGTTCGGGGAATAAACACAAACGCCTCCGATATTCCTAATGCCTTTGTTGTAGCGGAGCCGTACGCCGTGGGAGGCGGGGGACGCATGAGCACGAGCGTCGCGGCGCTTGAACACAAGTGCGGGATTACCGGCGTCGGGTCCAGCAGCCTCACTCTAGTGCCGGGCCGAACCGCGTTTGCTTCTCGTCGTTTTGTTAACATTTCCTTGTGTCCGCCAGTCGTGATCGTCGTGTCGCCAAATACGAACCGCGTTTTCGCCACCGGACTTTGGATCCGCCGAAGGGTCATTGGCGATTCCGGGCGCGTCTCTCGATACAAATCGATGAGCGATTGTGAAAAACCGGCCCCGGATCGCGCCATGAAGACGTCAAGTGCCTGAGGACCGCGGAACGGTCGTAGATGCTGTAAGGTGGACGAGGGGGGCGCGAATCGCCGGGTCGGACTATGCGGAATTTTGGCGGAATTTTGCCAAAAGTGCGTTTTTGGACGATACAAGACCGGTGATGGCCGAATTCGAGGGTCAGATTGATGCGATGGTTGCGAAAAGGACGATCCGACTCTCATGGTGAAACCTGTCGAGTGATTGGACTTTTTGTTTTTGTTGTCGGTTCTTTTGGTACCATCACCTAAACCTAAACCTCGCCAAAGTCTGAGCGTTTTTGTAACGATGAGGAAGAGGAAACTGTAGGCGCGATCTCGTCTTTTGAAGGACCTCGACCAATCACGGTGAGTCCTTTTTTCCCCTGGAAATAATTCGCCCAGGAGCGGGCTGGGGGAGGAGGGTTGAAGCCCGGGGAGGGCTTTGACAAAATTTTAATTAAATCAATTCTGAACATCGTCGCCTCGTCGAAACACATAAATCTTTATGAATCCGTTGTCCGCATGTTTTAATTAAATATTCGAGATTGATAAATGGTCGCCCATTGTCTGACAAAATATAAAACATTAATTACGCTTCATCCTCACCTATACGGACGCATTATACGCGACCGTGTTTATTGCGAATTTCTGGTTTGACTGTTTGATATGCGGAACGCGCCCGGACCGATGCCGATTTCAATTAGCGGGCCAAAATAATTTTTCCGAAACCGGAATTGCTCGTTGCATCGCGGGTCGCAAAGATCAAGTTTTCTCATTCATAACACAAGGTTTCGCCGAGCGTGAATCTTAATTGCGTTTGTTTGGAATTATTCCAATAAAGAAAAGTAAAATTTCGTGTAAATGTTGCCCAGTCGTCCATCACTCGACCGAATTTCGCATTTCTCACACAGAACGGGCGACTTTTCGGAAACGATAATTCTGCCCGGCTCTCGGGTTGCGTGATGACGTGCACCGCGCTAAAAAATTGTTCATTTGCTCCGCAGTGACAAAACCACTGATATGGCTCTGTTATTACTCGCGAGCGCACTCGCAACAGTTCTCGTTATTAATGGAGCCGCGACGATAAAATCTTCGACTTTGCGTGGCCATTAATCCGTTTAATGGCTCGCGGCTAGGACAATATTCAATAAAACTTAATTTTACGAGCGCCACAGTGTGTTCCGATTCAATAAAGATCGCGCAAAAAGGACGACCGAAAGTACCCAGCCGCGACCGCAAGACCGCGAACTACCTAAACAAGCAGACCGAATGTACGCGAGCGCATTTTAATTGAGCCGGATTACCACGTTATTACCTAACACGTGGAGAAAACTCGAAATATCTTCCCGGAAACTTTATCTCCCAGAAGATCGGAAGAATTTTTTTATGGCGCTTTGACCATTCCGAAATCTGGTTTTGGTCGTTGACAGGAGGAAAAGTGCGGTACCGGGCGGTCCGATTTAATCTGGTCTCGTTAGTTCCGTAAACACGAGGAGTCCCGTTATGCGATACGTACGGCTACCGAGAACACTCGTTCGTTAAGCTCGGTTTATTAAAATTATTATCCCGAACGCACCGGGTAAATTGGAGTGTGCAGGAATCCGGGCCCGATTAGAATAATTCAATTATAACCAGGAAGCATGAGCGGCGCGCCGTCCCGGAGATCGTCGCAGGACGATAGAGGCGATATAAAAGCGGGCTCCGGGACCGTTTCGATTAATTCCGAAAACGTCTAAAATACATCTTCACACTTCGGCAAGTATCGGTAATGTATTATAGGCGGGCGAGCACCGGGCGAGAACTAAGTGATAACGCTTATATAGGCTTCGCCGGGAGACCATAAAGTGCGCCCAGAATCCGTGCCTCTTGGAGCGAACGAGCGGAGCCAAAGGCCGAAAGTCGCGCAGAGGGTGCGGGATTCGCAAAATACTGCGGGCATAACTTTCATTGTTCCGGGCCGAGGGTGAAAGTGAGATATTCGTCTTCGGAACCGCGCGCTGTTTGCTTCACTCGGAGACGAAATTCCCGGATCCGCTAAGTGCCGTTTCTATTTCCACAGAGTCGGCGCTTTGTCTACGGCTAAATACCCACCATTCTACCCCAAGAATATTAATCACGACATCTTTACTCCAAAGCAGACACTCAAACCAAACGATTAACATAAAGTTGCCAATATTCAACCATTTTTGGGAGAATCACTGGAACTTGAGGAAATCCATTGTCAATTTCGGTAGTCAACTCAAAACGCAAATGGTTCATTTCGGGACACTAGTTGCTCCAGGGCTATTCCACCATAGTTTGATTTTTTTGATGAAATGTTGGTATTTTTGTGTTCTTTGGCAATTTTGATTGCATTGATAGAAACTTATTGACTTTGGGCAATCAATCGTCAAATCCAGAAAATATCGGCAAACTGCAGTGAGAATATTAATCACGACATCTTTACATCAAACTAGAAACTGAACCTAAACGATTAACATAGAGTTGCCAATATTCAACCATTTTTGGGAGAATCACTGAAACTTCGAGAGTTCCATTATCAATTACGGGTGTCAATTCAAAACGCAAATGGTTCATTTCGAGACACTAGTTGCTCCGGTTATGCCATCACCATAATAGTTTGGATTTTTCGATGAAATGTTGGTATTTTTGGCGATTTTGGTTGCAATGATAGAAACTTATTGACTTTGGGCAATTAATCGGCAAATCCAGAAAATTTTGACAAACTGCAGTGAGAATTTGCTTGCTGGTCGAAAATCGCTTGCAAAGGACCATATGAAACAAGAAGTCTCTCTTTTAAATACAATATGAAACTTTCTTTGGACGCGGCTCCGTACTACTATAATGGAACAGAATTCGCGTTGAATGGGGAGTTTGTTCGCCACCCTCGGGTTGCCATTACGTTCAGTTGTAAAACGCTTGTTTACAATGGCCCTCGCTATTTCGGGGGGGTAAAAAGACGTCGCATTAAAATGCCGGCTTATCTCGCACACTCGGAGAAGTGAAAGTTTCGAAAAAGAATACTTTGCGAATTTTGATTTACGGCCGCACTTTGTGCGTTATGCACCTCACAATGGACGAACCACAACAAATACCTGAGCAGCGACCCAACCTTGGCATTAGAAACTTGCACAATTTTTCTATGCCTCGTACAAAACCGACTAATTATTTACAGTCGGGGCATAAATCACTTTTCGACAATTTGATTAGATCGACCTCTCTTTGTGCGTTAGATAATGCCTGGTGAATTCCTACGGTAAAGGTGTACACGCCCTGGGCGCGTTTTCTATCTATCTAATAATACGGATGGGTGTTAGCGTTTCGTTTAATGAAATAAGCGCTGGAAATTATTGGCTCGCGATAAATCAGGGGTTTATTTTAAACAGGGCAGATGCATTTCATATCAGCACGTGTGATTGGATGAGCAGATACTCAATCGGAACGGAACGGAGCAACGGGGAGCGTAAAAATATCGGGTAACGACCAGAGAGTCGATTTTGATTTATCGTGGCGGCCCGACACTATTGTTGCATTACGCCCTTTTGTGACGCCGAAAACGCGACTCGATAATATCGCGCCGCCACAACGAGGGCCGGTCCACACCGGAGGACCGCAAGTCGGGCTCAATTCGCGGGTGCGCGTCTCGTTTTAAAACGCATTAGTCATACGCGGGCGCATCCCCGCCATGCATAATGCGAAATCGGCGACCTGCGAACGGTGGCGTAAACACAAAGCCTTTCGGTCGCCGGGTATATCGGGGCTCGCAGTCATATATCGCAGTCTAACGCATGATTTGTGGCCCTACTTTTCACTATTCTTGCCCTTTTATTGTGTTCGCTCCGGCCCAACTTTTTGCTTTGCGGCCTGTCACGTCGTTATACCTCTCGCGCAGGTTGAAAGCGGGACGCGATACGGCCGAAACGCCGCAAAAAATGTTGTTTTGCGCCCAATTCGCAAACAATTCAATAAAACGACGCCGGAAAGTGTAAATCAATAAGCGGCGGCCAAAGTGGAAAACCGATTTCATTTCGAAAACAAAACGGAGCAGATTCGCGCGATTTTTCGGGGCCCTTTCGGGATTTTCGCGTCCGCCGGATCCCTCCCGGAATTTATGCGCCTCCCCTTCATAAAGTACACGCGCGACACCTCGTCGTTTGTTTGCGAAAACCGCCCCCGAAAGTGATGGTTCGAATCGCGATGGGTGATTGATGCGCGGCCACTTCCTGAAAACGTGCGGCTTTTCAGGGCCGATAAATCCGGGCATAAGTAGGCGCGTTATGAAAACGGAATATCTCGCACATATTCGTATCGGAAGGCGCAGATTCCTCGCGGGGCGCAAAGAGGGGGTGGAAAGTGCGTTTTCGTTTTTCGATGTCACGATTTTCGGTTTTTTCCGCCCTCCCGTGTCGGTGCTGGGGATCGGTCGGTCCGGGTCGGTGTGTGCGCGGCTGTCTGCCAGTCCTGCTCTTCATTTCTCGCATTTTCCATCGCCATAAATCAAGGGACAGGAGACAGGCTAGCGGAGAGCACTCCGTTGCTATGGTACCGCGGCATCCCGACAGTTTTGCGGGAATCGGGGGCGCAAGGAGGACGGCTGCAGATCAGAACCGGGGATTTAATCCTGTCGGGGATGTCTGAGAGTCGGGGAAAGTTAATAAGAGTTTGGGGGGATTAAAAATAATCCCACTGTTTTGCAATATTGCTGCGCCACGCGTTAAATTCCCTCCGACCGATTCTGCATTCATTTATTCCACCTTCCACGCGCAACGGAAAACCCTTTTCATCCCCCGTAACGGGGGTATCGCCATCTGCATTTTCAAAAATCGCAAATTTTGCACACAGAAATTTTGATCAGTCGGTTTTAATTGAGAGCGTTTTGGAAAGACACGAATGAATTTCCAAGATTTCTTAATTACCTCTCATTATTATTTGCAATTTTCTTTAAAAATTAGTCATTAGAATGATGAAATAAAAAAATTGTTCAAGAAAATTCATCTAGAACTGATATGATGAACTATCCTTATTGAACTGTTGTCAATGGTGAAATGACTCTTTTTCCAAACATTCTTGAAATTCTTATTTTGGTATCTCGACTTATAGCCAACATATCGACTTTTAATTTTTCAAAAAATCTAAGAATCACAAAAATTTACATAACTATCAAAGACTGGATGTCTTCATTTGTTCATGTTTCAAAGCTGCGTTTTTTTCTACATAGATTTTCCAAAGCATGAAATATCTGTGTATTTCAAAATCATGAAAATCTCTCATATTTTCAAAACCAAGATTGAAAAGAGGCATAACATTTTCAACTGTGATGAAATCTTGGTGGTTCATTTTCTCTTGGATGAATTTGTCAAAAATCAAAAATTTCTGCGTTCCACATGTTGTGGGACACTTACCTGACTTGTTAATTTATTCCTATTTTATTTTGTTACAGGTAAGAGACCAATCCAAAAACAGAGGAGCCTCGATCTTCATCCACATGTCTGAGAATACGGTAAAATAGCCATGAACATAAACACCTGTCCGCGATCGATTGGCGCCTGGCGAAAATAATGGCGAACTTAATTCCGCCTAATCATCTCATTGCGTGTAACGAATTCACGGAGAGAGAGAAGGGCACTCGAGAATTGCGTACAGCGCCCGCTCCTCGTTGTGTGTGCCGCGTGTAAAGAGCGCGAGAGCAGTTATAAATAATGCGGTTGCATCCCATTAAAACCAATCTTGTGATACTGTGAAATGTGTGTAATCTATGCTAAGCGCATGTTGTCAGTGAACCTCTCCGAGCAGGTGTTGAATATATTCACGGCTTCTCTCGCCAGTTTTACACCCAGACACACATCTTCCTCTACCTTTGCCCGGTATTCCGAACGTTCTTTAATTAGGGTGAGGTTGCCAATATTCGACCGGCGCCTGAATCGTACCAATATCACTAGTACCAGAGTCACGAAATTTCTGCTAAATCTGACCCAAATTTCAGTCAACTGTAAAAAAGCAAAAATTCCGTTGTATGATGTAAAAATTATGCTCATTCAACTGAGCTCCTAGAATTGTATAGTACTGCCAAACAAATTCTGTTTTGTACTACAAAGTTCTGCTTATACCAATGATAAAAGTCATCCAATTTCTTTAATCAATGTGATGTCTCCTAAATATTACCTAAAAAACTGTCTTATTTCTTGGGACTTTGTTAAATCTGCCATGGGGACCTAAATCGTACCAGCGTATCCGTACATACGCAATATGGTGTCAAATTGGTACCATATGGGGATATAAGAAATACCAGTGGTACGATTTAGGGAACCGGTTTCTGAAATTGCTCCGAACGTCAGCTTCTGGGAATGATGGAATTTTCATATAAAAGCCATCAAAACTGAATTCTTGATACATAATTAAAAAGGTACTACCAAGTTCCAAGATTCGTAGGTAATAGCCAGCGAAAAGCACTAGGCAACTTTTATTTATGATAGTTGCGTATTCTGTGGGATACCAGCTGGTGGGTCGTAGCAGATGGGCTAGATTTCCATCATTGGGTTTATATGGGCCTCTTTAATCGTTTGAAGTGGCGTTTCTGTAGGCGATTCGTGCGTATTATTTGGCGTTATTGGGGAGTCGTCTGGCGCGATTCGTCTTTTTAAACTTTAACGTCTAGCGCTCCCCGGGGACGTTCGTTTTTGAGAGGGCGAGACGGGGATGATCGCGGATTGCCGCAGATAAAAGCGGCCGTAACTGACCTCCCCCTATAACAAGCGGCGCACTCGGACGTGATGGCGTCGGCCCGCCGGGACGGGGCGAGGGTGGCGTCGGCGTCGCGACGCCGAGTATTCCTAATATCCGGAATGCCCGCGATCTTAGCGCATTGTGTATGCCGCGCGCGGGGATTAGCCCATTAATCACCCGGGTCATTGTATCAACTATCAAAGCGTGCAAGGTCTCGCAACAATGGTCCGCGCGCTCCGCTGCACACACCCCCGGCCCTGCGGAGGAGCGACGCCCCGACGCTCCCGCCGCCGCCGCGACGCTCGCCCCTCTCCGGCGTTACGGCCGAATTTCCAGCCGAAATGAACGCGCCGAACGGCCATCAATTCCGCCGGATTTCACCGGCGGGTTAACCGCGCGCCGACGACGAAGGAAAAAGCGTCGCGACGCACCGACTTATTCAATCAACGGGGGGCGGCGGCGGCGCTCGCGTGTAATTTGAAATAATTCCCCTATTTCGAGAGGGCGATATCGGGATTAAAGAGGTGAGCGAATTAAGGCGGCGCGTGAACCCCCTGACTCTCGGGGAGTAAGAGGGGTCGCCATTTGAGTTTGGGGCACGTTTGGGGTAAGAAGAATTTCAAGACAATTTCGGCAAACGCATCTCTAACAAACTTGGCGAATTTATTGAAAACATTGCACATTTCAAGAATTCTTTCACATAATTTTTGTGGAGTTTGTTATAAATGCGTCTGTGTATTAGCCAAATCTTGTGAATTCGACGAATTTTTGGTAAACTTTTGAAACATTTCTCTTTTGAAGGCAAATGAAAATTTTTGGAGAATTTGTCAATTTTCATTTTTTCCCCTCTTTTATGAGAAATTTTTGTAACTTTAGATAAATTCGACATCCAACGAATGTGATATACATATCTCGGAAAATACAGCGATTGAGCAAATGTTGAATTTCTACTCAAATTTTCTGTGCATGCAGAATTTCGAATATGGTAAATTTCTAACGAATTTGTTGAAATCCTAATGAATTGCAGTACTCAAAATTTGCTAATTTTTGGGAAATTAAAACGAAATTTGGCGTTTTTCACCATTTTTCTACTATTTTTTGCAAACCTAATGTAGAAGACATAAGCAACTTTAAAACATGTGCTAACTTTTTTCTATTCGGCAAGTTTGATAAGTGTCTCACAAATTTAAAAATTGTCGAGCTTCTCACAAATTTGGCGAATCAGCTGAATCTCAATAAATGAAATTTCTGCCAAATTAGTATACAGGTGTCCTCGAATTTAGGAAAAATTCTGCTGCATGAATTCGCAAATTTCTCATAAATTTCTGACGAGGCCATGTCCACATTCTCCCCCCTAGGGTAGAACGTAACGCTAAATTCATGCCGCTCTCACCAGACCCATAGAGTCTAATCAACCCCCGGTCACCTAAATGCAATTTAATTTTTAGCCAAATTAATTTATAATTGCCTTTCACCTTTCACATTTTTTCGCCGATTACACTTTACGGCGGCAATTTATCCACCTCCCCCGGGGGCAAAGAGACTCGATTTCCGCCCGAGCCCCGACACTGCACAAGTTCGAAGCGGAAATCCGACGGAGGGTGCGTTTACGATTTCGGCACGCCACTGGCACGGTAATAAGGGCGGCCCAGCGCGGCAACGCCGTCCTCTCCCGACTGGTTCAATCAGCGTTGTTTTTGCTCCAGTGGAATTTACGTTTCCTGTAGGCTGAGCAATTTTTACCAGCTTGATAAATGGCCGCTGCCGATGACACCTATGAAATACGTCAAGCGCGGGGGCGGGTTTTGTGACTGAGAGATTTCAATTAAAACCCATGTTAGCGGAATAATGTGATCCCGAACCGACTTTTCCGCCCCGCGCACCCTCCCGGCCGGAACCAGCCGACCATATTCTCCGACTAACTGAAAAACTTCGGACTTATGCCAACACCAGCAAAACGCACGAAATTACTGCGCCCGCGAGGCGCCCATAGTAAGAGAAAGTCCAGAAGTCTGAAATTTCCTGGACGAAGTCGCAAAAACGGAACTAGGGATGGTCGAACATTCCAGATTTGTGTCGCTAAATTTAGGTATTATGCAGAATTTCAGAAAATGAGTGAATAAGACGAATTTCGGGAAATTTGTTAAAGGCGAATTTGTCGCACTTCTAATCGATTTTAGTAATCAAAATTTGCAAATTTTTGAAGAACGGAGAGAAATTTGTCGCGTTCCACAGTTTTTCTACTATTTTTTGGAAATCAAACGTAGAAGACATCAGCAAATGTGGCCACTTTCTGTTCTACGCCAGCAAGTTTGTAATTTTTCTCTCAAATTCAGAATTTGTCAAATTTAGAACAAAGTTGCCACATTTTTCAAAAATACTGCGCTCGCGAGGCTGTCAGTGAGAGAAAATCCAGAATTCTGAAATTTTCTGAACGAATCAACGAGTCTCAAAAACGGCAATAGGAATGGTCGAATTGTTCGAGATTTGAGTCGCAAAATTTCTTATGCAGATGTTCGGAAAATTAGAAATGAGTGAATAAGACTAATTTCGGGAAAATTTCTTATATGCGATTTTGACGCACTCCTAATCGATTTTAGTAATCAAAATTTGCATATTTTTGGGGAATTTTAGCGAAATTTGGTGCATTTCACAGTTTTTCTGCTATTTTTTGCAAACTCAACGTAGAAGACATCAGCAAAAATGTGCCAACTTTGTTCTACCCTAGCAAGTTTGATATTTTTTTTCACAAATTCGGAATATGCCCAGGTTCTTACAACTTTGGCAAATCAGGTGAATCTTTAACTTGCTGGCATCGAACAAAGGTGCCAAATTTGGAAAAATTACTGCGCCCGCGAGGAGTCCAAGAGGAGAAACTCCAGAATTCTGAAATTTCCTGAACGAATTTAAAATCGAAAAAACGACACTAGGAATGGTCGAATTATTCGAGATTTGAGTCGCATTTTTCATCATCTCGGAGGCGTTTCTACCTTTTCGTAGCGGAGGCGCGTTGATTAGCATACTTTATAGACGACGTAAAAACATTCCATATTCGGCGACCCGGCCCGTCCGGCTCGATTTATCAAACCTCCCGGTTTATAATTAAGATGTCGGATCGGACCCGGCCATCATCATCATCGGAACATCCGTGAAAAGTTCGGCCCTAATCTCTCTCTTTCTCTCGCACGAGGGACGAAAGGGGGGCGCAGTCTCGCATTCAAATGATATTCAAATCGCAGAGCGCCGGTTATTCCGTGTGTGTTCAAGTCTTCGGCAGGGGTTGGAATATTTCGAATATGCGACCGCTTTCAATTTGAATACCGTGTCGGTGCGAATGTTTCGGGGAATGCCATACATGCGTAATGGAACCGGCCCCACCGCGCGCCCGATGCAAACGTCCGACATTGTTACGTTGCGCTACGTTCTGTTACGTTACGTGTTACGTTGTTGTGGCGTAATTCGAATTCGCGGTGATGCTCGATTCGGGCGTTTTCGCTCTCTGCGCGCAACTTGTTAACGGAGGCTGTAAGGTTATCGTAATGGTTTATTAAGTATCGCCATAAATTTCGCCGAACACCAGCGAAGAGACCTCGTTGGCAAACTGTACAAATCTAACACGACCGACCGTATGTAAATCTAGATCACTTCCAACATGCACCGCTGCGCTCCGAGCGCGCATGGCCTCCATCTTTTATTGCAGACGATAAACTGCATGGAAACTCTTATTTCCGCTTCCCCGCGGTAATTGGCACTCTTTATGGTTATTTTTCGATCGGATCGCGCAAAAACCGTGACGGGATACTCGTTTTTTCCCTCGTTTAAAGGAAACTCGCGTTACACTCCACATGGCACTATTTGCTTTTCATTGAAAACGTATGACTAATGGCTATTTGTTTCCACATAAATTATAGACAATTAAAAGCCTCATGCGCAACCAACAAATTAATTATACCTACACGACTCGGGGCGACTTTTTCTTATTCGCGCGGAGATGGATTGATAACCGGGCTGACATGAGTATTATTGCCTCACCGCCAGCAATTAATCCAGAGCACAATTCATACACGTCACCGATAAATTTCTCCGGCTATAAGGGGCAATAATTAGCAAATCCGTCCACATGATTGCGCATTTTTACGCGAAAGTACAAGAGGAAGTTAATTGACACCTCTCGTAGGATGCGGTTCTTTTTTTTTTGTTGCACTGCGGCCCGATAAATCATAAATAATCGCCCCGTAATTGGCATTTCGAGATCGCTCCCGTTGAGCTTCTAACATTACATTACGAATGTGCGTATGGGGCCATTCATCATTTTCCTAGCGCACAGAAATATGCAACGGATCATACTAATTTAAATACGAGCCATACGCATAACAGTAAACGCGTTTCGTTTCGACTTTAATGAATTGCAACTCGACCAGTTTACGGTTATTTAATTATTTCGCAACGGATCGCTCGAGTGATGATTGAAAATCGAAAAATCCGATTCGAGGGCGACATGGCCGACGCCCACCAGACGGACATAAATTAGGCGAAATTTACGAGACGCCCGACGTCGCCGGTAAAAACAGAGGAAACTGAAGAATCTGACAATTTGGGGGAATGATTGAAAGAGCGTCCTGGCGCTCCGCGTCTTTTCCTACATGTTTATTTTCGGGATCTTGTTAGCTCGAAATTGAGCTTCCCCCAAGGTATGCGTTACCCTTCCGGCGCGACTTTTTCTATACCTACAAATTGTCGGCACTTTTCGTACCTCGTGGTGGATCGTGAACGGTGAATGGAAAGCAAATTTCTTTTATTGCCCACGAAGATTTATCGCGGCCGATGCGCGTTATTATTACGGGCCGTCTAGTCAGGATCGGACCGGGCCGATTTTGAGCCGCGTGATGATGATGGGGGTCGCCGAACGAGTTTCGCCCCGACATTATCTTCGTTTTTGGTACGTCAAAAGGAATAATGGCTTGATTATTACTTTTTCTACCTTTAGCATTCACACTTGACATCTGACAAATGATTTTTTTGGCTCCGCCGACTCAAAGATAAAGAGGTCGGCATCCAGTGGCGCGCCCTCTTCGGGAAAGATGATTGGTGTCAAGTCGGGACCTCTCCGGTGATCAGTTATCGCCAATGCGGTCATTTTAGGTCTCGGAATTTCGGGATCCACAAATCTCCGAAAATTCCTGAAGAGACCTCCGATTTTATAGACTTTAAGAACGTGCCTCTAATGGTAATCGATTTGACACAAATAACTGAAAGTGTGCTAAGTATAACAGCTTTTTGAGTAATTTCACGCGAGACAGATAGCGCCAACACTTGGCCTTATCATGTGCGCGATTTTTTCCGTTCGCTCCGTCCCGGCTCGTCTTTCCCACAAGAAATTACGGCCAAGACGATCCAGAGCAGCGCTTAATTGACGTAGTATGCGTTCGGCCTGAAGGCGAAGGCCCATAAATTATGGACGCCTTGATAAGACGCTTATCCGTATCCGCTTTATTGCAGCGGCGCTGCGAATGCACTATTTTTCTAATTTCTATAATAAGCGCGTTGGTTCGAAAAGAGATCCCGAAACGGATGGACCCATTCCGGGACATAATAGATTCATTACAATTCCTGATGGTGGTCCGTAACGCATCTGACAGTGGATATTAGTCATCCCCGTTTTTTTTTCGGTGAGTTTTGCCAGGGAGGATGGCGAGCCCCCCCCTGCCGTGCGTAACGCACAATGGATAATGCCGGACAGTCCGCCCCTACCCTACCGAAAGTCGGCCATGCTTATAAAACCGGGGCTGAAATATTTCGTGTACGGGATGATGGGAGAGTTTCGTTCCGTGTGGGGAAAACACGTTATTAATAATGTTATTAATTGAGTCTTTTAAATTGTGCCCGATACCACTTTGCCATGCTCATATAATAATGTGTGCGTTCTCGATTTGATTTATCGCGGGCCAGAGACTCTCTTGATGGTCTCTCAACTTTGAAATTTATCGCCTCGAAAAGATAATAGACTTATTATTTATAATTAAAATGTATATGAGGTGGAATTATTAGATAGAGACGCTTATACGCCCGAATTTGTATTCATAAGTTTGGAGGGCATTTGACCGGAACCGGGTTCCATGAGCAGAAAAAAGCCACACTCGTTTTATTGATTGGACTCTTTATCTAGATCAAGGAAACGGTTGGTCGGCACTGTAATATCCCGTGCGACCTAGGAACCTGAACAAATTATTGTTATTTCTTATAGTCATTTTAATGCTTTCGTAATGGGCGACTCTCCCTCATAGTGGTCCCTGATGCCGGATATGCGCAAAAGTTTTCTGGACGTATTATGTATTTAGGTCCACTTCTAACTTTGCGCTATTAGGCATTATTAGCAAGTTTTCGGCCAGTGTTCATCTGGAATGTAGACTGATGGGAAATGTGTCCTCAAAAACTAAAAAACAGCAAGATAGTCGATCAAATATTTGTAATTACTTACTTTGGAAAATATTCACCGTTTTGAGAATTTCAACGATTTTAAGCTTTTTCCCCTGATTTTAACAAAAATACATCTTCAAGTTTTGAAGTAATGATTAGTTCTACAAAAACTGAAATTTATGCATTGAGATTGTTTATGGGCTCTAATAATAGTTGGTTATTAGATTCAAATTCTCCAGGAAAAGTCAATATATCGCCTTTTAACATTTTGAAATTGTCCGAAAAATGTCTTGTATGTACGGTGCACAAAATTAAGAACTTTTTAGTAGTAATTCCTAAGAAACCTGTAGACCCAGTCGCTTAGTTTTTGTGGCCTTTTAACTTTGTAGTAGGTACGCGATTGAGTAATTTCCATAAAATATTTTGTAATTATTTTGTTCATTCTTAGGAGTTCCTTAGCTATTTCAAAATAACTCAAGATACGCGTATTCTGCAGTACATAAGAAACATTGTTGCGCGTTTCATTATCATCAGTCTCGTCTGGAAATAGCCTAACGGGATTGCAGACCAAATTACCCGCAGCGTGAGACGGTTTTGACAAATAAACGCGACAATATGACAATGAGACATCAATCGGTCACACTGTTCGAAATTTCACTCGAAATTTAACTGAGAAATAAGATGTATAATATGTCCACTTCAAATAATCAAAGAATTTCAAAATATTTAACATTGTGACTTTTTTCACCGCATTCCTATTAAAGTTCATAAAATGGCTTATGAGGAACATTTACAAATTCAACATAAAATTTTGTCTACTTTTTACGGGGAAAGCACATAAAACCTAAGTGTTGAAAATCCTCAGAAATGATAAGATTTCTCTGAACTTGTAGCTTATTTTTCATATATTCTAAGTGCTCACCTATTTCACTAAGAATTATGTCGAAAAGTGAGACTTTATGACTTTATGAACCAAAATTTGAGAAAGTTTGATCCAGTTATAAGTTGACTAGAGTATTTCTAATGATTTCCATTCTCTAATTGCATCTTATGAGAAAAAAAAATGGCAATTCTAAAGTGTGTAGAATATGCCAACATGACATATGAAACGTCAACCGGCTAAGATATGTCAAAATGACGACCTATGACGTACGAAATGTCAACCGGCCAGGATATGTTAGCATGGCTGAATATGACGTACGAAACGTCAATCGAGCAAGATTAGTCAAAACGACCACATGACGTCCGAAACGTCAATTAGGCAGAAATGTCAAAATGACGCGCGAAACGTCAAAAGTCTCGTCTCGCGCCGGTCCGCGTCCTCCGCGGCGTGGGGTAGGAGGCCGCGTCCGTTATTAGACGGAGCGCGGAAACCGACGGGAGGTGTGCGTGCGCCCGGCACATAGTGACGTTTGAAACGCTGACAGCCTGCCAGCACTATTACGAGCCGGCGCTTCCACCAATCCGCTGCCAGTTCACAGTGCACAAACCGAGAGAGTGTCGGGCGATCCGCGTCCCTCGCCGCGCCGCGCCGCTCGCCACTCCGCCCGACGCGCCACGATTTTTTGACAGATCAGTCATCGAGCGCGAATCGCGCCGTGAGCACCCGCGACGCGATCAACGAACGCACCCCCACGAGTCCGCGCCGCCGTCATGCCGTACCCGCGACACCCGCCGCAAGGTAGGACCGATTGACACGTCAAAAGTGGACCCGAATCGGACACGGTTATCACGCCGGGGACTCGCATAATGCCCCCCGAACCAGTTTACGAATTTTACACGCGCATTCGCCCCATTAACATAATTAGGCTAGAGCGGGACGACTGATGCGACTGCACATTCCTCCTCGACGGTTCAACCCATCGACTTGACTAAATCAAAGATTTTTATCGATTTTAGCCCAGCCTAGGTCAAGGAATTATAAATTGGGTCTGCTCCGTTATTCCAGTTTATGTGAATTTTATACGCAAAGTGTGTGAGAGATAAGCACGTTAAATAAGTGACGTTAAAAAGTGTGAAGAAATTGTGTGATGAGTGCTCGTCCATATGTTGTTTCAAAACGCATCAATTACGGACGGTTTCTCTATCTCTCGAACCATAAATTAAACTGTTGGAAAGTCCTGGTGAGAATAAGAAAACCGTAGATAGAAATGTTATTGTCGATTTGACGAATTTCGAAAATTAGCATGCATCGCCATGAATTATTGTTAGTTTTTTTTAACACGGTTCACGCGGCGGTCTCGATCAATACTTTTCATTATGCAGTTAATAACCGACCATTTTTCTTCCATTTTTCCCCATCACGAGCGTTTTTAAAAGCACGCGGATAACCTTCAACGAAATTTTATCGGGTCATACGAATTCGAGCTTCATTATCCATTTATTGGAGCTTCCCGAGTCTGCATTCAATGATGCACATCCAACTACAATAATTTAATACGGCGGAGTAGATGGCGCGCGCCGATAATTAAAGACGGGAAGCATCAAGTTGTTGGTGATTTATTTTTCCCGAAGACTGAGAGAGCGAAAGAAACCGGGAGAAACTTGGAGGTTACTGTGTTGATATAAAGCAGTTTCCTCGCACTTGTAATAATAATACCACTCGTGTCTCTCGTAGTTAACAGTAGTAGGAGAAAAGCGCAAAGTGGGTGAATCTAATAGGTCCTTGACTTTATTATTCGTATAGCCGAGTTCAGTTCGCACCCTCAAGCACCCCGTGTCTCATTAAAATACGACGTGGGAAAGTATGTTTGCAATACGTAATCAGCGGCAGCGCCGGGTCCTTAAAGGGATCCCAATTTGAATAATAATTATTTCAATTTGAATACGCGGTGTTGTGCGTATAAATCAGGGGGCAATTAGACCGGACTGACAGCGGACCCTTCTTATGCCCCGATATCGGCCATACATATGCATGTCTCATTATATCGGGAAGCTGACGGTGTCTGATCAGGGGCGTAATTTTTGATAATTTTCCCGAAAATGATAAGATCTCGTCCGGTGGGCCGGGCAGATGTGACGAATTCGATAAGAATGGCGGCCCCCCGTTCAATTTCCGACGTCGCAATTGGGCCATGTCGGGTCTTGCGTCATCGCCATTCCTAAATAGGTCGCCGAAGAGCCGTCATAAACAGATAAGGCGACGGTCGTGGGGAAGTCCGTCAATTAGGGCCCGCTCGACCTAATAGAGTTACCGTGTATCATGTATTTATGATGGCGGAGAGACGAAAATGATGAGTCTATCTTTTCACTAATTTCGTTTCGGGTCGAGTTATAAATTATACCCCGGGCTCGGCGGCTCGGCCGAGTTGCCCATACAGATCTCTTGATTAGTCCCGCAGTCCGAAACCTGGGCTTTGTCCGAGACCCCCGTGCTTTTATCGTGGAAGGTAGAAGAGGATGCGTCGCTCATAACTTATTATTATACGTCGCCGTGCTGAGTCTATGATCGTAAACAGCTGTCTTATTTTCGTTAATGATAATTATCAGGAATTTGTTCGATGTGTAAATGATATGTTGATAAAGTCGAGGATGTCGCGATGTTTGCGAAATAGTGGAACAGGTGCATAAATTACCGCATTTTAATTGGACGATTTTGGCAGGAACCGCCTAACCGACTGCGCTTAATTAATTAAGAATTAAACTAAACTCTGTTTTAATTTATCTTGTTGCGGCGTTATTAATTGCGATCACCTTCGAATTAAGAATCGACACATTATATTACCTGGTCAAAAAATTGGGTTAATTAGCCGACATCGTAGGTGGGGTGTCTCAATCGCATTAGGTTTTTACAAATTGGTAATTTCGAGTGAATAACCCGCGATTAATTAATAAATAAGAGTGGGGTCTCGCCCAATCATTATTAATTAAGCATGTAAATAGAAGTATTATTTACGATTGTTTAATACAAACGCGCCATTAAAAAAGCAAATTGCTGTTGTTATAATAAATTTTTACGGTTAAAAATGAAAATGGATTGCCGGTCTATTTATAAGAGGAATAATTTAACATGGCTAATGAATTGCGGCGTAAACGCAACGACGATGCGGCCGACTGAGCCCGAAGCGGCTCGAAAATTCGAATTTCCAGGGGCGGTTTCGCGGTCTTCCGAGGAGGGGGCGCCGCCGCCTTTCACGGGGGGCCCGGATTCCCTTTTCGCCCCTCCGAAAACGGGGGTGTATCGTGTAAAGCCCGGGACGAGCCCCACCTGATCCAGGTAACGGCGGCTTAACATGCGAGCCCCGTCATCGCAGGAACACGGACACATGCCCCGCTCTAATCTCATTATCTTAATTTCACCTCTGTAAACTGATTATTTTAATACGGGAGTAAACTGTCGCCATTTGTCCGGCCTCTGCCGCATTTCGTCGTCACTTTTGCCACCCAAAAAGTCGGTCCGCTGGGGCAATTACCTACCGCGCGAGATTAATGCCCGCATCAGCTGAAACCTGAAAGCCGGCATTTACCTGAAAATTATTCATTCCACCTGGTGCACCCGCCTTTGACAACCAAGAGCGCATTGCCGCCTGATGCACATTATCGATTATAAATTTCGTTACTGTTTTTGAGTCACTGTCAAATAATGAACATGTGTCTTATGATGCTTCCGTATAGTGTGGAAAACTCACAGATTCGTTCGGTTTGTAACACCTCATTAAAATAATTAAGTACTCTTCGGAATAATGCGGATGCCGAAATTCAACTAATGCAGATTTTATCGCTTCCTTAACTAACAATGCTATTAATTACGGTACACCGGAATTTTTTCCTTTCAGACGCTCCTTTTATCTAGTCTCTCGAAAATAAACACTTTTTTTAATTTTATTTTTGATGCGTATGCGGTGTTGATGAAACGAGATTTGCATAATGCAAGCAACAAATCGTACGGGCGTCGGAATCATAATCTGGATAGAAAATCTGAATTTGCATCCATAGAATTAATTATTTTATTACCGTACATACCCGGCCACTTATGTTACAAGCAAAGGTAGATAACTTTGTTGTATGAGTACTTGTTTTTCCTGTTGCTTGAATTTGCCATAATACAGGAAACATTTTTTAACCTTATCGTTTTTGTTTCAGGTACGAATTCTGAGTTTTCGCCAATCACGATGACGTATTATTAGGCGGCAGAGTACCTCCTTAAAAATTCGTAAGTAAAGTTTTGTTACACAGGAAAAGTTCTGTTTCGAAGGATGTCAAACTGGCTCCACAAGTAGTGGCCTGTTTGTATTTATATCCACTGGTGAACTGGCGTGTTTATTTAGTCCTATTTTAATTACGGACAGTCTAAAATTAATATTTGTCTAACCATGATTCCTCGCGTTATCCTTGAGAAATCCATCGCGTATCTGCTTATTAAAGCGCCTCTATTTTTCCACGTTTTATCTGCGTTGCCTCAACGCATAATTACCAGTGTATACCTCACTGCAATCGACCGGCAGATTGTACCGCACGCATTTTTCGTTCGGCGTTTGATGCGAAAACCGATGTTCAACAATCATCGGATTATTTACCGTGTCTTCCTCTTCCGCGATTATTTATTCCAGCTCCGAGTCTCGTTAATTGTCGGACTTGGAGTGTATCTCGGTAATTAATCGTCTCTTCTCTCGGTTCGTGTGTGTGGATATTATGAGAGACTTTGTTGTTTTTGATTCCGAACGGTCCAACGATAACAACAGAGAATGAGCCTGGCGATGATGTCTGACCGCGCTCTCTGGGTGTTCCATAATAAATGATTGTGCAACCGGCCGTGTGGGTCACAGCCACGAGACAAATTAAGTGCTCCGATGAAAACTGAGCCGATATTTTTTCGTCCGTTTCTAACGCGAGAAAGTTTCTTTCCGGGAAGGTCGCGATACAATTTCGGGTTTCTAGTGCATTGTGGCCGCACGAATAAAAAAAGGGAAAGTTGCACCACCTGCACGGGTGACGCAAATCTGTGCGACCCCCCGTCGCAATAGGGTCCTTCCGAGAAGAAAGTCTCGTTTCCGTTATATTCATTATTGCTAAACTAGTTTTCGACTCGGTATTTTATTAAAGGGAACGTCGCGATAAATTCCGGTTTCCCGTTGAATCGCTTTATGATTTACACAGAATGCTAACAGTTTATAAAAATTGACGTGGAATCCCTCCCTTTGAGATAAATTTCCAGTGGCATGTTTATAGTTTCCGGGAAAATGCGAAATGATTTCACGGTCCCAGTCGAAACGCGGGCGCTCATACGGGGACGTATGCTTTTTGAATTATCTGCGATCGCAATCGCGTGCATGATGGATTTTCGGTGGAGGTGTCCGAAATGCGACTCGTGAAAATTGCGGTCGATTTTCGCCCGTGGCTCGCGGCCGATTTCCATCGCCCGCACACACCGGGAGCGTTCAATTTATCAATTTCAGTTTTCGCCACCGCGACATTTCCGCGCTATATGGCGCTTTTATGTTTGCCGTAGTTTTGTCACACCAGCAACATTAGCAGAAATGTAATATATGTGAAGAGCGCCCATTGTTTGCCCGTTCACTTTTATATCCCGCTTGATATATCGCCGACTTTATTTTCATCAACCGTACCAGATAACACCACACTCTTATTATTATGATTAACGAAGTGACTGAAACGGTCCCGAAATAAACACCCGAAAGAACAAGTAAATAAAAACTAAAATACTTCGTTACTCAATCAATCTAACAAGTTTACTGGTTGGTAGTAAAAGACAAAAAGAATGTTAACACACGAGCTAACGTCTCAATTCCCCGGACGTGGAAAAATGACTTCCAGCTAGCCGTTTAAAACTGATGATAATGCGAACAGCTGACTCTACGAAGACTGATGAGTGATGTGGCAGAGACGGATGGTGCAGTTCTCGTGCTAACCTATGGGAAAGAGCGGCTCGGATTTGAGCAGCCATGGCTTTATAACGTTCGGCCATTCTGGAGAACCCATAGGCTCCGCTATACTGACAAAACTGATGGCCGAATAATAACTTCATCATGTGATGGGTGCGGTCCTTTTTTCTATCGCACGGATACCAATACGGGAAATGGCCGAATTTCGGTCGGATTGAATCGTTCCGGAATTAATCGAGACGCGGTGCCCTTCTGGCCGCCCGATTCTGGGTGGTCGCGCAAATTGGAAATGTACGTAAACGCACTCGGCATACATAAATCACGTCAATAATGGCCATTTAACATGTATCAACGAATTAATTGTTGAAATTACACGACCGCAACAACCACTACGCGCTCTCCGCGGGGACGTTTTAAACACGGATCCGGTAATTATTTCGAAATTTCCTCTTTTTGCCCGATTCGGAACCCATTCGCCTCTAGGCGCATTACGGGAAATTCTTACCTTGATAAGTCCACGAGTTGAAGCCCGCTGCTAATTGGCATTTACATACAATGGCCTCATTATTAATTCTATTTCATCTCGGTTGGAAATAAGCAAAAGTTACGTTTACACGAGCTGAAACTAACCGGGGTGCGTGTAGATGATAATTTAGAATCGCAA
This sequence comes from Salpingus planirostris, assembly GCA_949788335.1. NCBI lineage: Eukaryota > Metazoa > Arthropoda > Insecta > Coleoptera > Salpingidae > Salpingus > Salpingus planirostris. The sequence goes on from OX460917.1 coordinate 14,964,543, forward strand.
TGAGGATTTCGTTCGAGTTCTAAACAAAGGTTTTTGTTCGTTGTCATCCGGAAAAGTCCGGAAAACGCTCGTAATCCTGGAAATAGTGCGATCCGGATCGTCGACAGTTTTCATTGTAATTTCTTTAGCGCGGGCTCGAAGCAGGAAGCTGTCGCTCATATGGCGGGCCGAGCGAGGCCGTTTGTGCACTCTGTCCGTGCATTGTTGTTGGGTCCGGGTGCGCATTTCTGGATTCGTTTCGATAAAATTCTCGCGTTTCGGCGCATGCATGAATGAAACTGCGCCGCTATGAAGGTATGTGGAAAGGTGCGAGGGTGTCGCACGTGAGTTATGGCCGTGCTTTATCGAGTTTGGAGCTCGGCTGGTGGTGTTTACGCCCTCCTCCCCGGTTTCGGGCTGCTGATTCCGCAACACTCCACTCATGTGTGCTCCGGGTGATAATCAGCCGGATGGGACCGGTGTTCCGCGATCCGGGGCCGCGTTTTTCCGAAAATCCGCCCGGTTTAATCGCCGCCGCCGACGGGAGAGCGTTCCGCAAAAATCGTGATCCGGGGCGAAACGCGCTGTCTAAATATTTTCCCCTAGATGCGGAATTTACGGGATTAGTACGGCCTAATGGGAAAATGACCGGCAGTCCCACCCCAAAAATTCACCCCTCCGGTTGACGTTTCGTGTGGGCCATATGGTAACGTTGAAAGCTCGAAATTTATGTCTTTTGATAAAATAAACCGGAAATAGAACTGAAGCTAAATAGGTGAGGCATCGCAAGAATAGAGATAGACCCTATAAATATGTTAACACTTTCTACAGGACGTTGGGAAATGAATCGCCAGAACGTGTATTTTTTCAAATGAGACCGGTTTTAAATCATTATTTTCCCACTAATCAAATTAAAAGCCTAAAGTTCTAAATTATATTTACATTCTTGAATGTATCGATTGCGTTTTTAATTTTTTCCAAAATTGTAATAATTCGCTAAAATTTTACACCTCAAAATTAGGATAGATCATGTCGCTGTCAAACTATGAGCTTTTTGTTCACAACTGGTACGAGATTTATAGATTATATCATAGGATTAGATTATTCTAATTTTCTTTTGATGATTAGATGTATTAGGTAGTCGAAATTCTTAATCTTTATCGGCTCAAAAGTTGATGATATCTGGAACAGAATTCTTATGCATGATATTTTTTTCATAAATGTTGTTAGGGATTGATTTTTATCGAAAATTTTTGACGTTCATAATTGGTACATTTACTCAGCATTCTTTACAAAATGAAATTATCCTGCAAATTTCAAAGTGCTACCCTTTAGAGAACTATGCATACTCTTATAATCACCTCTAAATTAAATTTCATATCCATGGTCAAGAAATCTGAAGACACTAAATTCACAGTTGTCAATCACTATTAAGCTCCATAAACCTATGAAAAATCAGACAGTATTTGATCAAATTTCACCTTTAATACCAGTTCTAGCGATTTATTCCACTTAAATGCGCATGTGAAGATGATATTGCGAAATCTAATTTCCCCACATGTTAAGTTTCATTCATCCGGGAGCACCTTGTTTGCCAAAATTATCCAAATTCCACAAATTAAATTAAGTAGAAAGAAAATATTTTCCTCCGTTTCATGTTGAATTATGGTCGTTGTTGATTTGTGGTTTCAGTGTAACGAAAATAAAAATTGATCTCGATCCGATCCTGAATAATACGAAGTGGCTTCTTTTACATATTTCGAGTGGGACGAGGACCTGAATTTATGGCCCCCTAATAATTTTATTGTAATATTTATAGAGCGCGCCATGACATCATTACCGAGACGACACCCACTGCTCGCTTCGTTAAGAAAGCTCCCTAATAAGAAGCGATTTCTATTATCGTTTATGTCTACTTACGCATTTCCGAGCTTGAAGCCACTGTTGCCGGTGTTGTCATCGAATCGCGACTGAAAATCGAATCATCGGCCGTGTAAAACGCGTCCGGTAGCAGCAGCCATCGTTCGGTCCCTTTGATAGCGGGTAGCAGCCATGTTGATGGATCGCAGCCATGATTGTTTTGAATTTTTCCCCATTCCCCTTCGGGGTGACTCCACCCTTCATTCAATCACTCCGGGTGCACGCCAACCCCCGGCGCCCCTCCACCCCGAGCCGCTCATGTAAAGCGCCTTTCACTGCCATCTATGCGTTATTTGTGAGATTTCTTGACCCCGGCCTGTTGAGTTTCGTAACCGCACTAAATAGTTTATCACCTTGCGCCTAGAGGGGACCACGAGCGATACTTTTAAATCTTGCCCGCGCCCGCTCGCAATTAACGGCAGGAATTCTTCCCCGTTTCTCATTATTCGCTTTTCCTCGAAAGGTGGATACGTGGACGGACGGTTTCGTAAGCGGTGACCCCGGGGTCAAGACGAATCTTTCAAAAACACACGAGAATTTCAACAAAACGATCCCGGAGCAAGATAAATTTTACGAGTACACTTTCCGAGAACGGACCACTTGTAACAACGACACGACCGGTACCACTTTTATTATTCCAATTTCGTCAGAAGAAACTTTCGTATGTGGAAAACACGAATTAGAATATTTTCGTGGCAGAGGTCCAGAATCTAACTTTAAAAGCTAAGCATCTGAAGACTAAATTTAAGAGAATTTATAGGCGCGACCATCCGCGTCGCGATTTACACATCCCGATAACGAGGAAGTTTGTTCCTGTATCGTAAATTATGGTACTTAACGAGAGCCTCTCGCTAAATCAGATTTCGTCTGTATTTCGCTAATTTCGACGGATCTGATGGTTGGTCAAGAATAACCAGCTTCTATATTTATTACGCAATAAATAACGAGTTTTATGGCCTGCGACTTGTAATTATTAAAGAGACGATTACGACCAGGAAATCGCGGAAGCAATTACGGCGGACTCTAAACCTTCAAGCGGTTTTATTTCTCACCTAAACTTAGAGAAATACGACAAAGTATTTGAAAGTTTTTTTCTTCCGCGAGAATTCCTCTTGCACCTGATGTCCGGCCAGGTGCCGAACATCTTCACCTCATCAATTGGTCTCTTTCGATTGGGAACGGGTTAATTTTGTGGCAATGTCCGCCTGGTGCCTCCGCTAATGAACTGATAACGCGTCAAGGTCCGAGCGGTCTGTTTGAGTAATCTGACGTCGAACAGACACCCCATTGCACCTATCCGACCAGTTGATAGTGTTCCGTGATTTAGTGCTATGCATATCGAGGGACCATTGAAAAGGCAATTGAAATCGGGCAGCGTAATCGCACATGATGAAAACAATTCATCAATGCCCCGGACTCTCTCTCGCTCTCCGGGCCCGGTCGAAATCGATAGGATTCGTGTTGTAACTTCATGAAAATGCAAACGGCCGCCGCCGCCCCCGACGGCGGATCGGGGGCGGCCCGGCCTCCCCCGGGCGAGGGGACCAGGAATTTTAATCGAGCCAAAACAATCTGCGCCTAGGTGGGTACGGCGTGTAGCCGCCCTCGGAACGGAACTTGATAAATCCCGTTTCGGGTACATTGCCTCCCCCGGACTTCCGGTTAGTCGATCACCGGAGCCGATTAAACGGAAACTAAACACAAAGATCCCGCGCTCGAATCGCGAAACGGGGCCACGAAGAAAGAGCCGATAAGGGACCACGCAGTACCAACCACGCGAGGAACGGCGATAACATCGGAAACTCCTTTTACCAAATAGAAAACCGAATAGACTATTTTCTCCGGTAATTTTCCCTGGGTCTGGTAATTGAAACCCCCGAAAAACTTGATCCGCAGAACCCTATACACCGGTTTTTAAGTATACCGAAAAACGACTTAGCGAGATTAAGCCTCCCTGTATTCCGGTTATCGTTAGCTGTTGTACCGGCTTCGATTGGCACCGACAAAAACTTCGGCTCTCAGCCGACAGGGGCGTACCGGTCGACCTCCGGCGCTATTTTTAAAAACCGAACCCGGACAGGTATCAACCCCTAAAAAATTACCGTCGGGGTTAATGGGGGCCGGTATGGTCGTGGCTAACGGCCGGTTCGCGGATAATTCGCAGTTTGTCGTACCCGCTGCAACACAGGGACGGAAAGGGGTTATACGTGGGGCAGAGAAAGAAGGGCTGTGTGTGTTACAGAGAGGGTTGCTAATATTAATTGGCCCAGAGCGTGGGCAGGTTGCAGCACACTCACCGCGAAAACCGAGACATTTACACCTCATGCATTAACGTCTCACCCCCCGTCCTCCGTCCCTTTCACATAACCATTCCATCCGAAAACACCCTGGAGTGTCAACTTCTTTGATTAAATTAAAAGTTGAATCCTGCCGGGCCGCCGCTATCATTTACATGCAAATCTCATTTAAACATTTCAGCCAATTACGGTTTTTTCCCCGACACCCCTACGGTGACGCTTTCGAGCAACCCCTTTATAATTCACCAGAAATCGCACCATACCATTGTCTACATCGACATTGATCATAGCTACATGGCTCGTGATTGAGGAACTGCAATTGCTATGAGGTTTCGGGCGAATGGCATTCTTTCAACACTCCAGCTGCTCATACCGATCCATCCAGTTTCTCCTCGCCTTATCGAAGCCGGGAAAGAAGCGATCGCTGTCTTTTGACGTGGGCCTGATGTCGGTTACATGAACTTTAACTAGGTGTGGATGTTTTGGGAACTTGTTTAAACGCGGTCGTGTCAAAGGCCAAGCCGTGTCTCGTTCCGTCTAAACCCACCCGGATCTGAATCCGAGATCTGGATTATATTCTCTCATTCCTAGAAATTAGACTCGTTGTAGAGCAGCGTACGCTCTGCAATAACGGACGAGAAAATGCCATGGAGAACAAGCAAAGTCGTTAAAAATACACGCGGTCATAATTGCGGGGTATGCATCAACTCGGCCAGCGTCTTCCGTTAGGCGAAAACGGTGCCTTATGTGGATTTTTGAGGTTAATTCGGAGGGTCAGTATGGTGGAATTGGACTTTCAGCGAGGTTTCGCGTCCCCGCGGTAACGGGTTCGGAATAAAACGAGGAGATCGCGGTCGAAATCTCATTTGCACATCCACTTACCGAGCGTTTTCGCTCTCTCTCTGGACGAACCGACTCATAAATCTGTGACATTAAAAAACAAAGGCGGGGAGTACATCAAAACATGTCTGTGGTAAAAAATGTTGCTTTCGCAAAAAGCGAAGCTCCATGGCGGCGTCACGTTGGCTGGCTGCGGTTTTAACGAATTGCATGTGTGCGGAACCTTTCAACTTGACAAATCGTATGTCGGAGACGAGACCTTCATTCTGTGGGTGGAGGCAATTAGTTTTCCTATTAAACCCTCCACCTTTTGATAAACATGGACGGCCGAATTCCCCGGACGAGAATAACTCTCTCGGCGTTGCACGACTTCAAAGAAACTCTCGTACACCTTGTTACGTTGCTGCATAATGTGCGAGGCTCGTTCCGTTTCTCCTTTTCCCCGAACGTCAAAAATATGACTGAACACTGGAGAGCGTGAAAAATTGGCCGAAAAAAGCTACCTAGTTCGCAAATTACATAAATACTTTATTGTCTAATTTACATCCATTAAGATAATGGGAGCCAATAAAAATAATTTTCTGGTTCCGGAATTCCCGTCGTCAATTAACATTACGGACACCTGTTTCGACCAATTAATCTTTAATTACAGAAGCCGACCTGTAGATTGCGCCATAATGGCCGTTAATGTACGCAAATACTTGCACACATCATTCACTCGGAATTTTTTTCGGGCGCAGACGAGACACTTCTGATAGGGAGTAGGCGACCGTATATTAATACCCGCCAAAATTTTATCGGCCTGCGAGCCGCCGCCGCCTTTCTTTACTTTTTAGTTTTCAGAGTTATTTCGGTCTCTTTTAAATGTTGTATATTTCTCGATGCGATATATTAAAGGGACTATTAATTATTTCGAGTCAAACTCGGATTCTTGGGCGCTTTGTATTAGGGATTTTCGTAGAGGGGAATTGGCAAAATCGACTTTGTAGTCGAAATCAAAAGACCGGGATTTCGTTAGGACCGTTAGTCCAAAATCCACTTCTCAGGTGATACCTTATGTATACCGAAACCGTTTCCACCATTTTCAAAAATTGCGACTAATCAGCTGCATTCCGCGGACACATGGTGTAAATGAAGCGTGTTACCCAAATGACGAGCTGTCTCGGCTTACATGTGCCACTCATTTCTGGACCTCGTTTTAGTTAAACATTTACGCTCATTTGCTATTTGAGTCTGAATCGTCCTCAATGCAACATCCTTATAAGCCCCAACGCGTACAAAATGCTGATATTTTACGTATTTTTTCCAGGGAGACATGACGGTCGCTTCTATCGTCCAACGAAGAAGACCCCAGTGACCGACGTCGCCATCATCGAGGAACGTCACGACTAATCGATATTATAAGTGTGGATTAAGTGTAACCCCTGATTGTAAATTTTTGGTTGTTTACGGTAACAGTGGATCATGCATCGATCTTTGGTGATTTGAGGAACGAGTGCGCCTTTAAACTAGAGTGCTAAAAGAGTTCGATCGTTGTGATTGGAGGGAAGCATGAGTTCGTACTTCGCCAATTCTTATATGCCGGACATGAGGAATGGGGGTGTGGTGTCGGCGGAGCACCCGCACCAGCACCAGCACTACGGCGCCGCCGTCCAGGTGCCCCAGGGGGGCGGCGCCGTCCAGTCGGACCCGAACTCGTGCGGGGGCGACCCGTCCGTCGTGGGGCTGCGCCAGGGCATCCCCCCGCACCACTACGGCGGGCCGCCCTCGGGGGGCCAGCCGCCCCAGGGCATGCCCTACCCGCGCTTCCCGCCCTACGACCGGATGGACATCAGGGCGGCCGGGTACTACGGGGCGCAGCAGCAGCAGATGGACGGCACGCAGGGCTACCGGCCGGACAGCCCGAGCGCCATGCACATGGCCGCCAACGCCGCCCCCAACGGCCACCAGACGCCCGTGGTGTACGCCAGCTGCAAGCTGCAGGCGGCGGCGGTGGCCCAGAACGGGGTGCTGGGGCCCACGGGCAGCCCGCCGCTGGACACGAGCCAGGCGATGGGCAACCACCACATGGGCGCCCACCACATGCAGGAGCAGCACCCGCAGCACCACCAGCAGCAGCCCCAGCACCATCAGCAGCAGCAGCAGCACATGATGTACGGGGGCCAGCAGGGCGCCGCCATGCACCAGCAGCCGGCGCATCAGCAGCCCCCCATACAGCAGCAGCAGGCGCAAGGGCAGCAGCCGCCCGGGAACACGGCGGCGGCGCTGCCCAGTCCGCTTTATCCCTGGATGAGGAGTCAATTCGGTGAGTTTTTCTCGGATACACCGAGGGTTGAGTACAGGTTGAATGTCAGGAAATGCTCAGGAATAGTGTTGACTGGAAAGACATGAATGGCATAAGCTTCGAAATAAGAATAGGTAGTTACTGCAGAATCCGGCTTAGGTTTTATCTGGTTATTAGGATACTCGATAAGTTCATAGGGTAAGGTTGCCTATGTCGTACTCCCTAGTGTTCTCCATCGGCTATTTACCACAAATCTTGAAAAAAAAATTGAAAATTCTGTACTTTTTGAAGTTTTACCTTCCTAATTATGTATCAGAGTACCTACTTAATGTTTTTGATGTTATTTTATATGAAAATTTTCTTAGTACCTCACAGTCACTTTCGATACAATTTTGGAAACCATTAATTGAACCACAGGGATTCCTATGAACCCATACCGTACCGGTTCAAATTTGACACCATAATCATTGTGCCAATCGGGCTTATTCTGCATGACCATTGTAACAGTTCAATATTGAAAGATAGTTGCAAAGTTAAGTAACTGTTTCTTAGTAACTAACCCATCATTCCAATATATTTAACATTTAACAAAACAACTACCAAAATTTTCACTCATGGCCAATATTGAATTAGAAGTAAGCAAATGCTTCCGTAATTTGCCAGGGAATTGAAGAATAAATTCAATCGATTCAACTAGAATTTTATAAGAATGGTTATAAAAAATTAAAAGTGTCAGAAATCACAGAAATATTTAATATTGAGACGGATTCAACAGTTTAATGGTTATTCAAACTAAGTTTTGAAGAACACGAAGAGTTTGTATTCATTTGCGATGTTTAATATTGAACAGTTTCTATGGTCATACAGCCTGCTTGGAAGATGTAACAAAGTTTCTGAATAAAAGCCGTTTTTGAGGTGATATTCAGGATACCTCGCATTAATTACATGATATTGCATGACTTTTTCGTTTAGTGCAGACAAAATTTGTTCAACTGTCCGCTCCAATTACTAAAGTTTAGCTAAATAGGCATCAAATTTACATCATGCATTGAAATGTCCTTTTCTGTTTTTGAATTCACATAAATGCAGTTTAGATTCAGCAGACAATTTTTGTGGAGCTTTATTGGTCATATTTTCATCATTCATTTGATAGACAATACGGCACTGGTATGATTTAGGCACCAGTATAATGTCGGCAACCTTACCTTGAATTTGTATATCCGACTCTGCTTTTTCTGGTTATTAGGATAATCGAACTGAAAAAAGTCCGAATAACCTTTGACCGTTCTAATTCTGATAATCGAGTGAATTTTGCCGACCTATTAGGACATCATATTCACCTTTTAATGATAATACGATGGAGAGATTTCCGACTTCCTAGGGCTGAGGCACTCGCCCTCTTGAAATGGGTTCCTTTTTGGCACTCTGCTGAGAATTCCGTCCTAGGGCTCATAGCGGAGACGATTGTTATCCGAATATGCACCGTAACAAATGCATTCAGATTTATGGTCTGGCTTTCTGTTATGTGGAGCGACGCAATTTTGCATAATGCAGATATCTCAATCCCGACAGCGGGAGGTCCGGCGGAACCGTGTCACTCACTGACAATAAGAGAAATAACCTGCCTGTCGTTTCTTACCGCCATTTATTATACCTAGAGGAATCGGTAGCTATATACCTTTTTAAAGTGGGTATACTCTCTCAGAGTAAAGCGACTTTTGGTATAGTCTAGTCCCAGTCACAAAAGGGAAGAAATTTCCGTTTCAGTTTCGGAGGAAAGTTGCGTCACTAATCATCATGATCTCGGTTTTGTCCGATTCGTACTGAAATCACCTCAGGTCGTTCGCGGTGGTTGTGCAGTATTAGGTAAAGGTGAAGCGAAATCTGTTTGGCTCTTTGGTGCTCGGATTCAATAGAGGAAACACCGGCGGAGACAAACTGGAATTTATGGTGTATTGTCGCGATTTCGGGCGTGCAAAGTGGAGGCGAAATAGTGGGAATGCAGTTGCAACTTCCGCACCTGGAAGTGAAGCGGTCGTCCGTTTTGTCCGGTCCGGTCCGTCCGGGAATCCGTAAGGCGGAAAAGTTCCGAGTCCGCGATCGAGATTTAAGGCGGTTTAATCTTTCGGGCTTCCGGAGTTGAATCTTTGCAAATATCCTTCCCGTTCGCCTCCTTTGAGGGTGTTATTTTAGCTGTCGCGTGCATGCCGTTTTTTGCTTTCGCGAGACGTTCGGCGTGCCATCAATTTCGAGTGCGTGCCGGTGATGTCCTCCTGCAAAAGGAGCAGGAGCGGCGTGTGTCTGCGGCAGGAAGCGCGGATTGAGGGATCGGTCTCGTATTATGCGTTCGCCGGTGGATGCGGCGAGGCGGCGATTAAACTAATAGAGACGGAATTTACATCTGTTGGCAACCATAAGCACGGTAATAACAATATAACTGCTACGGTATATAGGCTACTTGTTGAGTGCAATTTATGAAGCAAGGACGTGTTCGGGCCGCGATCGTGCCTCTCCGCCTCGCCCTCGGCACTATTAAATAAGCATTCCGGTGATAAATTGTGACGGGATGAGATTTGATAGTGCCGTAAATTATTTAACCCTTTTCATGGGGTAATTATTATTAGGTTATGTGCGGCCGTAATGTTCCGAATTGTTTATTTTATCATCTCTTAATTTGTTTCGACTCCTGTGTTCTCGAAATTTATGACGCCATCTAACAAGTCGTAAAACGCCCATTCAACCGAACCGCCGTAAACACTCGGCGGCTCCTCATACTCGCTCCCGACTGTATACACTTCTCGCTCTTTATGATCCGATCATTTTTCAACCGAAACCATCAATAAACCGGAATCATCTCTTTATTGCCCCACGGACGTACAACTCTAAACAAACCATCAATAAAGATATAACATTATACCATCGTCCGTTCGTTCATTCATAATGACCGCGGCTTGTAACCGCATAAATTTCGAGAGAGCGCGCGCCGGCACTTTACGGACGAAATGATATGACAAATTTCAATAACGAAACGTGCGTTTTTAATCCGCGAATAAACGGCGCCGTTTTTCGCAAATCCGTCGGACATCGCGTCGGCTTTAATATCGCTTTCGTTATTATTCGCAAACACCTGAAACGTAACGTGGAGCCGAGGGCGATTAATCAAAAAATTCGAAACGTATAACGGAATCCGAAATTGCATCCGTTTTTATGACGCCGATCGATTCCGCCGGCAATTTATTAATCCTGTTACGGTCGCCTGACAAAAGACAATGTGGACACGTCCACAATTCATAATTACCAATTTAAGTTCCGATGCCATTCCGTCCGCCTGAAAAAGGCGCAGGTTAACATTCCGAATTTCAGCAGTCATCAATTCCTTGTACGTAATTACCGCTTTTAGCTTTTTCCGCGGCCACTTTAAACACGGACGAGCGGTTTTTTCCTCCCGGCTCGACCCACCGAACGTATAATAATAATCGCAATAATAATCGTAACGGAATTGTTTGCTGGCATCGAGTCCGGGTTTTTTCCCTCCGGGTTCGATGATTGATCCGGGGCCTCGTCTCCGGGGAAAAACGCGGACGAATTTCTTTAAAAATTCCCCCGAAATCCCCGAGGTTTTTCAGTTATCTAATTAACGATATTAGATTCGGATGCAGCCGAGAGTCGTGATGAACGCCACGCTACCCCGAACGAGACACGTAATTATTTCGAGCCGACCGTTCTCCGGAGTTTGATTTATTCCTACACAGACGTGAACTCTGATTAGTTCGATGCTTCTTTAATTAACGGCGCTTTTTATTCTTACCGAATGCATACTTCGGTTATTCGGAGAGAGAGTGGGAAGGCCGAGTCCGAGATGAGACCGATTTATCAGACGTCCGCACCGTACCCATGCACAATCCGCACACCCATATCCCGGCTCGAATTTACTTTAATTACTTTCGTGTACCGGATAATAATAAAATCACCGACCGGATTATACAGGGTGGAATTGGGGGGGTGACGCAGGTGCTTCGTCGGCCACCCAGTATGTGGTAAGATGGGTGAAGTTTGATGTGGGTCCCGATCGGCCCATCGAACGCGGGGTTCTTTTCCATAATTAGGCTCTGTCCGTTCGCATGAGTGATGTCGCCGGTGCCGGTGCCGCCGGGGCCCCCGGCCCCCAGACGGTGACCTTTCGTGCGCGATCCCGGCCCGGTCCGCACCATTCTAACGTCACGTCGGACCCATATCAAGCGTACCCACGACCTGCCTATCAAAAAAGCCGAGTCGCGGTGATTAGAACGTGCATTCGTGCGTCGTTAATTGGGGGATCGACGGTCACATTCTGATAATCCGGCCACCCCCCTCGGATTCCGACCCCGGCTACGACGATGACGACGGTGTCGTATCGTGGGACGTGTGTGCACGGTCGCCGCCGAAAGAGGAATAAATGAATTTCAAAATGGAAAACGGGAGAACGCGCTATCTGCTCGCTCGCCGGATTATGCAATTGAACGTCGACGCACAATAAAAGGACATTACTCTTTGTCGGTCTCCATTGTAGGTGTGTGATATCTTTGTTGGGACGTTAATGAAATTCTGCCGGCCTATCTCTCTTCCTCGCCCGGAGGTTCTATGCGTCGGGCTTTCGACAAAAACGGCCGGAAATTACGGTGAAAAATCCGAATCCCTCAAATTCCCATCACGAAATTCATCCAGAACATCCGCTTTTCAACATACCGCTTCGATATGAAGATGTCACGTGGTGTCAGGTTTTTTAGTCTTTTCCTGCTCTGGGTGGATTTCAGGTCGGTTCTTCCTAATTTTGTTACTTTTGGATCATTATAGCATATTTTTGCTCACTTCAATTCTACAATCCATGGAGCTGATTTCGAAAAAATGTGACCGGTGTATCAAAACTGATGTTTCTAGAGGATATGATTCAGTAACGTCTTTATTTGTAAATCAGGTTTATTCGATCCGAGAATTATTTGAATGGCTTCTTGTATTGTATGTGATATGTGAGCAGAGGTATAGAATTCCGTTGTTCGACTCGTATAATGCTACAATGTGGAGTAACACTTCATAAATTTAACTTTACGGAATTTCATGCTTACGATCTTTTCATATTCATAAGTTTCGTTGTCTCGTGTTGCCGTATAATAATAATTTCTGTACCGTGATACCATTTGCTCCCGCGAGTCTGAAGTTTATCGCGTTTGTTTATAATAAATCATACGAGCGCGTGAACAAAACTGTAAATAACAATTTAATTAACGAAATAACGTCGATAAGCGTCCGACAAATTTGATATTCCATCGGAAAGTTCAACATTCTTAAACTCGCATAAATCAAAACGACCACGAGAGCAAAATTTCCACGTTCCGTTGTGGCGCTCATTATGTAATAAATTTCGCGTGGATGTTTGCATTTATTGCGATTTTTCTCGTTTCGAATCGAAAATTAGTACCTTTCAAGTCGTGTCTTTACAATGTTACTTGCGCGGATCGTGCACCTCTTTGATTTAATGCCCCGTACAGATTCAACCTTGCTGCGAGCGGCTACCAACTATCATAAGTATAAGCATTCGGATTAAAACCGTAAATTACGAGCCTTTTCATTCCTCCTAGTTGACCATCATCATCGAGTGGTCACGGTCGATCCGACGTTCTAAACGCGGAATCCGAGCCAGTTTTCCTGTCAAACTCGAGGCTTTTTTACCGGGTTTTCATTATAAAAATTACGACCCGCGGCGGGCCGCCTCGAGAGCAACAAAAATGCCCCACTTTTACCGAGAGGGAACGATAATTACATACGTGGCGTTCGAAGGGGCAGCTTTGCGGCCGGCCTTGTGACGCCAATCAAACGCGGCCCCCAGACATTTCGAACCTGCATCCTCGCAGATAATGAGTTTATAAATGACGCATAAATCATGCCATCTTGCCCTGCGCGAAATTTCGAAACGCCGGGTAATGATCGGGCGGCCTTTTCGGTTTTTAAGTGGAGGATTCGGGCGCTTCCTGTGAGTTTCATGCTGAAAATTGAATTTTTTCAGAGAGGAAGCGGGGCCGGCAGACGTACACGCGGTACCAGACGCTCGAGCTGGAGAAGGAGTTCCATTTCAACCGGTACCTGACGAGGCGAAGACGCATCGAGATCGCCCACGCCCTGTGCCTCACGGAGCGGCAGATAAAGATTTGGTTCCAGAATCGGCGCATGAAGTGGAAAAAGGAGAACAAGACCAAAGGCGAGGGCGGTTCGGAAGGCGGCGGAGACGACATCAGCCCGCAGGGCTCGCCCCAGTGAGGGGGCCCCCGCACCGCATAAACCATGTACCTAATTACACATTGTAGTCATTGCATTTTCTTTTTGCCGGGTCCCTCCGACGAAAAGTTGTGCTCATTCGGCAGGAACTTTTCCAAAATTTCCCCCCACGAAAGAAAAACACAACCGTATCGACCTCTCTTTACAAGTCCTCTGTGTATAAAATATTACGAATCCGATTTGTTAGTTCCCGACGATTATCGCGCGCGTCTCTTTATAATTGAATCGAATTTTATAGTTTATTTATTTATATATTTGTAGATATTAATTATAGCGCGACCGACCTTCGTTAAGGTCTCTCTCTCATGACATAATGATGATGGTGATGATGATGGACTCGCATCGCAAGAGAAATTGTATGATTTTTTTAGAGGCCAGTGCTACGTGCAATCCCCAGTGATGATGCAGACGGACTGCTCTTTGATAGTGAAAATTTTTGTATAAATATTTTATATCCGAACTAAACTAAAATAATATCAGTGTGATTCGCAAACAAAATTAACACCAGGAGATCCACGATTCTCTCGAAGAAACACAAAACGAAGACGTTTAATCGATCCACGATTAATTCTATTCTACCTAACTAATAATTATAATTATAACCATTACCAATTTTCCAGTGAGATTGTAATAATAGTAATAATAATGAAGATGATTATTAATTGAACCAGTGTGAATTAGACTTGTGCTAGACCGGGGAATACATTTGTTTACTACTTACTTGACTTAATTAAAAATGGAAAAATACAAGAGAAGGATGTAGATATTTCGGATGAATGTATATTTGGTTTAAATATTGATAAGTTATGAAAAAAAGATGTAAATAAATCCGGTAATGAACATAAAAAAGGATATGAAATATACGATATTATTAAAATTACGCACTTTCATGCCAAAGGTAGAGTAACGTTATCCATGTAGGACGTTAAACCAATACTCAAAATACGTAAAAAATTTCCTTATTAAATTTAAGACAACTTTGCTACGATGAGAAAACGTGGCGACTTTTAGAATTCACATTTAAATTTAAATAATATTAATTATTATTATAACGGATAGAAACGAAACGAAATCTCCACTCTCATTTTTGATTTCTATAAAGAGATGATGAAAATATTTTATATACCATTATTCATTGGTGGATGCAATTTGCTATTAAGTAAGGCGATGTAAGTCTCGATACCAAATTGCTAGTGATAACAGTAATGAAAATACGTAACGCTGCTACAAATCGAGTATACGTACTTTACTAATTATTTTAATAATGAAAAAGACAAAAACGAGAGCTAAAATTATTATAGGTGTGTGTATGTGACCGGTTAAGCAAGTTAAATGGGTTCCGAAAATTCACTCACCCAACCGTAAATATAAAATTCGTAATGAAAACGTCCTATTTAAGTTGGTTAACCTGGAGGGTATACACGCATCAGATATTTATACGACCTACTTAAATTATGGATCTATTAGGATTTGCAGTGGCATGCTGTATATTTGTACCTATATGGATAAATTAGAGAATAGTTCTTTGTGCTGTGGTGTAATATTTTAGAATAGAAAGTACTAAGTTTTAGCCGACAACCGCATCTCTCGGACAACAAATTACCTTTTTATTGTTTTTGTAAATTTCTCAAAGTACTACTACTACATACTGTAACATAAATTATCATGATTTCTACATACCATCGTATATAAATTATATTTTGGTTCTTAAACGATCTTTAAGTATAAATATTCTTTAATACTTGGATTTCTGTCTTGTGGATTTCAACTTATATATACCGTACATATAATAAATATATGTATAAATAAATATTATTGTAAATTTAGACGATTTCAGTTATTATTATTATTACGACCCTCCATTAATTTAGTCGCTAGTGATACTTAGGCTATTATTATTGTAATTCTTAGGAGATATCGAACCAAAAAAAGAGCAATCAACCAAAGAACGCAAAGAAAATGAGAAAATCCTCATTATTCCGAGGCCCCAATTAAAAATCCATTAGGCCATGGGAGAACGCGCATACTTATCATTATTGTACAAGTTATGATGGAACGGTTCAATTTTCCAAATACACCAAGATGGCCTGTTTTACAAGGGATTATTATTGGATAACCTAGTGTGAATGGCTCCGCCTCGGTTCTACTTTTGACTGGATGATAAATGAATTCTCATGGCCATAAGCGAGAGAGCATAAAGGGTCCGACCCTGCACACAACCGAACTCGCTGTTCATTGATTACGAAACCGAATCTCTGTAGTATACTTTTTCCCCAACACCCACCCGTCACCTTCTCAAAAAATAAGTCGGAGAGGCCTAAATCTATTATAATGTCTTCTGTATTTACATAATGTGTCCAATGTTAATAATTTATGTGTTGTAGAGTTGAGTTTTTTTACTTGATGTAAATATATTGTTATGGCGATGTTTTTTTAATTGGGTGTAGGTAGTGCATGGAAAATCGTTGCATGGTTGCATGCTGTTGTTCGTCGAGAAAGATTGCATCAATTCGTGTTTATGTGGTTATGATTTGTCCGTATCGCCCTTTCCGATCGAGTCACACATTCGTGGCTCGGAAAATTGCAAGAATTCGCACCGAGATCAAGACAAAACCGCCGTCCCCTTTGTAGAACGAGTAGTCCTTTTTCGACCCCGGTGGCAAATCGCTTGTAAAGTATAACAAGTGGCCCCTCTTTCATCGCGGGTAATTCAATTTGAATACAATCGAAGAACGCGAGTCGCGTCCCATTCTTCCCCGAGTCGTAATAAACGCCCGACCCATAAGCACCTTGTAAACACGGCACTAAGTAGCGAAAAAGACAAGAGCTATCTTAAATCATCATCTGGCGATTTTATGGATGTTCCCGTATAGCGCTCGCGCCCGTCCCGTTTTTCCCCCACGTCGCCGCAGAGGCCGTCTCCGTCTGTTTCGTTTGCCGTCCGTACGATGAATGCGTATCGCGTGTGCCCGGAATGATTTAGTGGGAGATTACTTTAAGAGACCACTTGTTATTGCCCATAACTTCTGATTCAAGTGGCGTTCCGACATACGCACACGGGAGCAAAGATTGCGATACCGCACGTGTAAGAACGAGACGTGAATTGCGCGGATTGTTCGCTGCGATCTGCCTAAAGTACACGGGATCGCTTCATTCCATCGGATGGCGAAACACCCGATGAAAGCCCTCAACCCCCGAACTCGACTCGAAAGCCCAATAGAAAACTTCGATTCCTCTCTTAAAGGAATTCCTTGCCAAAGATTTAAAGTTTCAAAAATTCAATTCTCATCAGAAAGTCCTGAATGATTCTACATATACCGAATTTTTTGGAAATGTCAAGTAATTTTCTGAAAAAATTTGATAGGGATTTTTTTTCGAAAATTTTCTTGGAACCTCAGAAAGGTCTGAAAATGGACCATATCTATATGTATAGGCATTTTTCAACATTTTTACGATTAAAAAAGTTATCTAGGAACTCCAATTTAATTCAAATTTTAATTTCCAGAAAGGTTTGAAAATGGACCATATCTAGGAATTTTTCAACATTTTTACGACTAACTAAGTTTTCTATGAACCCCAATTTAATTCCACTTTGAATCTCAAGGAATGGTTAAAAATCCACCATATCTAGGATTTTTTCATCAATTTACGATCAAAATAGTTATCTAGGAACCTCAATTTAATTCAAGTCTTAAATCTCCAGGAAAGTCTAAAAATGCACTATATCTAGAAATTTTTCAACATTTTTACGATTAAAAAGTTATCTAGGAACCCCAATTTAATTCAAGTATTAGTTTCCAGAAAGGTCTGAAAATGGACCATATCTAGGAATTTTTCAACATTTTCACGATTAACAAAGTTTTCTAGTAATCCTAATTCAATTCAAGTTTTAGTTTCCAGAAAGGTCTTAAAATTGACCATATCTAGGAATTTTTTAACATTTTTACGATTAACTAAGTTTTCTATGAACCCCAATTCAATTCCACCTTGAATCTCAAGGAATGGCTAAAAATGCACCATATTTAGGAATTTTTCATCAATTTACGATCAAAAAAGTTATCTAGGAACCTCAATTTAATTCAAGTTTTGAATCTCCAGGAAAGTCTAAAAATGCACCATATCTAGAATTTTTTCAACATTTTTACGATTAACAAAGTTTTCTATGAACTCCAATTTAATTCAAGTTTGAATCTCCAGAAAAGTCTAAAAATGCACTAGGTATATCTAGGAATTTTTTAATAATTTTACGATTAAAACAGTTATCTAGGAAATACTCGAGGAAATAGGAACCCCAATTTAATTCAAGTTTCAAGATTTTCAAGAAAATCTGAAATGGCAGCATATCTGTTGTTTTCTGGAAGTGTTCAAGAGATTTTCTAGAAAAATTAATTGAAATCTTTACTATTTGTCAATTTCCGGAAAGGTAAATTCCTTGGATTTTTTCGGAATGCCTTATCTCCTAAGACAGACATTTCCGGGTTTGCCTGAAATAATAAAGCAATAAATCGTAGATCTCTAGGAATGCCTAGGAATCACTTGGCGTAAAAATAGGGGCGCAATTTTTTCCCAGGTGCGAGGATAAATCGGGCGTCTTTCGCGGTGTTAATTGGCCGGCATCAGAGTCGATGAAGAGTTCAGTGAAAAGTGATCTCAAGATCTTCATACTAAACACTTATTCGGCCATATATTTCTGGGGGCTAGTAGTCAAGACCGCACACAGCTTTATGGAAAATGCTGGGGTGGCGGCACATAAATCAATAACGCCGGATTCCGCCCGTCTCTCTTCCACTCGGGACCCCAAAAGAGCCCTTCTTCTTCCCCACATAACGTCACCCCGACTCGAGTCAACCTCGATATTTTCGCCGGATATATCGCCGTTTCATTCCATCATCGTCTTTAATTCGCGAACAAATTCAACCCCACTGTAATCGAAATCAACAATTTTTCTATTATTATAATCCACACCAGAAAAAGGACTCCAAAAAGCACCTTTGCTACTGCCATCCATCAGTGATTAATGTTTTAGTAATGATAAATGCATGATTGTGGAGGAAATTATCATTGCGATTGGTATCTAGAATAAATAATAGTAGAGTATTTGTGTTTGCTAGAAAAAAAGTGATTTCCATTTGTACGCCGGTGAATAAGCGATATCCTAATGCAAAACTAAATACGTCATAATTACCGCATGTTAGATCGAAATGCTTAGATACGGTTTTTGTGTCATGACTAATGTCGTATTCTGCTATGAGTCCCGTAAATCGTCCTTTGCGGCACGAAGGAGCGAGGCACTACTTTTTCGAAATTGGCGCCTTTTAGGGGGCCATTCTGATTTGGGCCGATCTTGTATCGCCCCACCTCTAACACTTAGTCCCTGTCAGGCGACTGTCAAAGTTGCACGGCCCCTATATTTGTCAAGAGTGTGAAGCGCCGCCTATGCTCCTTGGCTCTGAGAGCCCATTGGCGGACACAGGTGCTTTCCTGTCTATGATTAAACATATGATTACATGCCAGGGGTACCCGTTGGATGGTAGCGACGGTCCCACGGCCGGCGGTCGCCGGCCGAACTAAATAGTCGACATTGTTGATGTCAAGATGTTAAGAGCTCCTGAACGGTATGTAACAAACACGTAATCTCGTTCGAGACTCCTCAACTGGTGACTTATCGCACTCGGCGGGCCCGAAGACGATAAATTCGCACCAGGAGAACGCATTAGCGCCCTTTAAAGTCCCGCCGAAATCGCCTAGGGCGCAAAAGCTCCACTTTGACCAGAAAGCTCCGAAAAGTCATCTATTGTCTTCAAAGTGTACTATTATCGATAGATTTTTAAAATGAGCTTTCTGGGTTTTTCGGAAATATGAGAAAGTTGTGGTTTTGTAGTATGGAGACGAGCTTTTAAGCTCGCCGTCGCTTGCGCGCAAAATTTTATGGAAATATACACAAAATCGAGCTGGTGAACCGTTTTAACACTTTTCATACATTATTTATATTTTGCTCCTTATCTTGACATTATGAGCCATAAATCAGATTGGTTTTCCATTTCCAAAATATTTTTATAACAACCTTATCGAAAAAGGTCAATTCCATAAAAAGTGTATCCAATTAATAATTAATTAAACCCGCTTCTAATAAAACTACTGGCAATTCCTCGGACTATGCACTGTTCAAACATTTTCGTCCTTGCACCAAAAGTTATAATGCAAATATTTTGCAAGAAATAGAAAGAAATCATTATCGTTTTGTACTTGAATCCCATTATTAATGATATATTATTTGCAAATTTGGTGCATGTTCCCGACGTAAATTTATGTATTAAGTATGATTGCGATATTTTCCCAAGGTTATCAATAATAATTTCGGGTTAAAAACGAAAGTTAGTTAGATTGCCACAGATCGGTCTCTTGTATATTTGGGCTGGCAGAACCGAAATCGTGATGGTACTTTGTCCGATTTGCTTAAATCCGAAATTCTCACCCGGTTCGAGTGAAAGGATAATCATAACTTATCAAAATTTGGACGTTAATTCTCAAAGAGTCATCAATTTTATTTAAGATAGGTAGGTACATTCACCCACGACCGTAAGAAGTCTATTTTTAACTCGACATTCAATAAAAGTGCCCACCGGAATTCTTTCACCAGAAATAATTATTTAAAGCAGCTAGCGGTTGCCTACCTACTCCATCAAGACCTTACTTATTCATAATTATTGTCATACGCTATAAGCCGTAAGGTATTTTGTACGAGGAAAAAAGCTCCACGAGAGGAATGTATTAACTCATATTCATCGAGCCCGATTAATCTCAGTTTATAACAAGTTTATTTAAATTAAACCGAATATGGTCGCATAAGGTATGTTTAGAAAGCTCCCGGAATGGGCTCCGTTTGCGTGCGATTTTATCGCCTGAAAGTTCTCAAAATGATCCGATTTCGTATACCTAGTGGAAATCTTGACGAATTTACCAACAGTCGTTCGTTAGCACGTTCGAATCTCCCGAGGGCTTCTCCTAAAATCGAGACAGTGTCGCTCCTGACAACTTTATTAATTAGAATTTATAGTTTGTTGTTGTTGATCTTTGTATTAAATGACTCACTCAAACTTTACCATACCAGTAGATATCTAAATATGGGAACCGGATTAAGTAACTTTTAACGGTATTAATCAAATATCAAAAAGTTGGGAAAATATTTAAATGCATGGAAATTAGCCAAGATCTTATCTGATGTGTTTACTTAAAAAAACCTTTTTAGTGTACTCGAGTGAGTATATTCTAGTGTTGTAAAGGAGCCCATGCGGTTATCTGTTATCTAATTACGGTTTAATTAGGGACTTCCTTTATACGTTTGAGGATTTCGTGCTGTCTGAATTGGTGTGAAAATATTCAGTTTTGTATATCTTGCGGTTTCCAGGTTTCAGTGAGAAAATTGAATGGTTGCGTAAGCTGATTCGTCATTAGTCTGGCTGTGTGATATCCGAAAGGCAAAAGGGGTGGGCGGTTATGCCGGCGTAGTAGGTATAATGCGTTATGAAAGTTTTGGCGCGGATCCACCTAAATCTCGGGGATATTTATCAGTTTTTGTCGCCCGCAGAACGATTTCTGATCTCCTTTTTATATGCTGGGCCTTTCTTCCGATCTCTCAATCACGTCGGACGGCTTGTTTCTTTACAACGCCCGCTGTTACATTATTCATTACCGTCAGCTCGCCTGTTTAGTGCTATTTTGAGCCCCGGGAACTTCTCTCTCTCCGCGCCGCCGAGTCTTTCTTTTGAGATATGGCCATCGGTATTTTCGCCGCAAAAATACGCCGGGAAGATACATCCGAACGTATAACTTTGTGCCAGTCTCTCTCCCTCGGACGTTTATTAACATAAGGTAAGTACGAAAACTAACGTCCTCAAAGTTGAGACGGAAGAGAGCGCCCGCCTGAGGTGTACAAATGTCGTGTACAGGTGCAATACCGAGCCACCGAGATGATTACTCACGTTATAATTAGACCAGGTCTTCCCGTTTCCAATTCGTTCGTGTAAAACTTATTTTGACTTGTCAGCTCTGATAAAACGGGACGCAATTTTTAGTTACCTCCACCGGCTTTAATTGGCCCGAAGGAAGCGACTTGTTCATTATAATCGCCCAGTCGTGATGAATTTTTACATAATTAAAAGCAAATTTCCTCTATACACGATTTGCATATAACATTGTTACTTACAAGTTTGAAAAAAAGTTCGGCGGGGTATTTTTCAATTTGCTAATATATGGGGCATGAAGTTAATGGAAATTAATCAAGGTTACGTGTCCCGCAGACAATGGCGAACGGAGGGGGCGATCGAAAACTAATTAACGGCGACTCCTAGGAGCCCATCCGTCTAATCAGGGACGAAAGCGGGCAAATGGAAATTGATGATCGGGATCGAGAATAAAAATCATTCATCATCGGGATCATAGAGTGAAACGATGGGAAAGCCCGCCTGCATAATCACAACTTTCGTCGGACCTCCGCTACCGTGATAATGCGGGCCCCGAAATGCTTTCGCAACGTTCATTATGGAGGTGTTGCTTTGAAAAATTGAAATTAATTATCGCGGGCACGGGGCGAACGGAGCCCGTTGTTGCACGTGAAACTTTGATGGATTCTAATTGGACTTCTGACGATTCCGCCATTAATACGATTCGGCGATGATCGCAATTAGGACCGGAGACGGTTAATAACGTAATCTCGATATCGGGACCGCGAGTGATTGCGGCGTAAACACGGTTTTGTCGTGCGATTAATCAAAAACGTCTCTGCGCGATTTTCTAAGACCTTAATTAAAATAGTCTTCGTCTAACCCTAACCGAATTGTGAAAAATCGCTCCCTTTTCGGGCGCCCTCGCCAAACAAGTTCAGTTTACAAAGGCGGCAAATTGGATGGCACAGTCGTACGGCATTTGCATTTTTTAAAAGCAGGGGTCTCGTCTAATAATAGCCGAAGATAATTAACAGTTAACCGAAATTTCGTCGTTGTGCAAACAGTTTTTCGGAGTTTCCGTGAGCATCATCATCTACCCGGCTCGCTCCACCGATAATTATCGATAAGGAGCACGCGTTTTCCGCGTTCATCAGCTTTCCGTCAAAAATTGACGATGTTTGCCGTGCGTCCCAAATTACCCCTCGTGCTCGCATGAATATTGCAGAATTTCGTAGGACTCGATGATGGGGAATTGATGAGTCTTTGTTCGGGAACTACGCGGATAGTCTTTATAAATGCGATGGGATCGTGGTCGCAGGGGTCAATTTTTTGTCCCGTGATTTTATTTTGGTACACTGCATAAGTTTATGATTAATGTCGGTTAGGATCCTCAGACACCTGTGTGCCGAGCCGTGTGTATGCGCCTGTTTATAACTGTAGCATTTCCATGGCGAGCATGTTCCATTTACATGTCCATACGGATTCGTTATTTCAGTGACATGTCCTGAATTTACATAGCATAATATCTCTCATTAGTCCACGTCGGAGATGGGCGCCGTATATTGTTCAAATTTCAAACTGCCTGCGGCGAATATCTCGCGAGAAAAGAATATTAATATTTAGTGCAGCAGCGGAATGATTTGCGTGGGGTTTAATCTCCGCCGCTTTGCAGTTTTGTGGAAATATTAATAAAGTGTTATGTTATACCAGTCGAGGACAATTAAATTCTTGGCAAACTCTCTTAGGGACATTAAAGACTGCAAACACTTCATTTTAATATGTCATAATAGACGTAAACAATGCCGTTGTAATTCGGGGGAATGGTGTTTGGACGTTTAAATTTCCCGTGAAAATTGATGACCCCAATTAATTAACGGTCACATAACTATAAGGTAGTCTTTAACTATGAGATTAATTATTCAGGTGCTATTGTGCGTCTCCCAGAATAGACGCCGAGGAAATTTCGGGCCGAAACTTCTTATTCACGCGTCTCTTCGTTATAATTACCTTGGGTTTTTATTCGTGATGTAACTGGCGTGTTGAGACAACCCGCGGTCTTTTTGAAGTTGTTTCCGTTTTGGTTTTTTTCGTGGCTTCGCTTTGCTACAAACAACATCATCGTGTGTACACGAAACCGTTCCGAAACGGAGGGACGGGGAAGACAATGCGGGTCCACACGGCAATCGGGAGCGATATTAATGATCTTTCTTAGACTTCATTGTGATCTCAAGTGTCGGAGATAGCGATCTGGGTGTTGTGGAATTAATCTCAGATGTGGCACCGTCAGCGGTTCCGCGTAATTAATAATATTCCAACAGTCAGACGTTCATCCACCCCGTACCAGGTGGCCCACGAAATCTGCCCTTTTTAAACCATTCCACTTTCAGGAGAACAAAACATTATTTTCCGTTCTATGTACAGTGTGCAAATTTTTACAGTCTCAGAGAGAAACAGTAGATAAAGAGAAGATATATGTCAGAACAAGAGGATTATTTGTTCCTCTTGTAAAAAAAAACAGATTGTTTAAGCAATTTCATTTTGGAAATTATTCTATTCCTCAAGAATTTCGAGGGCACCATGTTCTCAAAAGAAACATTAGATTGAAATCATAATATTTTGAAAATATAAGCACAAAACTTTTACCCTCTTGAAAAATCATGATTGTTTGAACATTTTCATTGGATTTTATTCTAATATTTCAGAATATTCGAGGGTACCATATTCTCAAGTGAAACATTGGATTGAAATCAAGATTTTTATAATTGTTTGAGAAATTTAATTTTGGCAATTATTTGAATCTTTCTGAATATTCGAGGTCGCCACATTCTCAAAAGAAACATTGCATTGAAATCAAGATATTTTGAAAACTTGAGCAAACAATTTTCACACTCTTGAAAAACATAACCAGATTTTCTTCTAACAATTTCATTTTGGTAATTATTCTATTCTTTCAGAATACTCAAGGAAAACCACATTCTGAAAAGAAACAGAATTCAGGTCAAGATATTTTGAGCCCACAATTTCACCTTCTTGAAAATCACATCCATCAGGTTTTTCGAACATTTTTAATTTGGCAATTATTCTCATCTTGAAGAATTTTTCAGGGCACCATATTCTCAAAAGCAATAATGGATTAAAATCGGAATATTTCGAAAACATGAGCACAAAATCTTACCCCTCTTGCTAAATTATTGAAATATTTGAATGAATAGTTTTTCGTTATTGTTCATTAGAATAACGTGAATGTTGCGCTTACCAAAGACAGCTTTTAAAAATTTCCTCATCCAAAAACCAAGAATTCTTTCATGAAGCTCTTATTTGAACATTTTATGAATTGCCTTTTCCTGAAATGATTGAAAACCTAAAACAGTAATTTTTTCATTTTTATGAGTCACAGGTTACAGTGCTTACTTGGATCTTTTAGTGATTTGGACATTGATGTTTTCGGGGTGAAAAAATCCCCAGACTTATGATAATAGTGATGATTAGAAGGGACAACAGTTCGATGGGTCGTGGGGGGGATCGGAGGCATTTGAAAAGCAAATTGTAATTTTCATGAATAAGATTAGCATAGTGAATAAAAGTCGTGGAGCATTTGATTTCGGTTGGACGCGCTCCCCGAGCTAATATGCAAACGCGTCCTCTCCTCGGATGCGATGCGAGTACAGAGCGGAGAGATCCCAAACCGCAGTCGGTATTAAAAAAGTCCCTTTTGTATAGAAACACTATGAGTGCGGAGCCACCCCTTCAGATATCATATTGACATGACAGTGCCTTAATGATACTTCCCCTTCGCGACGGGCCGAGACTGTGACCGTTCGCCGGCCGGGGGCGCACCGTCTGGCACGTTCAAAGATTTCGCCGATGCTGTTTTGTCCCACATGACACAGGCCCCGCCAACTGTGCCAGAGACACTGACAAATGACGAACTGTCACCGGGAAGGAAGACTGATATGGCCGCGCCGTAGCTATTCCTCTATGCCCGCTGAATTCCGTGCGACACACACGGCCATTTTCAAAAATATTTTCCCTTCTCTCATATTTTCACCGACGCGATTTTTTTCCGGCTCTTTTGTGCGAAACGAGAATAAATATCACGCATTTTTCGCTCTGATAATTATAATAATAATAATAGTAGCCGTCTCTAATATATTTCAATTTCATTTTTGTGATTAAGGGCCCCATATTTCACCACCGCCAACATTCTCCGCTACGACACAAAAAGACGACATTAAAAATTACCGCGGACACACACAACATCCGAAAAATACCCACAGATTAATACCAGGAGGGCACATCGAACCTACACCCAAATTCAACTTTAGCCAGTTTTTGCATTTCCCAGTTGAGCATTTGGTCAGCCCCATTCATTCTAAGGAAAATTGGGTAAAAAAAATTGATATTGACAATAGTTCATTGATTTAGGCCCAGTATTTCAGTCACGGTTTAACAAATCTTTAGACAAAATTTAGTGATTTTGATTGGTAGAACAATGGTTACTATGGAAAGCTCAGGTAAGTAAAATTTTGTTAATCCATAACTGCTCCTAAGACATTCAACAACATACTCTGAAAATTTGTTCTTCGTCCTTTTTTTCTGGCATTTACCCATCATATTCAATTTTTAAAGTTCAGAATGCAAACATTTTCTCAACATAAAGCATTTACAGACAGAATTAATTTTCTTGTTTTAAATCGACAGCCAAGCAAAGATTTGTAAACTGTTCTAATCAGGAACCGCGTCCCCCTAAGCGTTCACACCAAATATGCCAAAAATTCACCGATATTACAGAATAAGGGGTGTAAAGTGCCTGTAATTAGTCTATTCTGCCCCCGGCAAATAAAAGCGTGTTCCGGAAGCGTACAAATAATATGATTTCGGGATGATGGAATGCCCGTGTTATGAATAGCCAGCCGTGGCTTACATTTCGGTGGGGTGGCCCTATAGCGACAATAAAATGCCTGCGTGTCGCAGGGCCAGGTGCCGCAGACTTGGAAATTTATTTATAATTGTCAATAACCTCCCGCGACCTGTTCGCGACAGCAAATCCGAATCCGCGGATTACTATGAAGTACCCCCAATAATCGTTTCCACAATAAATAAAGACACACGAACTTGAACCTTCGATACAAGCCGCGCACTTGTCAATTCTTCGCCGCGTTTCATTATAAGTACGCGCAACTTTGATCACTGCTTTTATGCACTTGGTTTCGCGGGTAATTGCACGGTGATTACGGCGGAAAGCCGCCCACACGAAAGCCGCGTGGAGGAAACCCACTCGTTATGCGTTTGCGGCGAAATAAGCGGACAATAACTTGTAATTTCAACGATTTGCGGCTTAATTTTCGGTCTTTACCGAGTCCGGTAATAATCGAGCGATTACGGTTTAGAGGGCGATCAACCCGCCAAAAGGTCACGTTCGCCGGCGATTTTTACCGAAAGAGGCGATTTTCGCGATCCGATCGGGGCAAAGAGATGAGTAATAACGCGACTCGCGTTATGCCATTATTAAAACCGTAACAAATCACCCATCGGCTTCTCGCGGTGAACAATACCGACCGGACTCGGCCCGGCTACCTATTGTTTATCGCGGGGCCCATCCGTCTTTCCGTGTGGTCCGTCGCGCGACGCGGAATCCATTGTCGACTTTTTAAACGGCGCATCCCGAAAATGACGGATGGACTTCGCGGCCGATTTTTCAAGATAAAATCCACCGCGCTCCGTGCAGTTTAAATAATAACGACGCAAATTTTCCGGCGCGGATTAATGGCCGAAAGGGCGCTCCGGGTGAGAAATGACGAATTCCCCGTGTTAACCGCGTGCACGAGGATCGCCATCGTCGGCCGTCCGACGGAATCGCTCGGTGGGAGCGAACCATCATGGCGCCCGCCTGAAAACCTGAAACTGAAAAAACTGCATTTTCGGCCCAAATCGAATCAGTCGGTGCTCTCTCGGTTGCAATGTTGATTCGGGAGTAAAGTTCGGAACGCAATCCCGCAATCCGCAGTAAATTTGCGGTCAATTATCTTTCGGCCAAGTATAAATGAGTTTATGGCAGGAAAGTCGAGCGGTGACCGAAAGGCGAAATTACCGTCATACATCACCCCCGTCCTTCGATTTAGATCCGCAAACCTTTACCTACACACGCCGGATTCGACCCCCGTGGAAGCGGGGGAGAATCGCACAAAAGGAAGAGGTATCGCATTTGCATGCCGAAATTCCCCGAGTGAACGCGTCAACCGGACCATAAAAGTGTTTACCTCTCGAGGTCGCACCGCTTTATGGACCGCCATTATTTACATCCTTTTGCGCCAGGGGTAATAAGGATTAAGGCCCGATTGTGCCGTCTTATTATTGGCAGGACGACCTTCTCATCTCGGCCGTAAAGGCGCATTCATAAGTCCGAAAGCGAATCGCCCAGGTAAAAGGGAACGATTGCGATCTCTATATCTGTAATTTATGTGGTGGTAATTGCAGGTGATGTTAATTTATGGTTTCCCAATAATTGTGCAGTTTGAAGGAATTCTGCCAGTCGCCAGTTGCCATTCGGCGATCGCCGCAGACGCGTTAGTTTTCCCCCGTGCGTGAGTCGCATTGACAGCTAATTATCGCCGCCGATTAAACGCAAAAGGTATGAGCAAATTACTCCACTCTGTCGCAAAAACCCGCGCGATTCCTCCGTTTCCGACACGTGTCTGCCGTGAGGCCCGGAGAGTAGGGCGTCCGTATTCCGTAAAATGCGGCCGTAAATCATCGCAATAACCGCGCTCATAATTTCTCTGAAAGAGACCCAAAACCGCCCCCGCATATAGCTTTTATTGAATGGAATCTGCATGCCGGGGCGTCTTGCCCGAAATTGCGACCCATTTTCGCACATGTTCCGTCCATTATGCAAAATTATGGGATTTTTAAGAAATCGCCGAAACTGGGCCACCGGACACAAAAGCCCCGGTAATCACGCTGGGATTTTGCGTCACTTTTCGGACGGCCGTAAATAATAAATTTCGGTTTCTCTTTTTGGTTTGAAGTTTCAAGCCGAATGATTACGGTCGACTTTCACTATTGTAGGTACGCTCCCGAAAGTCCGATAATACCGTGGTCAGTCGGGATTGTGCAACAGTCATGCAGAAGTACAGTGGTGAGTTTGTCCGCTTATTACGGGAGTAATAAGTGGAATCACGTGCAGCCGTGTTCCGAAATAAGCCGATCCTCGATAAAAGTGAACATTGTGAAATTGTACGTTGTGATCGGTGCGATAAAACGCAATTATGTCGCTCGTTATACCGCGGGATATTATTCAGGGAGCGATTCTCGATCCGGTAACGTCTAACGCCCGGCTTTACCGGTCCGTGGCCCTGATGGGATGAGATATTAAGGAATGGTAGATTTTGACCGTCCATTAGTCACAACGAGTTAAATTAAATTCGGAGTCGGGGCGAATGAATTCATCTGGTCGTGGACCGAACTTGTAATAAAAAATGTAACTGTGTGTATATGAACATGAATTGTACGAGATAAATTATCATTAGCAACGCGTTAAGAGAATAGAACGTCTTCATTTAATAAACGCCGACTCATTTCTCAACCATGTGGTCCCTCGCTCGCCGTGGAAGAGACCGGTCGTTTTCCTGTTTTCTATACAGACGGTCCTCTCAGGAAAAAGTTTCAGAACCAAACTGGTTTCAATTGCAGACCTGGCCGATCACTTATACACCATCAATTGGTTGTAATTTGAATACGGTGTGCGTATTTCGCGCAAATATGGACGCGCCGGTGGTGCGTACTATCTCATTATTTAGGCAACCTCGAATATATTAACATTTCTTAAGAAGAGTAAGTGGCCGGCATCGGATGGCATGTAATTTTTCAGCCGGGCCGATCTACATTAAGTAGATGTTTATGTATGTGCGGAATTAGCATAATCTAGAAACATTAATATGGCGAGTCGCGCGAGGCACGCAAGCTAAACGAGACTTTAACCACAGGGCAGCCAATAGAACCGGACATGTGAGCCCCGTAATGGAGACCTCAGCCCGAGAAAATATCTCCGAGCATTATCGGATATTAATAAAAAAGGTAAAAAACTGTCGTTGTGGGAAAGAGGTGGAGTTTTCGTGCATGTGCATGTCCCGTATTTATTCAGGGAAACGATATCGCCGAGCCCCTGGCTTCTCCTCGACAAAGGCCTCGGATATCGGGCCCAATATACCGGGCTACACGTGCGTACAACAGATAACCGGAGATTTTTCGACATTTGACTAATTTCGTGCCATTAATCTGCTTCAACTTTGCGTTGCAGTTACTTATTATCCTCGCCTTTATTGGGGGGTAACGTACCTGTAGTTTGCGGAAACCTGGTTAGGCGTTTTATTAAATTACAAAAGCAGAAGACCTTCAGGTGAGACTGGAAATTCGTTACCCGTCCGGACCGATACAAAGCGGCCCTAGGAGCCTCCCAACATCAACATATAACATTCTCGAGGCTCTTATAGACATCACATCCCTGGTGGTCGCCGAAAACCCCGGACTATGCCAGATATTTGTAATCACTTCTGTTGGAGGGCATCAATCATCGTTCCAGTCTAATGTCGATTGTTATGAATTGCCTCATTTCTCATCCATCGAAATATCGAAGCTCACAGTGTCCATCTCAAGCGCGCATGTGACTGTAGTAAAGTACCAAAATTGCTGTTTTTCGGTTTCGTTCTGCTATCAAGGAGCGTAGTACCGGTGATTATATAGTCATCATGTAGAAGTGAGCCTGGTAATGATGCGTCCTGATAATTTCTCATCATTAAAACCGGTTCGCCGCCATATAAAATACCTACCAAGGTATACCTATCGATTAGAGAATTTAGGTACTCGCATGCATCAGAATAACGAAACATTCCTAATACGAAACGAAACTCCGTCTCCTAATTAACACATTATTTAACGGCCGACCGGAAACGGGAGATTTTGTTGTTGTGACCTCACGATGATGGTACTCACATTTGATGGGTTGCGTAAAGGCGAAGTAATTATTGCGCCGAAATTCCCATCATCTCGATTAGGCTCGCTCGTCGGAATATCGTAACCGTAAGCTAATGCGAACAAAAAGTGATCACTTTCGTATTCGTACGAGCCTCGGGATCGTGGTAAAGTCCGTACGAGCCGGTACACACACCGGGGCCGTCTCACACCGGGAGTCGACGCACGCAGACTTTGATTAAACGATTCGATCTCGGATTTAAGTCTTAGAATATTTTGATTCATGCAGTGTGTGGTTATAATAAAAGGACAGGCTTCCGTTGGCCGACGCGCCTCGGTCCCCCAAAATAACACAAAAAAGCACACCGACATTCCTCCATATGCCCGACGAAACGGAGTACGATTATGAGAAACGATCCTCGTGATCGCTCTGCCCTTATCGACGTTAAAAAGAAATTTGTCTATTTTAAAAAACGCCAAGTGGGATGAACACGTACTGCTTTCTGGGGTGGTAATCACATATACGGGGTGAAGTTTCATTTTTCTCGAAATCATATCGTGTCCGCCATGTCGTAAATCCACGGCCCTATCTGAGATGGAGAGCGCGTGATTACTATAATCAGTGTTTGGTCACACGAGACTTGCGAGCGGTTCGCGTTGTTCCTGCCAGTTCACATCCTAACAAGTTATCGGAGTACCGGTTATGGAGCGCCACGAGAAAATTACTTTATTAGCGGTATTAAACGTTGCGTTGCGGCTATGATGTCCCCACATCACCAACCATCTGCGCTGCATTACACTAATCATCGGTATTTCGTTTGCGCGTTTCTTGTAGGAAAGTGGGTGTAATTTGGAGTACCCGTGGAAAATGCCTGATGAATAGGCGGCATCGGGGAGAGTCGTGCGCTCTTCCCCGTCTCTTCGGGTTTGATATCGGCGAAATGTGTTGCTCGGGTAATTCGGTCGGGGGTGGGCCGTCTGGAACGGGGAGAGCGGTGGGTCGATGATGGAATTAACATTCAGAGTTGTAGCCGCGTGTCCCATCCGCCGCGCCTCTGAAATATGACTCGATCACGCTCTGGGATAAGATGAACCGAATCCATCATTTTGATGTCTTTGTTCGCTTTGTGCGTCCGTCTGACTGGCTGAGGCTCCCCCGGCGACCGAAAAACCTGAAAGGAAACGGAAAAATGTAGAAATCCCCAGTGCGGCCGCCCCGGTCCGCCGAATCCATCAAACGTCACTCCCTAATGGTGTCTCTCCCGCGCGAGCCGTGATACCGTGAGCGATACTTACTTACCGCAGAACGCTCTCGCGTTCCATCTCGATCCGACCATTTTCGACCTCTATGGTATCGGAACCCACTTAACGAATGACGTAAAAGGCCCGACACTCGCACCAATGATGACCGACCAGCGGCCCCATTAAGTGCCGGCCGGCGAGAGACGTCTCACTTCGGGTCCATTAAAATCGAAACGAAAGTTTTTTTCGGAATATTTTTACGATTGTGATGGCTGGTGCGCTAATGGTGTTTTCGCATTCGGGCGGTGCGAAATTTCCGAGCGACTTCCCGTGTCGGAGGATGCGGGTTTTAAAAATATACGTTCGACTGGGTGCCGGGGAATACCCTCGAAAACGTTTCCTCCCGATATATCTGTCTGCACTCAACCCGTCTCAGTCAAAACAAGCATTTCATCCCCGGCTTCTGCACTGAGTACGTCCATAACTTAGACATTAATCAGAGACGCACTGCGCCCCAAGGCGATGGCGAAATATGCACTCCTTCATCGAGAATGCATTGTTCAGAATCCGGGATGTCCCATTAGAATTCCCCTCGAATGCAAAGTGAACAAAAACACTTTCAAGAAAGTATGTTTTTTCATCTTCATTTTGCACCAACTTAAAGGTGTTTAATTTTTTTGTAGTCTTAATTGAAAAATGACAACTCCCTTCATAAAAAAAAAGTCCTAAGAATGTTTTCTGAAAGTTTTCGTTTTTGTCACTTGTGATGTAGATATGTGATTTTCCAACTAAGCCATCGATATTATTGTTTTTGAAATCGTCATTTTTGCCAAAAATTTCTTCAAAATTTCAGCCGATTATATCTTGATGAATTCATGGAGCCATTTCTTACATCTGATAAGTATTTTTTCCCAGTACTTCCTTCCGATTGCCAGGTCATAATTTTCAAGTTATGAACGAGGAGTATCTCGCTAGAGAATTTTGGTATACAAGCTCCAGGAATTAGTGAGAAATTAGAAGTTAGGGGAATAGTAGAAATTAAAGTGGAATTATTAGAAGTTAGTGAATAATTAGCAGGAATTATTGAGGAATTAGTTAAAATTACAAGAAATTATTATGGTAATTAGCAGAAAATAATATGATATTTCACAAATACGGAAATTAGTGTACAAGATGTTTTTCAGCGAAATACCTTTCGGTTTTGACAAAAATGGAGTTGTTTCAAATTTTTTTCAGTTGCATTTTTCTCCATAATTGAAGAATATCTTGTACACTAAGGCCCGGTTTATCAATGCTCAGTTAACGTTTAACTAGAGGTTAAATTCCTATGTTATCATTGTTGCAACAACTAAAATCAACAAATTTAACTCTCAGCTAGAAGATAACTGAGCATTGATGAACCGGCCCTAATTTTCGTATTTGTGAAATATCGTACTAATTTCTATACTAATTCCCCGATAATTTCTAATAATTCCTCTAATAATTTCCACTAATTCTCCATTAATTCCCACTAATTTCTACTCATTTCCCACTAATTCCTACTAATTCCCAACTAATTCCTGGGACTTGAATACCAAAATTCCCCTACGAGATACCCCCTGCCTTTTTCCCATACATGTGTCATAAAGGAGTTATGCATTCTTTTTCATGTCGAATCTCAATTCATAACAAAAATATCGCAAATTTTATTTTATTATCAAAAAAACTTCACAACTTGAAAATGTAGAAATGAGACATAGTTTCGTGTGGTTTCATCTTTGATGTCAGTGGTTGCCAGTCATTTTCACTTAGGTACTTAATTAAAAGAAAATCACCTTAGATAATTCCCTTTACTTACCTTACACCCCAATTTGTTTCAATGCTTAAATGCTAATTCGGTTGCGATTACTTTAAGTGAGGACTGGTTGGTTTCCGTTCTTGAAATAAAACCCGAGGCGACTTTTCTGCATTCGGTCCCCGCTGACAGATACGTGCAGTTTAAAGTGCCCGATCCGTTTTTTCGGTAATGGCTGTTTGGTCTGGTTTTCGGTGCGGACGTATTGATTGATCCTTTCGGCGGTTTCGATTCTCGGCGGTCCGCGCGCGGCCCCGGCGGCCGTCGTCCTGACGAATTCGCGGCGCATTAGTCGGCCTGATGTATGACATACGTCCCGGGCGAAACCGGGAAAGATGAGAAATGCCGCGAAAAGACGCCGGGGGGATGGATGCGAGGCGAAAAATACAAAGTGCAAAAAGCGCCGGCGGGAGGGCCGCGCCGAGGAGGAAGAGGAGGAGGAGGAGGCGCAGAGCGAACTCGCAAACAGCCCAAGTTTTTGGGTCCCTCCTGTGGGAAGCGGCGCATTGATACTCGCAGTGATGGATGCCGGTGATAATGCCCTCTCGTCAATCCCCGTCCGCAACACCGGCCGAACAATGCCGCGCAGACCCGGTAATTCACTGGTGCTCGCGCTCGCTGCTACCCCTATCTATTCATTTCTGTTCCGATGCCCTCGCCCGACCCCCATCGCGCCCCGCGATCCGGTTTTGTCGGTTCTACATCTTTAATAAATGCCACCAAATTATTACACAATAACCACGCATTTTTCAAACGCCCGCTTCCGACGCACACATTTTTACACCCCATCCGCCCCCAATTAATTAAACAGAACAAACACCCAAAAAATTGCTATTTATGTCACTAGTCCGAATAAGCCGAAGCGGCTGATTTCCATGAACATTATTGAACAGTACATAATGAGGTACATTACGGCCGCTTAACCAAGGTACACCGAGTTGTATTAAAAATACACTGCTCAAAATAATTAGGGCAACACTAGTAATTTTCAGGAAAATTTCACATTTCATGTCAATTCCAAATGATTTTTTATACAATAATAAGTAC
Organism: Salpingus planirostris; assembly: GCA_949788335.1. Lineage (NCBI taxonomy): Eukaryota > Metazoa > Arthropoda > Insecta > Coleoptera > Salpingidae > Salpingus > Salpingus planirostris. The sequence goes on from OX460917.1 coordinate 14,999,211, forward strand.
TTACTTACTTAGTTCGGATTGTAGTTCAGATCATAACTCATTAGACCCCTTTCAGCGTTTTTGGAAATTTTGTGTGAAAGGCAATATCGGCCCTTCCAAAAAATCGATAAAATGAGTATCGTTGTGTTTTTCTAACGGGAATAATTAATCATATCGATGTGATATTCGAGTAGAATTTTTTTTAAGTATACCTACCTTGAGAGATTGCTCAAAAATTGATTAACACCCGGTATTTCCACCTCTGGTTAACCCCCAGATCAGTTAGGTAACTGTAACTTTGAATGTGAGCCTTTATTATTCATTTTAACCGAAATTGTTACAGTCTAAGGTTCCAGTTAGCTGAAACTGGAGGATAACCATAGGTGGAAATACTTGGCCTAAGTTACACGATTTTTAAGTTGCTGAAAACTGACGGATAGCCGGTTTTACCTTTTTTAATGTAATTTCAAAAAAAGCCATAAGGGGTTTATTCTAAATTATTAATGTACAAATAAATATTTGGAAATTTCATGAAAAGTGAAAATTTCCTGAAAATGGCTCCTGTTCCGCTAATTGTTTTGAGCAGTGTAATTGAATAAAATATGATTATCGATGAATTCGTACAAGTCGCGTTATTTCGGTTTTAACGTCCGAAATTAAACGGATAGAATTTATTTACGTCCGCAACTCTCTCTCACTTTTTACATTTTCTACTTCAGATGTTTTAATTTATCTTTGTTTCGCACTGATGAAAAAGCACGGAAAAAGCCGGGGCGCGCTCTTATTTTATGATAAACGATTCCGTACAAAGAAAAATTTCGAAGTAAATGAGTCGTAAACAAAAAAGCCGGTCATCAAGAAAGCAGATTACGGTTCAGACCGCTTATTGATGACCTCCATGTTCAAAGACACAAAGGTCTTATCACCCGGAATGGAACGAATACTGCGGCGCGCCCGCCTAAAAAATCATCGACGATCTATATTTCCTAGGAAACGTTTCCTTCAATAGTGACGGATAAACCTCCCCTTCGACACTCTCTTTTTTCACTTTAACCCGCACTAATGGACGAATTTTTCTCGAACCGACCCGGTATACCTACAATTGCGCCCGGAAATCCCGATTAAAACGTGAAATGATATGTAGAAAACGCCCAGCTGCAATAAAAAAACCGCGACGGCACTTGACGGTATTAGGAGGCACGAAAATCGATCAAAAGACTCTAACCGCCATCAATTTAAGTATAGGAGCGAGGGTGGAAACCCGATATAATAACGAATGAACATCCCTGCAGGGAACTTTTCCATTTCTTAATATCGTGTTATTCCGACTAGACACAAAGGGAGACTTTGTTTCGTTATTACCGCAAACAGTGAGGGGCACAAGGACCCTGAATTGCCCGAAAGAATACGAAATTAGAAACACCAAATCCGTAAATAACTGGTCTGGTTATAATAAGTGGCCCGGTTTTTCATCGGACGGTGGCGTGGGTGGATGGAAGCAATTTTTCCGTCCAGGTAATTTCGTAATTGCTCCATTACAATACCGCGACGGCCGATTATTCCGAAAGTAGAGGATGTCAGAAATTACCCGACATACTCGGATAAAAAGCGATATGGGTTACGGACGTCTCAATTAGCGCATGATATCACGAAAGCGCGGCCCCGACACAGAAGCCGCTATGATATCCGTCCCGTCATTAATTACAGAAAGAGATCCGAGGGGCCATAAATAAAATTCGACATTCCATTTGGCAACGTCGCGCGGAAGAGGGTGGGGCGGATCTGACGCGATGATGGAACGAACCTCGGAGAAAAATGATCGCGTCAGGGCGGAAGGAGGAGGAAGAGGGCGAATCGCGAGAGCGAGAGGGGCGCCTGACCGGGGGTGGCTCGGCCTTGATGGATTAGGCCCGGGGCCCGGGGGGCCGCATGACGGTTGCGACTGCGACACACGTCCCCCCCATGCCGATCAGGATTCCCGTACGATCGAAAGAAACCCCACTAATTAAACAAACCGGGAATTTTTGATCGACCGAATTTTCGTTTCCATTATTCACGCGGCCGAAAAGTTGTTTATTCAGAGGGTTCAACGTGAAAAATTCGTTCATGCCTTCACATAAAACCAATAGAGGTAATGCGCGCTTCCATTATTCATCCGAGACGATACACGCCCGTCACCCGATCGATAAACCACCCACTCAAATTACTCCCATAATGGAGCCAAGAATAGATCGAATTAACACCGATCTGCCCGCATCCATCTCCCATCCATTTTCCAGCGAAACGCCATCGCTTTCCGGACGGGAAAAAATCCGGGCTTTTTCCGGTCGACCGGAATCGCGTCGTCTGATGCACGCCGATAATTAATGGCGCCCTCTGTACCGTCAAATGTGAAAGCGGCGTCTCTCTGTGAAACAATAATTTAATTGCGTTTCACTTATCACTCATTCATCTGTCGGTGGATAAAGCTCCTCATTCATTACGCGCGTTCAAAAGCCCGGGACGGTGAAGAAATCGGAGATTTGTTATTTTCTCCGGGGGGCTCTGGGTAACAATACGTGAAAAATTGTCGCGTTTAATCGCGTCCGCATATCGCATACAGAAATACTTTATACGATGAGGGCACAAAAGGAGCAGCTCGAAGGATCCCGGTCGCACTTTCGCCGGGGTGTGAGAGAGGGATCGGCGAGAGACCAAGGGAACTCCTCAATGCGGAATCATCATTTTTCTTCGTCCTGCGAACAACCAAGTCCACTTAGTCATCGTCGAACAGTGACCGAAAAATACAAGGGAGAATAAGCGCTGCGGCAATTCAACAAGATCCCACCCCATGCAAAAACCCTCCGGAATTTATTTATTGTAACTTGTAGCGGCGATTATTTTCCGAAATTTCAGGCGCTTTTGCAAGGCGATTATCGGGTGGGGGCTAAAGTGAAAATAATGCATCGTTCTCATCACGGAAACACCAACAAAAGGTGCGGTTGTAAATAATGTTCACACAATATTTCGGGCCGCACTCACAGAGGAGTGCCATTTGTCTAAGCGTCTATTAATTTTAATTTTATCTTTTTTTCCGGCGTCGGCGGCCAGGGTGGACGGTCATTTGTTAAAGCCGGTCCACTCGCTACTGGTCCACAGTTTTATTTTTCCATTACCCGGTGATTACTGCATTATTAATGGCCACCTATAAGCATCGGACGTCGCTACCACCGAATGATAAACGCTAAACATGTTAATTACCCTAATGGAGGACGATATCGCCTACTCGTGGCTTCCTTCTCCACGCATTTCCGGCGCTTTTCCTCCGCTGGAAATCAGGAAATTCGCGCTTTTCGCCCTCGGGGTCGGTGCCGTAAGGTAGCGCCGTCCTCGGCTTTCGGTGGAACCTCCGGCCTTTTCCATCCGCACGGGCGGTATTAGTCTCGGTCCATACGGTAATGCCGTCTCCATCAATCTCGGCCGTAATTTATTGTCTTATTTCCCATTGTCATTTTTCATTTGCCGACTAACTACATCTTCATTTTAAATTAAACATGAACGCATATAAAATTACTACAAGGACTATACACGAAAATTATGCAGATTAATACCTACCAGCTACACGCTCCGAAGCTCCGAATTAACTATGTTTATATGTTCCTCGTGTTTTACTTCTAAATTACACGAATTATTTTCGTTGTTTTGTCGGTGTTTTCATTAGTTTGACGGGGCGCACTATTTCGTCCGAGCTAACGCGGATATAATAGGCGCCGAAATTATGCCGTCGTTTATCGGGACACGAAAATAACTCATCGAGGACGCGAAAGTGCGAACGGCCGACATCCCGGAGACGCGGGGTCCTGATTAACGGATCTCGGGTCATTTTTGGCACTAGCGACTAATGGGGCCGTTCGAACCGATTAATTGCTTCCCATATCATCAAATGGCACGTATTAGAGCACTTTGCTATTCATTCGATTACAAATTCCTGGCGAGCGCACCTATAAAGCAATCGCGAACTCATAATCGAGCTTCTGACGATTCTTCCGAAACATGTGTTTATTGCGAGTAATTTATAACACCGTCATCATTCATCCGAGGCACCTTTTCTATTTCTTATTTGAAAATTAATTGAATCGTACAATTTGTAGTCGAGGTACTCCTTTTCCCGACATTATAACTACATCAGTGGATGCGTGCATGTTATAATAATGTAACGAGTTGCTTTGGATGAAATCGCCTTTAGATTACACCTGGACACGTGAGTATGGAATTAATTATTCGACAGGTCAAAGTTCCGCGTGTGTGATAATTTCAGTAACTTAATACCTCAGATTTGCCCGACCCGATAGCCTGATGTCTCAATAAAAACGCGACACTTGCATGTTACACAATCCTCGTAATTCGAAAAAATCGGCGTCTATATGTCGCCCCCTTATAATGAGTAATAAGTTTCCTCGGTATCAGAAAGCTCGCTTATACCTCGGCTATTAATATCGCGGAGAGCTTTTAGCGGAGATTCCATCAGGAGAGGAAAAATGCAAAAAACCCGAACCATTTTCAATTCGATTATATTTAAGAATGACTCAGCACTCGATCAACGCCACGATCCGGAGACAATTTCTAAATGGATCCGGGGGGGCTCTCCCGCGATCGTGTACATCGTGAGCTCCCTTATCAGCGAGATCTATCACATCGACTCAACATGACAAAACCGAACTCACGCCTCCTCGAGATATACGAAAAAGAATTCGACCTTTTCTCGCCCGCGTAATAATTAAAGGCCAAAAGCGTCTCTAATGTAAATAGATCCGGCCCACATGCAAACGAGGGTTACGGCTTAATTAAATATTTAAAAGCGAGGGCCCCCGTTCAATTGTCCCGGGGTGATTAAGCGCCTCGAATGTTTAATTTTACACCTATGCATGAAATTAACTGCGATTTGATAATCTACCCGGAGGGAACGGGGCGAAAATTTCAATTACTGCACGTAATCATCAACACCCGGTTTTTCTGGTGGGTGCGCCCTCATTGTTATTCCGCTTCTGCTCCACATCGGAAAAGCGTAGGAGTCGGCGCCATTTTGTGATCGAAATCTGCACGGCAATTCGTAATTTTCGCACCTAGGGTTCGAAAACTGTTATAAAAGAGAGACCGAATTTCCGGGTCGACGAGGAGGAGAGAGACGGTGCGTGGATACGTCTTAATCATGGATGGGATTCCGTAAACCTCGGTAGATAAATCTCCCATCACAAGTACAGCATGTAAATTTTGAGATATGAGTAAATCGCGCTTAAAAAAGCCAAACCGCCTACCACACTCTCTCCTCGCATGCACGAAACCCACCTCTCACCGATTAAGCCGAGACTCTCTCCTTTCCTCCAGCTCGATTTCTGGGTTTCGTATGAGAGACGGAGCACCGCCGTACGGGTGGTTCGAAAACCGAACCGTATAAAATAAGCTGGAAATACAAGATTGATCTCCCCGAGATATCAACGCTGGTCGATTCAAGGTTGGGCATGCCACAATATTAATCGGGCGTCAAGTGAAAACAACCAAGTGATAAACTGCTGGAAATGGACTCGAAGCTCTCTGCCTGCGTGCGTTTATCGGATGGGATGAAGACATAACACGGATGGCATGGACGGTGGTTTCCTTATAAACTCCACCGATTATGGCCTTTTTATTATTGATCGCAAAGACATGAGTGCGATTTCGGGATTTCGGGAAATCCGAGGCCTCATAAAGCGCACAGATGGAGCACGAAATGAGCTTCCTGCCGAAAAATCCGACCCCATCGGCGAAATGTTAAAATGTCCAGGAGCGCTTGTCGGTGTTTATTATGCGGAGCGAAATTATGATGATGACGGCGAAAATCTCGGTTAAAATGCCCGCAAAGTGGTCAACATTTCGTTAATTTCGTGCCGCTTAAATACACGACGTGCGTTTAATTCAATTGGCAAGCATAAAATAAACGATCATATATTAACTCGACGTTATATATACGCTTTCATTCAGATTAAAGAGCCGGGCATTACCTCGAGCACCGAGTTATAAAATAAAATACACAATTAAAGCAGTGCCACGGACACTCGGGACCGGGATGTGGAAGAGGGTGCACCGTAGGTACTATTAAAATCCCATCACTATCAGGCCGCCATTAGTCCGAATAAACCGAATCCTTATTCGCCTCCACCCGGGTATGAGCGGGCAGAGGGGCCTTTAATGTCTAATGGCATTAAACCGGGCTTTGGCCGCACGAACGAGATTTTAATAGGTGTTTGTCCGTTTATTTTTCGAGAAAAATGCGATGAGAAACAACCCCGATGATGATGCATAATTTTCTTTGTATCGTCAGGTGCGCATGAATAAATAATCGAAATGGCTTTTCCACGACAAACAACATTATTCCTCGATAAAGCCGGAATTACCCATAAATACGGCGCCATTTTGTGAACGGGTGGAATACAAACACACATCTATTATTCACGAAGCGATGTATCAATTCGGTGATGTACGATTCTCGTATTGGGGCTTCATTATAATTTCCCTGCGGTCTTTGAAAAAGCTCTGATGAATATTTTAAGGTAGGTACGTGGTTGATGATGGCATTGATGTCTCCTATGCGTGCTCGATTTGGAGTCGTAAGTTTGGCGTCCGGATCTGCGATATTTGTCCTAATTAATAAGTCGACTGGGTGCCGTTGGGACGGGCGGATCGTGTCAGTGTAATGGAAAGCTCGGTCAAATTAGTAATTATTCGGGTAGATCCGTCTTCATTTATCTGGTAGTCCGAGACGTTTCGTAATCATCTATTTCATTGGTTACTGAATGGGTAATGAATGTTCCGCGGATTCCGTCAGCTACAATGGCACCTACTGAACGCTTCTGGTGCGCCGAGCACAGTGGGTACCCAGAACTGTACAAAGAGGACATTTGTATTTGTCTGTGCCGAGTTTATGTAATTTCCTATAGAGTTTGCCCCTTCGCTTCCCGCGGCACCGCTCCGCTGGGGCTCGGGCGCAGACGGTGACCGTTCCCGGTTGGCGGGCCCGCCCGGAAAAACCATCCTAAACGCAACCGATATTACAAAGCTTTCTGTGAGTCTGCATCGCATCCAATTCCGAGCGGGCCGCGGCCTGGCAGTGACGGATTGAAGGATATTTGTCATCCTCCCGGGTCGGCCACAGTGCTGTCTGCCCCCTTGGCCCCCACGCTCGTGCTCCGCCGGTCCCAAAGCCGCCGCGGTCGCGGCCGCCCCCGTCCTCCCCCTGGGCCGGATCTGATAACGCGGCTTGAACAACCATTGCATTTTTCAGTGCGCCCGGATCACGTGTGGGAATTTCATTAGCGGACACTGATTTCGCCTTACATATTTCAAACGCTCACTTGCGAGAACGTCCGGAATAACGGAACCTCGAGATTTCATCAGCAGGTTCACCATTTTTATTGAACCTTTGAGCACTTGAAATCGAATCATGAATTCTTTGACGAATTCGTTGTAAACATTTTGCTGAAACGCAGGGAATCTTCTGTACATTTGGGACTCAAGTTGCTGAAATTGAATTGATCCACCCATGTCTTTATTTCAATCTGCGTAAAACTATGTATACTTGCATCTCATATACAGTAGAACGTTGTTAGCTTGAATCAAAGGGATTAATTAAAACCGCTACAATCCGCACTCCACTTAAAGTATATTCAATGAACATGCTTTTTCTATTTGTGTATCATTATGATCTCAATTGACTATCAGTTTTGGACCGGAAATACCGCAAATACGTCATTTCTGGAACTGGACAGCAGATAAACACCGTAGATGTGCAGAAGAGCAAAAGGCAAACATTTTGGACTTGCTGGCAGTCCACAGCAAAAATTCTTGATTCGAATGCCATATCCAAAATTGAGAAACAGGCATGAAAATCGGGTAAATAGGAGAAATATAGTATAAATCACCTGTGGTGCGAAAAATTAGCGTTTTTCATCATTCAGTTCTGGAATACTACAGTACATGTTATTGCTTCAAGATTAACTCAGATCCGGTTTATCAATGCTCAATTATCTTTCAACTGGAAACTAGTTTTATTGATTTTGATGGTCGTAACAAAGGTAACCCGGTATCTCAACTTCTGGTTAAATGTTAACTGAGCATTGATAATCTGGCCCTGAATGTGAAATAACTTCCGAGATGGAAATAAAGATCACATTTCTCGAGAACAACATTTCGGCAAGCACAAAGTTGACCTGATTCTTGGCATTCGGATTACAGAAACAGTTCAATCCGGACTATAACAGATTAATGTATTGAAACAGCTAATGCGGATTACGGAATCATCCAGATTACTTAAGGTCCAGATTAACGAGGTTGCACTGTATACTTAGTTTTTAGCCATCGAAACCAATCTTCCTTTGAATATGCTCTCATGAGTAGTAAGTATGGGAAATTTTGTTTATTTTCCGGTATTCTGCGGATTCTGTTTGTTTGTGTTTTGAGAATTGCTTAGTAATTTTGATTTTGATCATTGCAATCACATGGAACGATGAAGGTAACTACTCCTATTTGGGCAACCACAAGGAAACTTTGACGATCTTGTTACACATTAAAAATATGGCATCAAGAAGAAGCATAGGTTCATTTAGCTGCGCATTTCTAGATTTCTCGATTCGAATAATCGGAGGAAAATAGATTACGAATGGTCGGTGGAGAGCATCAGTCGCCGGCAATTACCGTGTTTTTCAGCTCGGCGTGTAAAAAGATGAAAAATCAAGCGCAAGATTAAAGACACCGCATCACGAAAAGACGTTTGTCCCGGGGCTGCCTGCCTGAAAAATACCTCAGCCACGGTATAAAAGCACATATAGGAAACACGGGCAACGTGTATGGATGGCGCTTTTTCCGCTTCGGCCTTTTCCGTGTAACGTACAATCCTAAAGAGCCGCTTTTCTCTTAATGATGATTCCCCCCAGCAACGCGTATAACGACCTCCCTCATTCGGGCGCTTTTCAATAGAACCCGGAGTCCGGCCCTTTTTGCCCGCCCGTGATGAACGCCCGAAGAGCTCCAGATTACCGGATTAATTTCGGAAAAAGTCGCCGGGTTCTCGATTTTTCCTTCCCGATAGATAACGGTCGCAATTAGTTGATTAAAATCGGCCGCTGTGCGGTATATCGGAATTGTTGTCGGGGGCGGCAAGAAGAGGGGGCTGATGGGAACTGAGTACGGTCAACGCAACTCCAACTTCCCGGTTTCCCCCTCGGGCTCCCGGGGGCAAAAAATCCTTTTATATAAAGACGGGAGAAAAATCGCATTTGTTTTGAGGCGGCACGGCGCTTTGATTAAGTGCGTTCTTGGTGGGGCCCGAACTCCGGGCGGCGCCGCGGCGCTCAAGATGGATTTGCACGCGAGCTCATTCCCTGCGCTTCATTTAACATATGGATATATCCGAAAGTTCGCATTGCACCCCCACGTCCTCCCCGCTCTAAGCTGATGCGCACATCCCCGATTAAATCCTAGTAAAATCTGAAATCGAAAACACCTCTTCAGGATGATTTTTTCAGTCGAAAACATTCAATGACTTGATATACATCAGGATTGAATATTGATGTGCCAATTCTTGAGGATTTCTCATGTAAAAATAGGAAAAACAGTAGACTTTCATTAGAGCTTTTCACGATTTTTTTTATAAAATACCCCAGATGAAAATGATAAGGATGAAATAGCAGAGTTTTCTAAACAAAGAGTAATAATGTATTGAAACAGTAAACTCCCTTGTTCTTTTCTGCCTAAGAAATTTTTTCGTAATTTTCCAATTTTACTTTTCTGTATTCCGATCAGCGGCACTTGAATTCCCAATACGAGTATTTCTGAAATTGATCAAAATACAACAATCAACAAAAGCTTTTCTGAAAGCTTGTATGATATTTAAGGTTCGTTTCTTATCTATACAACTTCTTCCCGAATTTCGTTGTCATACCTTTGAGAAAAATCCTAGAAACGTTTAATGTGACATACAGGGTGCGTTTGTGGATCATACTTTATTGAAACTTTTTCTCTTATATTGACGAGAAGAATTGTTCTCCAAGCTTTGGAACAGCAGTATTTCTGCTTTTGCATTCTCGTAGAAGATTGATATTTTTCGGATTGACAACAAAAATTAAGTGGTAGGATGTTAGCCTAAGACTGCGACTAGCTAGAAAATAAGTAAATGGTTTTCGGTCCTTTAGGATTTCCTGTCAGGCCGGTGATTTGACCGAGTGCCTTCTTTCCCAGAATACGCGAAATTCTGCACCGGTTATAAACTTAATGCCCTATAATTTCACGTTTTGCTTGGCACAGGATGTCTGTTGATCGCCATTAAGCACACGATACACCTGATTTGGTTTTATTTCGCGTGTCGTCATTATTAAATTCATATAAACATGTTATCAGCGGCGACGTCTCAGGAATCCGAATCCAAATTGTATGTAATCAAGGAAACAAGTGTCCGTAACGGTTCCCTTATCTACCCGCCGTCATCTGCGAGAGTTGATGATGTCTCCGCATTCTAATCCGACGCCGTCATTACCATTCCGACAAATTCGAAAAGGTCGATCGGGAATTCGTCCTAGACCCGACCTCCCGGGACTTTTTGCAGGTGCCGGTATTATAATTTTATAATGTGCACCGGATTTCCAGAAAACGATACCATCTAATGGTCTTGTTTTGACAACAGTCCGCGGAATGCAATTAAGTCCTGCCGATAACGACGGCGATCCGTCTCTGCTCCTTCATCGACTGTCCGGTAATTCCGACCCGGGGGCTCGGTTTATAAATTTGTATAAATTTCGCACCGGTTTCTGGAGGACGCCCGAAGAGCCCGCAGCTGCTGGCGGATCCGGAGTCGCTCTCGAGGATGTCACCTTCATCCAGATTCCGGCGTAATGAGCTCGGATGATAAATGCTGCGGGGCCGCGACGCGTCTGCGTCTCCACCGCCGCCATTGCTCAAGGTGCCTTCGTCGGCGGGGCCCCGAGATCCCGGCCCTGGATTATAAATCCATTAGGACCGCGGTTATTGCGAACCCGCCAAACTCCAGTCACCTCGGGACGCGAACTTAATTTCCCACACCGTCATCGCGATTAATCGCCCGGGGCGCCCCGAAGACATCACCTGAAGTTTGATCCCTTCCACCCCTTCCTTCCTGCAAGAAAGGGTGCGATATTTGAAAAATTCCTCCGGTTATGTGGCCCTTACGACTCGCGATAAAGATCTCAGCGGTGGTGCTCATCAGGCTCGCAGCTTGCCAATCACTCCACGTCTTCGCTGATGGTCTTCGGTGGGACGGTGCGAACCATCGGGGGTGCCTCTTGGAAATGATGAAGACGTCTCCCGGGTTCCGAACTTTAAAGCGGAAATTAATTACCTACATCCAGTCTGATGTCGGGATCCGAAACTTTTGATGGGATAGATTGAAGACACCTGGCGATCCCCGCACTGCTAATAGATGAGGCGCAATTTATCCCAACAAATAATTTTTTTATTAACCGTCTAGTCGTCAAAGACTTCGACGTTGCCACCATCTTACAAATGCGACTCCATCACTCCGGCTTTTGTTAGATTTCTCTATTTGATGGGAGCCACCAGACCCTCGCGATGTCCCTCGATCCCTTCGATATTTTTTACGTCTTCCATCGATGGCGAGGATTCTGGTTATGCATCAGCCGACTGAATTCCTGTGGAGATTATTAATTCAGCATCTGGGGGTTATTATTCATATACGGGATCGCTATAATCTATGCCTCATTTCCACGGTCTGATGGGCTCTGGGTTATTGTTGATTAATCCGAACGGCCTATGGAAGATCTCGTGCTACTGTGCGTCTCGCGACTATAACTAATCTCGGCGTGAAATGGAACTGTAATCAAAATGCCGTCTTTTTCATCTCTTTCCAGTTTAGTCGAAATGGGAATAAAAAGAAGCTCGTTCTTAATTAAAGTCGATCCGATCCGAATAAGCTCGCCTCTTTTTTCTGCCGGAGTAATCGAGTTTCTTTCATCGTCATTATTACATGTCACCCGTGTCTCCTCTCCGATTATAAGAAGTAATAAACTTGCTCGTGCTTTAATTAAGAAGTAAATAAACATACATAGCACGAGACTCCTAGTTCTATAATTTACAAGGTTTTGACTTTACAGGCGCACCAATTAGAGCAATGTACTAGAAGTTGTTGTGGAACTCCTTTTCCCGTGGAATTATTGTAAATTATCTGAAAAGTAAGTAAATTATTAGGGATTTTTATTTTGTTTTTCAAGAAAATTAATTTCTCTTCTTGTGAAAAGATCTCTCATGCAGATTTATTGCAATTTTGGAACCTTTTCCTACTTTGAAAAGCTTGAGATTAAATTTTCAAAAATTTTGAAGGATGTTTCTCCTTTTGGAAAAAAATAATATCTATCATTTAAACCTCACATCGTCCGCACTTTCATCTAATGAATATTGCTAGTTTATGTTCCATTATGCTAGGTTACTGCTTAATAAACAAGCTTATTATACACTAGTGTGTTAAGTAAATATCCAGGACAACCAATGGTTAATAGAATTGAGCAAGTCATGCTGACATTATCCTGACATTTGTATTCAAGTTAGCAAATATCACATTTAGAGCAATTATCTTGCATTTGAACATAAAACGTTGTAGGCACCTCGTAGATAATAGGTGGATTATCGATTTGAACCGGATATTTTCACCTCTAGTTAAACCTCCGGTTAGCCAACTGGAACTTTGACTGTAACCTTTTCTTAATCATTTCAACCAGAATTGTCACAGTCTAAGGTTCCAGCTAGCTATACCAGGAGAATAACTAGAGGTGAAAATACCGGACCTTAGGGCCTCGCTTCCAAGCTAAACATGGGCTCATCGATAAACCACCTCATTATATACTTGATACCTAAAGTGCTATTATTCAATCGCTCATCAATCTTATCATTTTGGTTGAATCAAAATTGTCTCCCGAGCTTTGAAATTTTGATCAAAAAATCGTCTAATTTTGTACAAATTTACGCCTTTTTCGTATAATGTTGAGTGAGTCAGCTCTCCAGTATGTTGGAGAAGTTTCGGCCTGAGAGGCTCCTAAATTATAACAATAATTGCTCTAATCACTCGCCGGTATTTAAAAAGTAATTTGTGGGTATTAGAGGGTCACGGAATGAGGGAATCGAGTGGATCGTTAAGGGAGCCTAAACCGTTAAAAATTCGGCAATCACATGACAAATCCCAATTAGACCGGGCCAAAGATATTACGATTTACCCAGAAACGGAACGAACACGATCGAGGAAAATCGCGAGGTTCCTTCAATCATCAACCAGACCGTGTGTACATACAGCGTGCGGTCAATTAAACCGGGGAACCCCCGTCTGGAAGGGCCGGCCCTTAACACACAAAGCCCATTATCGCCGAGTGCGACTGTAGGTGCCAATCGCGGAGGGTCGTTTTTCCGGCTCGCGGGTGCCGAAAACGGACATGCGGCCCTAATGGCCGTCCGTGTGTATCGAGAAGCGATTAGCGGCGGATGCACTCGGGCCCTTCGATCGGTCAACGGTTGGCCGGTGTAAATGATGCGGCCGCCACGCCTCTCCCTCATTACAGGTAGGGAGCTGCCATCAATTTAAAAACCAATCAGAACTGTGCTCGTCAGCCGAACGTAGCGTGCTCTCCGCTCCGCTAATGACGGGCAATTTCATGTAGAACAAAAACGACCTCGTGAGATCGTATCTGGCCGCGTGTTGAAAACTTTTTCCTCGGCCCTATACGCTCCTCGCGTTCCGGGATCGCGGAACGCGCTGTTGTCGTCGCTTTGCCACGTGCATTTCTGCGGATCCGTCATTAGGGCGCTTTTTGCCCCGGAGCCCCCGGAGGATGCGCTCATTCCCAGTTCGAAATTCACACGTTTCAGCGTCATACACGCGCGCATTAAAGTGCGCTCACCTGATGGGGGATACGATTTTTTGAACAGCAATTACGTCATTATCCCGGTTCGCTCGAGGGCCGTGGATCCGGCGAGAGCGATTCGCGCTTTCGATAATTACTCACGACCGCGTTTTTGCCCCCGAAAGTCGGTCCGCGTACCGGGAAACGCTAAAAAATCCCTTTTCTGAGATGGCATTAAAACGCCCGCCTCCGAAAGGATACAAAGCGAGGGAGAAAAATGGATTCGGATTTATCAACGTTGCGTGGACGGTATAAGGAGATTGAAACTCGGGGATCGGAGAGAGGCGGAAAAGATGCCGCGCACTATTCGGGGTTAATGCGATTTTAGTTACCTGCTCATTAGTCGCGGGAACTTATTAGAAATCCACTAAATATGACCGATCGCCCGGGCTCTCGCGAGGCTCATTTCAGGTGTTGCCGGGCAGATCAATCACGGAACGCATTAAAAACGCACGTGAAAAATAAATTACCACGGTAAAGGCCACACGGGCTATACGTTGTGTTTTTAATGATACAAAGAGAATGTGTGTATCGATCCGGATTCTTAATGCTTTGACGGTGAATATGATAATGCGGGCCCAGATATGAAAAATGTCGCTTATAATACAGGTCGGCAGCTTAATTCGAAACTTTATTATTGTTTAAGATGTCACGGCATGATGAAAAATGCCGTACATAAGTTATTGTCGCATGGGTCGTATTATTTGTTCTGGAAAATGAAAGTTTATGATAAATACGTCGTTGTAATGTTTTGCATATATAAATATTGTATAGTATACCGACGAGCGAAACCATCTCACCTTTTAAGGATGTTTCCCATTAATAAAGCTCTCCTACTCGCCGTGTGCGCGCTTGATCATTTACGAATTTTTGGGTTATCAGAAATCTGTCCTGATTTGAAACAATTCCACATTCGGCCACTTCGGATTGGATATTTTTCATGTTCTCTGCCGGCATTATAAATGTTGTTTTTGTCCCTAGTCGGCATAATGGTGTTTATAAATATTATTTGTATAAAACGCCAGCTAGAAAACAGTCAAAATTGCCGGCCCCGGTGTTATTAAGAACAAAAAGTGTTCACACGCAAAGTCTTCATTAGCGCTTTGTATATCCAGTACGTGGTAAACGTATTAAGAAGAAAAAATTACTTATTTGTTGCCGTCCAATATTTATCAGCCATTACGTCCATTCCTGATAAATTACTTGATTTATTATGTTTTCATATAGGAAACAGGAACACAATGGTCGACCCATTATTCCTATTATTGTGATGATACACACACAATATTCAAACTAGAAACTAGTTTTATATCCACTCAGCTATGGGGGGAATATTATTTATACACATTAAAAATTTATTGATTGTGGATGGAACTGGCTTTCATCGTCATCACATATTAATGTTTGTGTCTTTTACAATACCAACGACCTTTATTTACATCCTGCCTCCAATTACCAGAGACTTAAGATTTCAATTAATTTTGATAAATCGCTGACGATAAATCCGGAATATAAAGTGCAGGAGCTTCCTGCACTGGACATCCCACCTATCTTTATATAGTTCTCCGGACGGCAATAATAATGATCCAAGCGCTGAGGGTTGAGGGTACATAAATAGATCAGGAATAATTGCGTGTCTTTTTAACTAAGATAATTAACACGGCTAATTACGAAATTATACGGATCGGTATCGTACCAGGCACCCATCACAAAAGGCGTCGGTGTGAATTGCTCAAATCGGTTGATATTTTATATTGTTCTGCGGCGTTTCGGATACGGAAAGAGAGTGTAGTGGGCACACCGCCACCAAAGATTTAATGTATTTTTTACGACGGGCACTTTAAAACAATGTAACGGCGTGTTAAAAGAGCCATCAATTTTAATAACGATATGAATCTGGGCGCAGTTGCGAAAATTGATGACGTCGGTAACGGTAACGAGACTTGTAACGAGCAATGAGGGAAAACCTCTAAGACTAATCATGGTAATCTTTCTCATAATGTCTAGTGCTAACAACTTTTCAACCGTTTAAGAAAATCGCGGCCCATTAAAACTGCGACAAGGCCTGGCCTGTGTTTCGCGGCTGTCGTATTCCGTACCAATTACCGGGATGTTTACAAAAGCCAAACGTTAATCACTCGCAAATCTCGCTTTTAATTGGTTCTTTAATTGACATTCACGGTGGCTTATATTAATACCGCGCCGGCACCGTTCTCACAATCATCGGCGATTCCCGTAATAACCAAAAATCGCGGTAATTGTGACGGATCGGGGTAAGGCGCCAGCACTCTGTACCGCATGAATATCAATTTAATTTAAGGGACGAAGCGGAATTCACCAGGGGTCGTCCCTAATTTATTTCGAATTATTTCGGAATTATTCGCGCATCCGTTTCGAGGGCCGATATTATCGGGACCTGATGGCCACCCCCCGAATACAGCTGCACCCCTAATGGCTTTCGGAACGTATTGATAGATGTCGCAGCATTAGGATCGCTCTGAAAAATCGCGACACCGACTCGAGAGCTCTTCATATTAAATTAATAACTGTAAACAACCCCCGGCGGATCGGGATTACGGATGTGACAAATCCAAGTCGCGCATTAATCAAAAGCGACCGCCGTTATTATCAAACGTGCGAACCTTATTAATTACCTACACATTTTTAATTCAGAATACTTAATAATAAAATACTAGAAAATAGGTGATTTTCTGAAATGATCGTTTGAGTTGGGTTGAATGTTTGAAGGGATTTATCGAACGAGTTTCACAAAGGCGCGTTTTTATTCCGGGTTTGCACCCGGCTCCGGATTTTAGTACATTCATCAACCACTAGATGGTAACTTAATGGAGGTTTTGCGTTCGGTCCGTGAGTACGAGCTGCGGCCGTTGTAGGGAGCCAGTGCATTCTGTGCGAAGTGCAATTTCTCATAGCGCATTTGCATAAAGCTGTCAACGCATTAATTATGCGTAATTATTCCCGTTGTTGACCCGGGAGTTATAACCATACGGTATGAGCACACGATGTAACCATGAACTTAACTATAAGTGTACTTTTCCGTTCAACAAATACAAATAATAGATTGTGGGATTATCTTCCACCTGCCGGCTCGGACGATTTTTCCTTTCTAGATAAGGTCACTGTGTGAAATTTATTTAAATCGATTACTCCAAACGTTTATAGTAATTAGATCGTGTAATAATCGTGCCGTTGTTGTTTGTTTAATAATTTGTGTGATTTATTTCGGAATCATAATGAGTCGTTAATTACGAAGAAAGCTCTCAGGTTAGCACTTAATCAAGATCGAACTTAGCAATGTAACTAATGGAGCGTAATAAATTATAATAATTTAATAAAGTACTGTTTCATTGATAGCCAATTTGTCCATCAAACAAAATTACAGTCATCCTTGTTAGCGCAATAATGGATGAATTTATAATAGGTAGCGCAACGCATCGGTCCCCATACAAGAAAAAATCATTCAACTACCGAATCGCATCGCGGCTCCTGGAAAAGACCACACTCGATTTCGATGGATTAATTCCGCCTATTCATCATATTTATTATTATTATGGCGATAAAAAAATGATTTAGCGTGCATATTTTTTCATTGCTGGAATTGATAGATGATAGGTGCCGTGGGTACGTAGGTGCATCTCGCTATTATTGTCGAAATCGTGGCGCGTCCGCCTCGTCGTTGGGCAAAAATAAAGAAGCCACTCAACTGCACTGATTAAAATTCTGAGAACAATGATGGATCTTTAACGAGGTGAATAGCAAGAAATTTGTAATATTCACACTTTTTGTAGATTATCCGCTTCATTTTCCTCCCAAAAAACCGCCACGAGAGATCAAACGAATTTCAAGCCTTGTTGGCACCGATCGGTTTTTCACCGTTCCGAGGAAAATCTGCACGGATAAATACCAATTTCGCATTTTTCACCTCGCACATACTTCAATCAGGCCCGACTTCATGCTCGCGTTAATTTCAAATCACTTCCGATTCGAGATACTTCCCGGTGTGTCGAAATTATTAAAGTGCGTGGTAAAGTTTGAGTGGCGAATCCGATGGCAGGTTTATAATCACACGTACGACCATGAAATGTCACTTTAGCAGTACCGTACGTACGTCTCAATGGCTTATACTTACCACTCTTTCGAACGGGCATCGATTTTTCATGAATTTTTTCAGAAATCTTATATCCACTTTGATCTATGGAGCTGGAAGTACGACCCATCCCGGCGAGATAAGCAATTACAACGTGTCTTTTCTGAAGCTTCGAGACCCACCATGGCGCTGTCTTATTGTTATATCCTAGACATTTTCCTGCAGGCACGCTTTTGACCTACACGGTGACCGTACATGTATTATCGCAGCCAGATTAAGAATCGACCAATTATGACCGCTCCAATCCCATACCAGTTTTGAGGGAATTTTATGCCCCCAATTAAAATACCATCGTGGTTACATCAAATGCACGAATATTTCGTGGATGTTTTACATACTATTCGGCCCCGCGGGTTATAATAACATTTCGGAAAGAATTCTTGAATGATTACGGATCCTCGCGCCGAATCAAGATAACCGCGGCGAGAGATGAGTGCCGATGCTATCTGGCACATTAGTTCCTAATATCGCCGTTTCGGTTTTTTCCGGGGTAGAATAATTTCAGAGTATGAGGCGCCCGGAAACGTGGGAGGCGTCGTTCGCAAAATGTGTTTTCAGCGTCACGTCCGTGGCGTCGATTCGTGTTGTTCGCTCGAACGGGCCGTCCGCCCTTCAAAATGCGTTGATCGTCTCGCCGAGCTCTCTCCCCAGACGAGGAGAATTCAGCTCAACCTGACAGACAGGAACCAACAGCTCCCATGCAAATTGAAACGCGAAATTGTTACACGATATTGCATTCTTTTTCTCGCCCTATACCGCGCGCTCATATTATCCGTCAAAATGGGATGACGGCGAAGGAATTGGTCGTTTCGAGGGCCTCGTGCCTCGCCGGGTGAAAAAGCGAGGGTAATGAGTGTAAAACGGTTTTAATGGTGTGCGGATAGAGTTACGTCATAATCTCCGCGGTTTGTTTACAATAACACTTCAGCCCCGGCTAATACGGAAGGATTTATGCGGTAGATGGTTATACCTCGAAATTTCCTCGTGCAACCGTTCGGTTCCACCGGGCGATAAATCTTCCGCGCCAAAGAACTAACGTTTCTCGGCGCATTCCGCGCCCCGGAGGGTGAGGAGGCCTTCCGGGTCGGCTCCCTTCGGGCGCAAGTGACATGCAAATAGAAACGACGCGAGCATTCACTCAACTCATTAAACGCCTGCCCCCGTTTTACGGCCGTCAAACTTCCCCAATACCGAATATTTCGCGAGTCGCGATTTATCGCTCTCCCGGTGCGGAAACTAGCCTTAAAAATTGTTATTAGTCTCGTAGACAATCTGCCGAAACGATGAGGGCGAAAACAATGCGAGAAGAGGAAACGCGCGTAACGACCGTTTCGCGTGTCCGGAAATCCATCGATACGTTAGCGTGCAAATTTTCGAATGGCCACACGTCAAGATTATGCACAAATTGTTGCGCCCCCGGTGTACCGAGCGCTATGATTTCCTCGCAATTTCCAACCGTAAAGGCCACTTGAGCGCACACGTCGTCGGGGGAAAACACGGAAAATCCGGCATTAATCGCCCGGTAATTTCCTTTCACGATACCGCAGTTTTCTGGCATTGTCGTGCGTCAACTCTGGGAGATCGGAAACCTGGCGGATCGGGCTGTCGACCTTCCCCCGGGTTCCCTCAAGCATCAATCATCCGATTTTTTAGCCCGAATTTCACTTACAAACAGTATAATATTGTCTTGATGGTAATTAGCAGCTGTTACGAATGTTAATACTATAGTATCTAATTTGAGATGATTAATTACTGGTACCGATATCATAAACTTGCATCTTTACAAGTTGCGTATGGTTGAAAATGATTAATTATATCAACATTTCGAGTCTTGTCGGTAACGTACTTGGCATTGTACTAGGTTAGCAAAACAACACCATCACGTCTCCGATCATTATAAATAGACGAGTGTGGCGAAAATTTGAATAATCAAATCGAGCGCGAATTTCCTCCGTCCTTATCGAGAGTAGTGGATCGAAATTGTTGCATGTCGGATTTATTGATACGTCCGATGGCCGAGAAAAAGTTAGCGCCGATGACGTCATTTCGTCCCATTCAAGTGTCATTCATTCCTGATCAAAGTCTATTGAATTCGTGATGATATTACCGTGATGCCGGACCAAAAAGTACAGGAGTAGAGCAACAATTGTATGCGGCTATCGCCCGGTACGATCTGCGTACGTACCGAGATAGTTCTGAATGATTGAATGCGCTTTATTTTCGAAAACATCGTCGCCGCATAACGCAGCAGTCGCGTATGAAATTAATGTAATCAAGCGCAATTACCTGGGCAGTCTGTTATTGGCGACTTTCTAAAAAATTACCGGATTTTCGAGCTTTCCGCCCGGTTCTCGTCATGCGGGTGCCAAGACGGGCCCGTGTCATTTACACGATTCATTAGGAGCTTTTGCGGCGGTCGTAGCTGTCGGCGCACGCTCGACTGACAATTCTGACCAGCGCCGCAGTTTTTGCGGGCTCGAGAATGCTGTAACTGAACTGAAACTAATTAAAAGTCGCCGTTTCGATCGAATCCCGAGTTGGCGGCACATCACTCAGCCTTCGCTATTCCCGGCAACTTTTCACCGTGAACGCTCCCCCGTCATCCGCCCCGGTCCCGCCGCCCCACGTACAGCCACGCTAATGATAACGATAACAGGACCTCATAAAGTGCCCACTTTCGGGATTCGATCGGGGCGAATGTTTACTTTCCCTCATCAAACTTATGATAATAAATTCATAACGTCTCAATAGAGGCCGCGTTTCGACGCCGGCGCCCGTCCCGACGCTCCTGACGAAGACGGATCACCCGACATCACCGGACAAGATCAATTGAATTTCTTTCCGCTTATACGCTACCATCCACATCCGAACGGAATTACCGAAAGTTTTTTCCGTTGTGGAACTTTATTCATCAACTTTGAATCTTAATCCATTCGCCGCGTTTTTACACGCAACATCAACAAAAACGGGTGGCTTCCTCAATGACGGCGTCTATTCCTGGAGCGCTCTGTTTGATTTGGCATCGCCTTGGCGGTTTGGGGGATTCTCCCATCGCATCTCCGATGATTTCGTTGGCAGATCTCTTCACCGTTTCCCGTGTGCGTTAATAGCGACGTCGGTAGTTTTAATGGAAACATAAGTGAAGGTTTATGGGCCGAGACGCCGCCGGTCCCTCCGCGAGATCCGTGCGATACGCGGCGTATTATTTCGAGACGAAATTCGGCACTCGTTTCGAGTTATCGTCGCGCCTGCGAAATGATCGATGTGCCGTCCCATGATGCGACTCGTGCATTCAAATTTATGTTCATCCGTTTTAGCTTAACGGCTAACCGACACGTACGTTCCAGCCTCCGAGTGGACGCGACTTTTAATTAACTCGCTACTGGCACGAGCAGGTGCGAAAAATCCTCTATTTGGGGCGGCCATCTTCATCGTGCTTGGGCAATCCATCATTTTTGGCATAAGTTTTCCTGGCTAAACCCTTGAAGTTATCGTTTTCAAAAATTGGGAATCAATCTGGTATAAGAAGGACTAAGTACACAGGTAGTAAAAGTGCCGTAACTTGTTAATTTGTTTGCTCAAAATCTATCAGGAGAAGTGCTCAGATTTCGATTTAGACGACATTCAGTAATTTTTCAATCTTCCGGGATTTAAAAAGAAATTTTTGTCAAAAATTTCAAAGTGCTGTAACTTCTTTATTCGTCGAGATGTCGTGTCGAGTGAGGCGGGAATCGCTTAGTTTGCTCAAAATCTACCAGGAAAAGTGTTTAGATTTGGATTTAGACCACGTCCAGTAAAATTACTAAAATTTGATATGCATGTGGTAAAATTGCTACACAGGTAGTAAAAGTGCCATAACTTTTTTATTAGTGTAGCTATCGAGTCGAGTGAGCCGGGAATCGCTTAGTTTGCTTGAAATCTATCAGAAACAGATTTCGATTTAGACATTTAGTGATTTTTCAACTTTTTTTCAAAATTTTCAAAATGCTGTAACTTCTTTATTAGTCGAGATATCGATTACAAATTTAAAAGGGCTTCCAATTTAGTCATCAGGAGTGGGAAAATTTGTCTAATATTGGGGTATCATTGGAAAAAAGAGTCAAATTTTCATTTTTCGAGTGCTAACGGGCACGAAAGTACCATCTTTTTCTAGTTATTGAATAGTTACCAGCTTAATGATTAATCTTAAAAAAATATGATTTCACTACTCTATTCATAGAAAAATTTCCTGAATTCAATGCTGTCAATAAAAAACTAGTTCGTCTGGCCTCTTTGCGCTTCATATTCGACTAGTTCTTTGGTAGTTTGTCGATAATTGATCCGGGTGCGCGAGGGGGCAGGGCCGTACCGCTCCGGGGCTCGTCTACAACTCGACGGTATGCGCTCCACCGTTCGTCTACTCTTCTTTTCACAATTTGGCATTTGTACGAAATATAATCCATCAACGTCAACAGTCGGGTTGTTTTCTCTCAGCCGCCCTGTCGGATCGCCCTCACACCTCACCCCTGCATCCCTCGACAATCCGACAATAACCCACTGGTATGGATGGACGATTTTTGTCATTTATTATTGGCCCTGGCGTGTATGCGCGAATTGATTTTCGCCCAATCAACCGAAATTTCGAGTTATTTAGACGTCGACCGCCGTAGACCACACAGGCTCGCCGAGCGGGGCATTAATTTTCGTCGATCTCCGATTTTGATGAAGTCGTCGATGGACGAGTGATAACAATAATTGTATGACAGCTTTACAATGTAAAATATTCAGAAATCTGATCTCGTCCGTAAAAATGTAGAACAAACGATTAATCACCGGGGTACCAACGTATACCTATACAATACGCATTCCTCCCGCTCTGAAATACAGGTCTCTGTGAAAAAAGATCCGGTCGCTATGGGATATTTGATTAATCTCGCCATCGACGGCGATTTAGTACCATATACCCGGCTAATTCGGCTACCTGTAAACGCCGATATTCCGATCGGACGATGACGGTTCAGATTGATTTCGGAGCCGATCCGGGCGCTCCCGTTCGGTCGGCGTCTCGTTCGATAGTTGCAAGTAATCCTCGAATTTCGGCCAACACCGGCGGCCATACCGGCTGTCATTCACGTCGCCCGCCTAACTAACCCCGGCATTGACGATGGCCCGAGTCAAAACGTCCGCCATGTAACCCGGCGATGAGTGTGCGAATATGAGTAATGAAGTAAAGACGAGCCGCAGAGCCGACCTCGACATTATTGACCTCGCGGTGCATCCGTATTGACAAATTCTCCCGAGTCCGAACGACAATTCCAGTGAGCGACTATAACAGAAGACGTGGTCATTAATGGGCAAAGCTACTTATAGTGAATATTTAATCGTAATTTTTCTTTAATCCGAGCCACGGAATTCAAATAGGAATCCCGATGTATAATGGATGCCCTAATGATAGTTTTCTAAAGGGGGGAAGTTGGAAAAATCGACTCGTCTGGCATGGCAACCAATAACGCGGGGGCTTTTATACAAAGTCCCGGATTTGAAGAAACGCAATTAGTGATTCATCATCTCGCTCAGGCGGATCGGAAACCCTTTCGCTTATCGATCAAGAGACCCGGGCGCAGTTTTTAACTGCGTGTTTACGGCGCGTCGATGTTTTCCCCGGCGAGGGAGGAAAGTTCAGTTCGCAAACCGTCATTTTGTGAAACGCTCTCGTTAATCATCTCGCCGGCCCTCGCTGTCAATCATGGTATGTTATGTTGGGTTCAAACTCGGTGCGCAACATTTAGCAACGATCATTTCCGAAGGGGGCGCTAATAGATGTTTTTACTGCCGCTGCGGCGCATATAAGAACTGCCGCATTCTTCGCGCGTATAATATCGGGATGATGTCGCGGGTGTGCGTCCACCTACAGCGAAGCGGAGCGATAAAGCGAATCTCTGTGACTAGATAAATACGATCCAATCAAAGACGAATAAAATGATGGATGGTTTAATTTGGACCAAACGATCCGTCAACTGTTCTCATGATAACGACATAATCGACAATAAACAATAACAATCGTCCATCGGCGAAAAAATTTTAAAGCGCGTATCCTATCGCCCCGTTCGCCGGGTAGGAGACCGTGCACAATTTTACAACCGTGGAGAATCGGCCATATAACAGTACTTGTTTACCGTAAATTGTCCCCGGTGAAATTTACGGCCCGTCTTTTTCGGGGAAAGTCCTTTCGGGCCGACCTCGCTCGAAATCCGCTCCACGACAGTATCGGTAAGAAAGCGATCGAAAGGGAAACTGTAATAATAAACGCGTGGGAAGGAAAGGGAAATTTGAGAGCGAGTGACTGACGGAACGGGGGACCTTCGAGTAAAAGTTAATTTTAGCCGGAGCGTGCGGCAATTTCAAAGACGAGCATCGTCCTCTAATATGCAACCCGGAGGAGACGACCATCATCCGAAATCGGAAATTTCGCCCGGCTTAATTAATTCGAGAGAACGCGCCACGTGATGAGTAATGACGTCATGACAGTTTGTGGATAAAATATATAATTTTCTTGACCGAATCGTTATTAATGACTTTGCTCTAATCATATACAGCAACTGTACGCATACATTCATAACTCACAGCAACACCGCGCCGTGGTTCACTTGGATATAACGTGATGTATTATGCGATAGGCCATTTATAATGTATTACCGTGCGGGTCACCGATGGACGCGATTTTTATTAAAGTGCACACATGCCTTTCCGCCACGCCGAATTGATTGAATCACGGCCGATAAGCATCTCGTCGCGCGCGGGTACGAATTCCGCACCGGTAAGACCTGTGTCGGTTGTGTCATAGGTGCGCGTTTTTCTGCGATCGTGAATAAGCAGGTAAAAAGACGCACAAAAGCGGGAAACATCGGTAGCCATCATCATTGCCCAACTTTGATCTTTCAATCGCGCACAAAAAGATCGAAAGACCTATAGAAAAAGTCCATTTATTACAGTTCCAACCCAACCTAGTCCACAGGATGTCCCGGGGCAAGTGGAACATGTGATTTCATGGCGAATTACTTTTCACCCTACATAATTTCTCCTAGATCAGGTTTTTTCAAAAGATTTTCCAAATACTTTTCAACAAACTAAAAGCTCCTGAAATTTTTTCGAGTAAAGAAAGTGTGTCGCAATATTTTTTCAAAATCGGTCAAGTATGAAGGTAATTTTGAGAAAACCTGTTTCCGAAAAGTTTCCAATGGTCATTTTTCCCGTCAGTCGGCATTCTATTTCTATTCGCGGTGAGGCCAAAGTTTTTGATGATTTTTTTGTTTTTTTTTTATCTATGAGCTCAAAGGCTAAGAAATGAAAGTTGATGGATCTCTTTAACGTCAAAACGTGTATTTGGGCACATCTTTCGAAGGATTAAAAAAGTCGATTATCAACTAATGAAATTTCAAGTCGATAGTTAACTTGGCTGATATCCTAGAAAGACAGGCATTTTCACTTTTTTTTCAAATTTTTCCACAAAATATGAAATTTTGAGGAACATTCTGCTAGCCAATTTTGACCATTCTGCTCCACATTTTCACGTTAATATCTCCTTAAATAACAAGAATTTCAATATCTCTAAAGTAAATGTTTTCGAAAATCATGGATACAATATCTCTTCAGATAGATGCCGCATGGGACACCCTGTAGAAATTTTGCGGTCACAGAACGGTGAGAATTCCTCTCGCGTTTTCAATTATCGGCGCGAGAGGCCCCTTCGATATATTCATTACCGAAATTGGGGCCCGATAAGCGTGACACGATAAAAGCCCAAAAATGCCAAGCTTTCATCTGCGTATGTACGTATGATGTTGATAAAGCCCATGGTTGATGATGGTGAAACCACCCCCGTGTACATATACGGAGCGAACACGAACAATGGGGCCGATCGGGGCCGATAGTGATTGGTTCCTGCACCGCGCTATCGACTACCGAATCTCATTATGCTCGATACACACACGCATCTCTATTGTTGCAAAATCCGCCGAACGCGTAGGGGAACCCGAACATGGACCGAAAAGAGCACACAACGTGCCCTCGGGGTTAGACGGTGACCGCGTGCCCCGGGTCGTCAGTGTGAAATCCAAATGGACCTCTAATTGCCGTACGAAAAGA
The DNA here is from genome assembly GCA_949788335.1 of Salpingus planirostris. Lineage (NCBI taxonomy): Eukaryota > Metazoa > Arthropoda > Insecta > Coleoptera > Salpingidae > Salpingus > Salpingus planirostris. Next base: position 15,025,428 of record OX460917.1, read on the forward strand.
CGCGTTAAATTGGTGCACTCCAACCGTGAATTTATGATTTAACGTAAAAACATTTTCGAAAAAAGCAGCGGACTGGTATCTTATTACCGCGAGGATAATTGATGTTTTTGCAGACTCCGAAGTCGTATTACGCTAATGGTAGTGAATGCTCAAAAACGTATAATTTCCGATGACTGGAAGGAAGTCGAGAGCAGCTTGCTGACAGAATTTGTTGCAGAGACTGCCCGGGTAAAAGCGTATAATGAATTGTCGATCTTCTCGGAAGTCCGTGGCCTATATTTTTTAGGTACCAACTGCTCATTCGTACCTGCTCGTCGGAAGGGCCGACCTCGTGGCGAAAGCGGCGAATTATCGCGATACAGGGGCCGAAATCCGAATCGGCAACCTGTAGATCCCCGGTATCATCGTATAGCTGCGATAATAGCGGACGGGGCCATAAAATTTTATAGCGGTGTTTGATTCCGGGCTCGTGTCTGAAGTGATTTCTGGCGCTTTCACATTCTGTACCGCCCGGACCCCAATAAATAAGATGAAAAAGCGTCGACCGGGTCGGGGGTGGGTGCGTTTCACGGGGCAGCTGGCGAAATAAAAGAGCGCCTATGTGACAAGCCTTAGGGGGTCGACACCCCTCCCGTTCGGGCTCCTTTTGGGGGAATACTCGACAATGTCAAACATTTATCCGAACGTGCCCGGACCGTGCCAGATCGGACATGACTCTCAGTCGGTTTGCAGCGGGCCGAGGTGAAAAGTGAACCAGTGAGTGAGAACGGCAAAATGAATCTCGCCCATTACACCTCCGAGTATTGGAACAACGTCAATAACTATTATCAGCAGCACCCGACTGCCAGACCAGACTTTTACGAAAACTCCTACCATCAAACGCCCGGGTATCCTCATCATCAGCCGAACCTGCCCGAAAGGATAGGGCAGGATGACGTCACGCCCGGTTTCGCCGGCTTTGATGAAGAAATTATCAAAAAGGAGCCCGCCTACGATAGCTGCAGGTTCTCCATAAATCATCAAATGTACAATTACGACAGCAATTCTGTCACACCTCCGTCGTCGACGATGTTGAATGATTTCAACCAACACCATCTAAATCAGTACGACAGCTGCCAGCAGGCTTTTTACCCTGCCGCCCCGAAAAATCCGGATGGAAATGCCCTCGATAACGCCGAATCGGAGGAGAAGGATGAGTCATCGTCGCCGGCCTTGCGTGCCCTACTCACCAGGCCGTCTTCCTCCAGAAAGAAAGCGTATTACGATTACCAGAATAAAGTGGGGGACGTGCATCATCATCATCATCGACATGATCGAGGCGAGGAATTCGTGCAAAACGGATTCGTCAGTGAGAACTCCAACAACGAAGACATTAATGCCGTTAGAAATGAGAAAATCGTCACTGAAGACGACCCGAAGCAGAACTATTGCACGCCTATGATAACGAAAGAAGACGCAAACCTCGACTTACCTAATTTCTACCCTTGGATGAAAACTTTGAACGGTACTTACTGGTGATAATATTGTGATTTTTTTTGTTGAAATTTGATTTTCTAGGCGATTCGCTGGCTCGGGGTAGTAAACGGACGCGGCAGACTTACACCCGTCGCCAAACCTTGGAGTTGGAAAAAGAATTCCACTTCAACAAGTACCTGACCCGGCGGCGTCGCATCGAAATAGCGCACAGTCTGCAGCTGACCGAGCGGCAGATAAAAATTTGGTTCCAAAATCGCCGCATGAAGGCGAAAAAGGACAACAAATTCAAGCCGGACTACTTTGCGACGAACGACGAGCCGAACGCTATCGTCGCCGCTTTTCCGGCGCTGTTCGCCAACGGCACGCCTATGGAGGAGACTTCAATGAACGACGTGAACAGGAACGTCTACGACAAAGAAATTGCCAAACCTCTCACGCAAATCAGGAACCTACCCGGACCACCCTGTTCGCCTTAATTTTTAAACCGAGTTCCTAAGAGCAAATATCAAAATTGTACAAAATTCATTAGTGAAATAGATATACATTATTTAGACATAGTAATCATATAGTTATTATTAAATCAAGACTGATGAATAGGTACCCTACATATGTGTTCACACTTGAAAATTCTACCACATTATTAGTCATTAGGTTTTAAGGCTGTATAGAGAATAATTAGAATAATTAAAAATACATATTTTTGGACCTAACTATCATAAGGAAAATATAAATTTTAATCTCCGTGTTGATTTCTTTGAGATGCCGGCGAAACCCCTTGTAATCCACTTTACAACTCTTTGGGGACCACAATTTGGGAAATATTTTGACACCCGTCTAGAATTATGATGGATTAATGCACTTGTTGACAAATCGCCTATGGAAAATTTGCGAGGACATTTTAAAAGTGACCCCCGCAGCGTAATCCTTGTAATGCCATTATAAAGTCTCAAAGCTCCCACCTAAAACCAACCCTTTTCCTACGAAAAATCGTATGCGCATAAATCGGGTCCTACTAACTCACTAACTAACTAACTGACTAACTCACCTAGAAAGTTCGTAGGAGTTTATTTATAAGTCGAACTGAATTTGTGGCCATTCCGTGCGACCCATGGCCGGATATGGTGCAGAAAAGGGCCCCTATTTCGAGCCCTCTACAAAGAGAAAGTTGCGATGGGTCAGCAACGGCTGCAGCTGCACTTCACGCAAGCATGCGCGTGTCGACTGCAAAGATGGCTGATTCGTCGAGATAAAGCGAGTGTAGTTGGCGATTCCCTCCTGAAAATTGCCCGAAAACCGCCGGAAACCGGGCGCAATTAATCTCAATACTCGAATCGATAATTCGCGACGGGCGCACGAAATCTCAAGGTGAGTAGAAATTTTGACTATCCCGATCTTATCTAATGGATCATTATTGTTCCTAAAAGCCATGCCTGTAATACAAGTTTCAAATACCTGAGCCGACGAAAGTGAACGCATGGCACGAAAATGTATGGCTTTATTATTACGTGATGACCTTCGTGGTTATTTTCATTTGCCTAAGTACTCTTGGTTTCATTAATAAGATCGCGGTTTTTATTCGGTATTAATAAGGCGGATTATTCGTTCCAGCGGGATAAGTACACGAAATGTTTTAATCGCCACGATGCATTACGGTGAGGCCAATTACGGGATTAAACTTGAAATTCCTATTTAATTAAGAACAGATCTCGATATAGTAATATTCAAAGGCGTATATTTAATCACGGCGGTTGCGCTCCTGCAATTTCGCACTTAATTCGATCCGATGTTTATTGAGATAGTAGTCTAATAGTTGGGCAATTATGACTAGTGGTTATTGTTATTTTTTCCCAAGTTTTTACAGAAAAATCGTTATGAGGTAGTAATTTCGTCATAGCTATACTTACTGCGGGCTATACCTACTCTTACATCCAATCGTCCTTCAGACAAAAGATCATTAATAATAACTGACAGTAGCGAAAACTGGACCTCTCCAGGTGAACACTCGCGTTTCTTTCCAAATAATAACAGGGCCGGAATTCGTAGAGGATAAGTTTCGCCACGATATTTTGATAAATGATAAAATTATCAATTTGCTGTCCCCCGGACGTATTCATTCCGTGTGTTTGTTTCCAGATCCCGGCGAAAGCCCGGAGTGGCCCTTCGTGATAAGGAACAGAGATCTCTGCGATGGACCGATAATGGCCGATCTTTCGTTCGGGGGAGAGGTAGCTTAATCATCATTATTGAAGGTTCCTAATGGTTCGTATTGTCCCACACCGTTCGGCGGTTATACAGCGTGCGACGTCCCGTACAATATCCATCTTCTTTTTGGTTTCATCATTAACGTAATTGTATCAAATAATAAAATATAATAGACCGTATACACACACTACCTACCCACCGAGATATTTCATTTCGACCGTATTCATACATTCATACTTCACGATGACCATGAGGATGATGATGGGAATTGATGACCATAAGCCAGGTGGAATGATCGGCTTTCGTTTTGGACTACTTATACCGGTCTTGATTTTTTATTCCGGGGGCGAAACGGTTTCGGGGGTCGCACTTGTGGAGCGAATTGCGCGAAAGCTCTCGGTTGAGGAGAGAGTTCGCGCGATATTGGAAACAGCGCACTTCCATTAGACCAGATGTGCGGAGCGGCCCGTGAATATGCAGCGCCGGGGTGTGTATTGGTACATAATAGGTTCAGTGACGTGTTCCACTAACCCTGACAGGAGGGTCGCGGGTCGGACAAAGCTCGGGGGCGAAAGGGAAGAGGGCAGGGACCGAGCGCTGATGGATTACCCGGCCACCCCGATGTCAAACGCAAGATGGATCTGCCATTTTCAAACTCTTACTATTTTGCCGGAAAACGCGCCCGCCATGCCGATGCCGCAAAATGACGACTCCGATCAACCCGAACCGAACAAACATCCCAAATGAACCCGGCCATTTTCAACCTTTGTCCAGTCCTGTACTTCTAATCGAATCGGACTCACCTGTTTAGCTGTAACTTGGACCCAAGTGCGATTATTTTTTTCCAGTAGAGCAATTGGCCATTTCATAAGTAATATTTATATGGCCTCGTTGAGGAAATTCAGTACTCGTCCTCGAAAGCGGAGGAGGCGATACTGATCAATCAATACATTGATTAAAATATTCAACGAATATCGCAAACTTTGATTCTTTATTAAGGGTGATCTAAAATGTACATCTAAATTTTCTCAGGAAATCAAAACGTTCCTCAGTAAACTTTTTGTCTTAGACAGAGACATCATAAAAATTCATCAAGAATGGAAGGCTATGTGATAATCGTTCTGTCTCATCTGAAAACTACTAGAAGGATAGAGACAGAATGATTATCATAGCCTCCCATTATGAAGAATTCGTTTGATGTCTCCGTATTACCTATTATACCCTGTGGACAAACGCTTTTTCTGTCAAGTAGCCATGACTTGTATCTCTGTCACTGTTCATCTAATAGTTATTATATGAGACAGAGAGATGGTCATGGCGTCATGGCTAACTCGATAGAAAATCTGCTTGTTAGTACAGAGACGGTACTTTAATGAATCGTAGAAGGATTTGGATTGACACCTGGACAAATTTCTAAGTTCTTTTAGCAAAAAACTTCATGTTTCTGAATAATCACCCCGATCGATTTCATTACTCCTGAAGTGATTTTTTCCCAGCTGAAGCAGGGAAAAAAGCTGAAAAAGTCTGGCGAGCTTATTAAAATTGCTTCGCGTTTCGAGGCAGGTCTGGTAGGTATATCGCCCCCTGAAAAATGATATTTTTGCTGAAACGGCGGAGCGGATCAGTCTAATTAGCGGTAGATGTCCCGGGAGTGATATCTGCACAACCGGAGGAGTTTGATGAACCGTTTTCAACTTTAATTAGTGGCTTATTAATGGGCTGCGGTTTATTTCGCCATATAAACATACCAGATTTACCGACGCGGATTGCAACGAATACTATAGCCGGCTTTGAGGTATGCATCTGGGTTGTCGTTATAATAAATTATAAACATTATGAATCACGTAATTGCGTGCATAATGTATGGAAGCGGTTGAAACACAAATCTCACCTCGCCGAGTTGAATTTTATTGTAATTAATCGCCTCTAATTCCCCGTTAATTAATAACTTCCTATGGTGGGGCGACTTCTCGTGATTATTTTATGATTAGGACGATGATGGCTGTGACGACAAAAAATTTATCTCCTTTTTCTTGCGTGGGCGACGCGTATTATATTATCGAGCTTCTGCGGATAACCCCGTGCCCACCTAATTCTAGTACGATGCGGATTTATCAGAAGGAACTTTTATATTTCGAGATCGCTGAATGAATAATCGAGGGCTATTTTAAGAAATGCATGATTAAACGCATGAAACTATCAAGGGTTTACGTGTTGAAAGAGTTTATTTACCGCACTTGTAAATATTTTGATTTATACCAGAACTTTAAGAGTTTTCTATTATGATTAATGGAACTTGTTACTTGTCTGACGGTTTTTTTACAACTTTATCCAATTATACACAATTGTGGAAAAAGCTTCTACCCGTATACAATCAAATATTTGCGTTTTTCCCCAGACGAAAACTATCGTGACAAGTTTAGTAGATCACTATTATTTGCTCATAGTTTAGATTTGCGCCACCTATCAGTGAAGTTGGGAGCTTTCAGACTCAGGTAGCTAAACACCTGAAAAAAATCGCACTACAAGTTTGAGAGTTTATTGGTCTCGGCCGTCGAACGATCTAATCGCCGCTCCGATTCGACATGTTGCAGATAGCGGATCATTCTATTTATTAGCCCACTCGCTTATTATATCAATGGACGAAAATCACCATCAATCGCAAAAAATTAATTCTAAGGCCTAGAGAGATCTTTAGAGTACACAAATTCGATTTTAAATATCGCCTATGCGCATCTAACTGCCAGTCATCGGCGCAGACGTACATTTACGTGCTCGAGGCGGCACCGAGCAGCATCATCTAAACGAAAATCCGTCATTAAGGATCCATTACATAAATGCGCGCAAATTCGTATTGTCGACGTCTCGCGACAAACATATGCGCGACTGCACGTCGATAATGAGAGCTTTCGAGCCGCCGTCTCTTAACGTAACCGGCGTTTTATTTTAAACCATCAAAAGCTCGCATTTATACGGTAAGTATAGGCTGTAATTATAACACATCAAATCCGCTCACGAATGGGCATGAGACAGTTGTGAAACGAATTCGGTTTAACAAAAATTACCGTGATAAATAAAGCGGCAAATGAGCGTTATTTCCTCTAGGTGGCTGTAATTTCCAAATCGTAGCGCCCGAGGGTAGACACACGTGTCCCGTGTCTGCCAATGACGCATTATACGGAGGGAGCTTTTCTCACAAAAGCCCGATAAAACCCTCGATGATGCAGAAACGACCAAATAAGCATCGACTTGACGCATCAATAATTGCGAATTATTACCGAGTCGTGTTCGTTTTTATTAAAACCCTCGATGATTATTTTAATAGTGATCGATCGCGCTTACAGGTAGGTACCGATGGCCAATAACCTGCGAGCAATTATTTTCCTGAACGCGGACGGCTCAGTCGGCAATTTCAGGTTTTTTTTCCTGTTTTTTTGGGGAAATAATAACTTAATCGCGGTTTTGGGGCTACCGAGTACCGAGGTGGATTAATTCAGTTCGATGACAACAAAATTGGGCGGTTTTGGGATTGAGGCGGTTTTTGGGTGAGAGTACGAATGGCGCGCGGACCTAATGGATCATCCGGCGACGCTACCGGGCTACGGGGCACCGCGCACTGCTCAGCTGAGCGTCAAATCTTGAACAATTCACAAATTATCAATTTGAAACTTCCAGTCCCGCCTCTTGCCCCTCCGAAACTCCACCCCGCGCTTGCGCCAGTCGCAAGTCGACACGCCGTTCCGTTGGAAGCCGGCACGCCGTCGAAACCGTCTCCCACCCCACATGATCCCCGTCTCTTTTCCACTCATTCAGAAAGAATGGTAGGTCCTCTCTGTCGTTCCCCCGCGCTTCTGCCCACGACCGGGCGCACGGAATCGCGTCCTCGTACTAAACCCAATCAACGCGTGGTATCGGGCAGTCGTGGCGCCGCTACGCAACCGTCTCGACGCGGACGTCCATCACCACAACCGCCCGAGCCTCCACGTGATACGGTCGACCCCGAAAATTCGCACCCCCGAAGACCCAACGCGATGTCCTTCAGCGGCACCTGAAGACAAGCCTCCGTCAACCCCAGTTCCATCGAGGCCACGTGCCCCAGTGTTGTGTCCTCGGAAAGACATGTAATTTGGCCCAAGAGACCAGGATGAGCTCGTACCAATTCGTCAACTCGCTCGCCCAGTGCTACGGGCAGGCCAGGGGCGGCGCGGACCAAGGGGCCCACCAGCCCCCCGCCCCCGGCGGCGACTACTACAACCCCAACGCGGCCGCCGCCGCCGCCTACCCGCCGGCCTGCTACTCGCCGCCCCAGGTCGCGCCCCAGTACCCGCAGCACCCGTACGCCACCCCCGCGTCCACCGGCCACGGCCTGCAGCCCTCGATGGGCGACTACACCCAGCTCCAGCCCCAGAGACTGGCGGCGGGTCCCGGGGCCCATCTGCACGGGGCCAGTCCTGGGGCGCAATCCCCGGGGATGCTCAACCCGACTACCAGTTGCAAGTACGCGGATTCGACCTCGTCTACGGGGGTGGCGTCGCCCCAGGACTTGAGCACCACCGGGGCGCCCACCAGGACGCCGCCTCTTTCGTCGCAGGCTAATGCGGGGTCGAGCGGGTCGAACGCGACCGTCACCTCGAAGAGCGTGACTTCGCCGCTGTCGGTGAGCACGTCGCCCCCGGGGAAGGCGCCCTCGGGGGCCGCCGCCTCGCAGAACCTGTCGTCGCCCGCGTCCAGCACCAGCTCGACCTCGTCGACCGAAAAGTCCGGCAACAACAACAACTCCAAGGGAGGGTCGTCCTCGTCGAACCCGCCGCAGATTTACCCGTGGATGAAACGCGTCCACCTCGGCCAAAGTGAGTACCGTTTTTGATTAACGCGATACGAAGTGTGAGGGTCCGTTTCGGCGATAAATCAGCCGTTTTGGGGCCCTCGGTTGTGCGCGGTTTAAATAATACAACATTACGCTTTCTTTATACGGCCGAAATCGGGGAAAAGGGCGCACGATACGCGGTCTATAAATCAGAATCATTAACACGCTTTGAGCCGAGTTCGGGGATTGATCGCCGTTTTGCCGAATCGGTTATTAAAGTCTCTGTTTTGATCTCAGTTTGTTGAAATAATTTGCTTAGGGATTTTTGCGACCGCGACAAATCTGCGTCTCTATACTTGCGCCAGCTTTTTGAACAATGATTAATGGAAGGATCAAACGCGGATTAATTCCAAGTCTCAACATCATCCCGTAGATTGAATAATCTCCCCTGCGAGAGGGCACATATTTTATTACGTGTACTCACCGCGAAAAAGGGTTGCTAATTGTCGTTCTCACCCTTTGGTCATGATGGGAGGTCCCCGGACTTGTTCACACGCCGGGAATCATTTCCAACTCGAGTAGCCCACTGTCCTAACCGTGGGCTATTTAAACCATCAATTTTGAATAAACGCGGGGGTATAATCGCCGCATTCAATTAATCCGGAAACACCCCACCTGCGTCGGGCGATTTTCTCATGATCTGTTGCGGTTTTTGAGATAATTGTAAAAGGTCTCTTTGCGGTTGACGAAAAAACGTGACGAGTAAACACCGGCGGACTAGGTGAGAAACGGATTAGGGATAATGAGGCGATTTCGGACGCTCCTCGAGGAATGATATGCAGATTTTCCACCAATCATCTCGCCCGCAACGCACCGTCTCTCCTCGGGCAGCGCAAAGCTCATACCAATCGAACCGAGGCAGAAACCGCGACCTACCTATATGGAGTCAAGATCCTCCGATATGCAATTATAATAATAAGCATTGTGTCTGGATCGCCGCATCGCAGTCTCTCGCGTGCAGCTCGTATCGAAAAAATCGCAATAAAAAGATCGTGACGGTAACTCGGAGCGTTCTACTCGAATTTGCATCCATCCCGCGCGGTCGGGCCGATATCTTAATTAGTGTGGGGCCGTTCTCTCGCAGTCTGCCAATTTGCCCACCCATCTGTTTACCGACACCCATGACCGCCATCGGTGGTCATTGCACGCACCGAGCCGAAATGGCGTGGAGAAACTGTTGCGATGGTGATTGCGATTAAGGAAAAGCGACGGAAAGGAAACGCGCCATTTTTCAGCGATCACACGGCATTATAATTACCACGGGAACACGTGATCCGTTCACCCGAAATTTCGACCCTCTCGAAAGCGAAAGGTTCGAAAAGGTATCATTTTTATTGAGTGCCTCGTACAGAGGAGACATTATTACACGCACTATCTTCCACTCTAAACGCGGTTTCGTCGTGGATTATTACCCTGGCTGGGGTGCTCCCTTGCTCATTCGCAACATAAATCAAGGAAAAGTCAATTTCACCTCATACACGAGGGCATATGCGGAATCTTCACCCCATTTCAATTTATACCCCACAATGGGATGCAACTCGCAGATCTAGTCGTGAAGTGGAGAGCCATCCCGCAATGATTTATTTATTAGGTGCGTTTTCATCCGAGGGTCGTACCCGATACTTTAAAATCGCTCACTCACCCGGGGAAAAACGGAATCGTACACCCGCTCGAGCGGTAGCCTCATAATTAGTTAATGACTATTTTCTACCTGTCAGGGTAATTCGTGGCGTTCGACCTCCTCGTGATAATAATATCTAATAGTTCTAGTCAGAAACTAACAAGACTTCGGATATAATGTAGTTCGGGAGTAAATGACGATCGGTGATGCAGGTGGTATCAGTTAATGGAATCGTCAAAAGGGGTAATAGGTTGCGAGTCTCGGCCGTGTATACGAGCCGGGTCCGCGATTAATTCCGAATAGGTGTGTCCGGTTTCATTACTCAAAAAACGGCGCAATGATGGTTTTAATTATACACGGCGCGTTAAGTAGTAAGCGGACGGACTTTTTCCTCCTTTTGCCATTTCGCATCAGGGGCGTTCGGCCGGTACTTTTTCCGATCCTCGGGAGAGAGAACGATTCATGCCCGGGGAGCCGACCAGTGTGTTATTATCTCATCGCGAACAATCATTTATAATAGACCGATGCGGCCATTGCCGGTTTACATCTAAATCGCACAACCGGAGAGGGCGATCACGATCCCCGTATCTGCAAGACCTCTGTACGCAGTTATTAGGGTCTTTTCGGGCGGTACTTCTGTAATCGGAACCCACGTACTTATCTGATTAGAAACGATTGACGCGTGGGCGCCTGAATAACGTGAGTAATACGGGATCACCCACGGGCCGCCTATGAGGCGATTCCGGTGAATGTTGGGGTAGTTTCTCGTAATCTCGAGGTCCGGGGAGCTTTTTTCCGGGTCCTGTATTATCGGCGGGGTGAGCAACACCGGATCGCGGCTCCAACAGGTGTATATATTTTGCCAGTGTCTGCACAATCGGATATAAACCCTGTTGGGTAATAATGCGGGCAGGAGCAATGGCTTGTGACCCCAGGGCCATAAATATCCCGGGAGTCTTCGGGATTGCGCCACTCCGGTCTATTCTCTCGTTGGCGGGCCGCTCCGAACTCCCATAATAACATGTGTTCGTACACTTAACCTCCAGATGTATCCGAAAATAATACGCGCTTTTCGAAATGTTTCCGCCCTTTTGTCCCGAGAAATCGCAAAATGACGGATTTATTGCCCGTCTTTTGGAATATCCGCCGCACGAAGCAACCGAAACTTTTTCTTCACTAGTACAGTTTACACCCTCCGTTTTAGGGCGTTAATTAACGTTCTCGTCGATGCGAAATTAATTCGGCGGTAACAATTCGAAAATTTATAAATGATTATCCGCCGCTTATCGTTCATTGGGGTTGTAAATGTCGTCGGGGAATTAGGGTTGGGAAGCTACACGATGCTTTACAACAGATGTTTTCAATGACGTAACCCGCCGGGGTCTCATATAAGCGGACGGAATAATGAAAAAGCTGATGTGGCCACCTTAAGCAGAAATCAATTTCTGAACACGCCACCCAGGTGTAGGATAAAGGGGTATCGGCGATTATCGATAAAAATCGCCCGCGTGCGGTGCACATTTCCAGACTTTTATATGTAGGTTATTATGGCAGTCGAAAAGGTGACTATTTGGTGTCTGGGCATAATATAAGCCTTCAATTATAATATCGTTAACGCAAACATTGTGTCTGCGTATCGATTCGGGTCATAAATTGTGCATGGCCAGTCCGAAAACGAAAAGTCGGACGTTTTCAGGTGACAATGTTCGTGTAAATATCGTCCTGTCGTTACCGCCCTGAAGCCGGGCCGACAGACACGAAACCCGTTATTACCCTTGATTTTGTTACACTACTCGACGGCCGGCAAACAATTTTTCCCATTACACGCTTTGTTATATGTAAAAATTACCTCTGACGTTTTTTCCGTCCTAAAAAGGCACCAAACTAGATTGGACCTTAATCGGTAACCTGGTTCGATTCTCCATAGTTCGGCCGCACAACTAGGTACATTGGACTCGCATATGTGGCTAATTAGATTTCATAAATCTACTCGTGTTGTTTTAAATTTTAGTCATTCGTTAATTTAATGGGTACACATAACAAATCGTGATTTACGCAATCAGAGGTACGGTTTGAATGGCAAAAAACGGTCTCGATGGGGTATTGGAGTCTCTCTCAAGGTTTGCGGAATGTTAATGCGATCGTGATTGCCTTTGTTGGTAATGCAGGATGCCACAAAATTGCATGAAAATTGATATTTTCTGTTCATAAAATTTCGGTAGCAAGTTCTTAGTTTCGTAGTTTCAAAACAATTCAGATTTTTACAAAAAGTTTACTGAGAAGTCGGGAATTCATGAAAACTTATTGAGAAGTTCCCAAAGAAATTCTTATAAAAAAAGGAAAAAACACTCAATTCTACAAAAGTAAAAAACAAAAAAAACATACTTATTATTTTTATGAAATCTGTAAATCCCCACAATGGGAGAGGTTATTTTGGAAAAAGTTTCTTTTGGTAAAGTTTTTGGAAAAGTTTGGATTTGAACTTCTTTACATGACTGGATGATCTCATTTCTATATTTCTGTCCCTTTCTAATTTTCGAACCAAGTCATTCAACAATTGAATTTGATTGTGTTTCTGTCAAAATGGTCTCAAAGAAAGGATGCAAGATTTTTCGAATCGTCTATAGCGAAGAGATTTCTTAGAAATCCTGGCCATATCGAAAAAGACCCTGAAGAAATTATTTCTGTATAAGAAATTAATCACTTTTACAAATGTTCTTCCCCATTGCTTTCTATGAAACTAAAACTTCAACAAAGCTTTTGCGTATCTTTTCTGAAAATCTGTAGCATGTAATTTTGAGATACCGTGTACAGGGCACCTTCCGAAAATAGGTTAAAATGCCTAACTATCAGATAATTGGAGTGTGAACACGTTAAGCTGTAAAATTAATAGGAAATTTATTCATAACTCGGATGCCCGTGATGTGATGGTGGGTAGTCCCGCATTACGAGAGAGGTGTGGGCTTCGCCCAACATTTAAGCGAGTGTTAAATTTCTCGAAATTAATATTCGATTTCGGCTCAGCTGGCCCGTTATTCCCTCTCTCGCGCACCACGGCCCTTTGTTTCGCCCCGTTAATGATATCCGAGGCGCACACACAACGTTTCGATTGATTGATAGACTCGTCCGGTTAATCTCCCGTTTCTGTGCGTGCCGGTAGTCACCGCCGATGATCGCACCGGCAATTTGTTCGACATCGCGCCCGATTATTGATGGACGAGATTATAATTTTTAATTATCGCCTCCTTAAAAAAAAAATCGCAAATTTATTTTCCCATGAATCCCATGATAACGCCCGCGTGCTTATCGGACAGGATGGCGGTTAAGTGAAGTTCCCGCTGGGAGTCCGTTATAAAAGTCGGCGTTAGACGCCCGTTTAGCATATTGAAATTAAAATGAGCGGGTAAAAAATGGTCGGCCCGGCGCATCCGCCCGGTTTCGCGGACCGCCGTGGGTTCTTTAGCGCGGTCTCGTGGAGATGAAAATCGCATTATTCGCTCGTCTGAATTGTATATCGCATTGTATTGTAATGCTAAACGACAATTAAAGCTGACCGTGTTATTATAACGCCCACTTTGTATTTCGCGCTTCTCGAAAAAATCCCGCGAAGACCGTTTTGTAAATTGTCAGAACGAGAAACCGCACCTCCGTTCTTTCCCGTTTTCGCTCGAACATTTATTTACGGACGTATCGGGCGGGAGAAATAAACGCAGAGTGTTGATGTGTTTGCATATTTCAATACGTTTTCTTTATTATTGCGAAATGCACTCAGAGCCGGTGCGTGTGCGAATGTGAAAGTATCGAGCGCGCATTCCGGGCCGATGGAAATTCTCGTGATTTTCGCGATGAGTCTTCAGACGGGGGCTAAATCGGGAAAAATTTCCGGTCTGTACATCTAGCCCATTGTTTTGCTTCCTTCGTCCTGGATTTGATTAATTATCCTTTAGCGGCGTCACGATTTGAAAGGCCTATCCATAAATATTTCCAGCGAGTGAGAGGGACGTCGTCGCTTCTCTGATATTTGGCACCCGAAAGTTGGATGTTATTATTTAATTCGACTCAATTATACTTTTGCCTCCGCTCAAGACCGCACGAAGTAAAAGGTCGTGCTGAATGAAAACGAAACAATGACACGTAAAACGTCTGCGCCGCGACTAATAATAAATCATCTATTTATGAAATCTCCAGTTAATAGTTTTTGTATTGAATAAAAACCCGAGATACAATGCGTCTTTCGCTAAGTACGGTCTCGTTAGAACCTTATAGTTCGTATTTCCCGCTGCTTTTATACACCGCTTTGTTTCAAACCGTTCTTCTCTCACTGTGATTGATGGTTTATTTTGTGTCGGCGGCCCGGTAGGTCCGCGTCTATCGCCCGATGGACATTTTCTACAAGTCGCCCAATTGAAGCCCGTCTCGATTTTCGAGGCTTTTTCCGTTTCCGCGCCCTGTATTACCGGCCGAGGCGGCACAAAGTCCCGCGACGGTTTTGATGTATGGCTCCCGGCAGGAGGAACACATGCATCCCGGCGATGCGGTCATATCGCATCCTTGTTTGTCAAGATGTTCAACAGTCCTTGTTTCGGAAATTAATTCGACTCTCCACCGTACAAAGTCGAGCCGCGTCCTCCGTTTATAATGCGGTCGACACCGCATGAGAAAAAACGTCTCGAATTATTCGAGGCATTTAAATAAGTAAACAATTTTTGCGGCATAGATAACGAAAGCGTCGCCTGAGAGGTGGCATTAATAATCTCGCGGGCCCGATGGGGCCAAAATTCTCGAATCGGCTCGTAGTCGCACGATTTATCGCCCCCGAAAACGAGCCCCCAGTCACGCCATCTCATTTTTACAGAAATTTTCGGATTTTGACGCAGTTATGTCGAGGGATTAGAAATTCGCCAAATTTGACAAAATTGTCGCCATCAGAAATTTGCGTCCCGTTTCGTATTTATTTGCTCCATTGTAGGAATGCTCGTGCTGTCTCCACAATAATTCCACGCGTCTCGACGATATTTATGGGCGGGTGTCGCATAATTAGAAATTGATTAATTTTTATGTTTGGCGAGGCGGCCCATACGAAAGTGAGGATGCGAACCCAGGTATTAGGAAACGCTTTTTATAAAGAGCCTGGGTGAAGCATTAGGCTGGGCTGCCTATCGTATCCAGTTATTTATAATCTGGAATATTTAACTACAACTGTTTGTAATTTACGAGGTCACACCAAGATTTATGGCACTGGATTCTTATACGTTTCGGATTAAAACACTCTTGAATTTTTAAATATCCAAACAACAGGTATGTGAATAATTTATCGCCGATGATGCTTCTGGTTGGATTTTTATCCCGATCCCCGGTGCAGCCATTACCCACATGATGCATATTTATACTTTATCGGCGACGATTTTATCCGCTCGAAATGCCCCGACGAAATTTCCCGTAACACTAGAAGAGAGAGATCGAGCGGACACACGTCGCCCCTACGGTCGATCCATTGTAGGGCCCATCGGGGGGCTGAATTACACCTTGACCCCGGAGCGAGGGCCTCCTCTTTTAAAAGCACGGAAAAGTCGCGTGCTTGAAGAGTTATTACGGCACTTGCTTCTTTTACCCCACTCGAAAAATCAAACTTTCCAGAAAAGAATTAATAACGAATTTCCATTATTCCCCGGTATATGATATTATCAAGAGATATATCTTCACGCGCGGTGGCTTATTCGATTCGCGTGTTCTTCCCACATCCATCACCGAAAAACTTGTAAGTTGATGAATAATGAGCGGCTCGGCGGTTATTTTATCCTCGACAAAATTAAATATGCTCAAATCAACTCCGTAATCGTTTTTATTTATAATCCTCAACCCCAACTGCTTCGCATGCAGCAGAGTCGTGGAAAAAACGGTGACATAATCAATAATAATAATAATTGAATAATTACCAAGAGTGTGCGAAATGTTGTACCCGGAGTCAAATTTCGCGATAAACGAGACAAGTCAATCCTAAATTTACCGATGATGACTCTATCCGGGCATAGAGTAAATGTGTGTGGTAATTGTTATCTCTTCATAACAAATTCATTTCAAATTAAGGGGTCGAGTTCAAACGACTCTTTCTGGTCGATATGACTTTTCACGCAATTAATTTTAATGATTTCACGAAAGTAAAATCCTCATTCGTTAATTTCATAGGTGTTATTATCCTTCCCCATTGAAAAGTGACCCCGGTAATTAACAATATAAATGTATAATTGAACGACACGGTTAACTCCCATGGTACTCTGGCTGATTAACGATAAGGGGGGTGATAGTGTGCGTTAATTTTACATAATTCAATAACATTTCGTGTTTATCACAACAGAAAGTGCAGATGGTTATTGCTATCGCTTTAACGATGTAAATAAAAATTGTTATTAGTATATCGGTATTTTTAATAAATTAAGACCATTGACAAGAGCTACACATGTATAATGGACTACTTTGAGTAGACTCCGAGACGATAAGCCACTCGTGTTGAAACCGAGCCTTATTATAATACCCGACACTTTTATTAGCAAAACAAGCCGCTTTATGGATTTAATAAAGCAATAAACATTAACATTATCGTTACGGAAGATTTATTATCGAACACGGCGGACTTTTAGTTTCGGCCGAAACTCATCTTTCGCATGATTAATTGGATGATTTCGTTATTCTTTCGTCAAAATCCACCCTCTCTAATTAGTTTCGGCTCCTTCTCATTGGCCCTGCCCCCGTGTGTATGCGTATTTGCGTGATTTTGGGGTCGAATTGTACCGTAAGAATAGAGTCTCGTGTTTGATTTACGGTATTCAAATATTCAAAATTATCAAGCTTTTAACGGCTCACCCTCCCCGGTGTGCGATCATCGCTTCGAAACTTTGGGGTGAGGGAGGACACATCAGAGAGGAAATAGACAGACAGTTATAAATGGATAGAAAAATTATCAGAGCATTTCTTATTCGATCCGAACACTATATACAAACATTGCATTAACCCATGCATCAGCGGCGCGCTCACGGTCGGTTTTCGAATTTGCCAACCGGGGAAAAAGACCCCACTCTCGCGTCCGCGCTCCTTTAAAACTCTTTAAAAAGATCCCTGAATAAAACATTAGCGAATAACGTTAATGGTTATCGAGAAGTTTAGTGCGCTTTCGGATAAATTATTAATGAATTTCATATTCTCATATGGCGGCCTTTCAGGGAGTGACTATCAAGACGCGCATTGTTGGCACGGTCCTGAATTGAAATAGTCGTACCGGCGTGACACTTGAATTGTATTTCGCTCTGCGCCCACATTTTTCTCGTTATCGTCACATTTATTCCGCCGATGGACTTTATAGGTCGGGTTTGATATTATGAAGTCGCTTATGCTCATGACGGCCTGTCAGTCACTCGTGTCTCCATACGAGTCTCACGACCTCACGTGCATCGTCGATGGATTGAGGTCGAAATGTAAATACTTTTCACCATTATTGAGACATTAAACATTGTCCCCCCAATTTCTAACGCGCATACGAAATGGCCGCATGAATTTTAAATCGAAATCGTATCGGGAACGGAAGTTGCAGCACTATTTCGAAAGTTATCATTTCGATAATCTCGAAAATGCGACATTCAGCGGAGCTTTTTTCGATGAAAGATCATGGTGACCATTTCCATATTAGGATCGGATTCAACTTTCTAAAAGCTCGGCGTTTTCGGAAATCGGCACTTTCAGTTTCTTGCCTATTACCAGAATGGGAAATAATTTTGCTTTCGTTCGTACAAAGGTTTCGGGTTGTGGGAGTCCTTGGGACGAAATCGAGTCAAAGTGTTGTAAATTTCATGCCAAATCGCTCGTCGAGAATTTGCATGGGAAACAAGGTTAAACCCTTGCAAATAATGCTGATTCCGTTCCGTTCCTATACAAGACGGTACTGACTGACTAAACGTCTCGACATCATCCGTGTTACCTTTAATTTATGGCCCGTTGCAATGAGCATTATATGATAAATAGCGCACAGTTAAACCCATTTTTCCGTACACGGGCGCATCACGGTAAAGCTCTAAATAAAAGGAGCGCACGTAGAACGGGTATCACCTCGTGCTTTTAAAAGGTAAATGATGGGGATAATGGTGACTACAAATTTCAGGTGATTTATCATTTCGTGTTACTCCACTTAGACGCATATACCGAAACCCTAAACTTTAAAAACGTTTACTATTTGTATCGACATTTGAAAATCTCTGTAATCATTCAAAATAACATGTGTATCCATTTTTAAAACCAAATTTCGTTCGTTCTATGTCTTGACCTGGACCTTGCACCCCGCAGTACGTAAGTATTGAACCGTATTTTTGGCTATCGACGACCCCCTATTAATTCTTAATTAATTGATTAAAATGAATCTTTATAACGAGGGTTTTGAAACGGACGTACCCACATTGGATTATCGCTTACGTACCTTTGATATGGAAATGAGAGTTGCATGGGTAATTCTCATCAAATTAAAAATTTATCGCGTTAATGATAATTAGCGCGGTTAGTGCGTACTTAATTACGACAAATTTCCGATTTGCATAATTGCTCGATTAATTGCAACGTTCGCGTCTGATATCGGTCCATCATATGCGTGAAGATGCGCAAGACGGTGATTCATCAACATGTCTAAGAGAAAATTTATAAAGAGGAAGTCTCTCGTTTCAACAATAACATCAACAAGTAGGGAAATTGAAAGATACTTTCCCGTCTCTCGGTGCAAAAGGAATAATAAGTGTGCCAGCATTAAAATATTCCCTCCTATAAGGATGATAAGTGACGAGGCTAATTCGGTACGGAAGATCCGCTCTCTCTCGTTCCGAATGATATTTCAAACGATCCTAATCTCGCATCCTCTCGTAACTAACTAAATTCGGGGAGACCCTAAATCACTTTGAATCATTCTGGAGATTCCTTCGTCGGGTCAGGTGTGCTATATCGTCATTCCTCCTGGAAAAGTTTTAATTAATTACAGGGGCGGCTCCGCCGTGTGCAGTGCATACACTTGGGGGAATTGAACGCGTTATTGCATGTGCGGGGTCCATTTTTGTCTCGGCCGCAGAGTGGCTCATCAAAGAGCGATTCGAACAAGAGCCGCTTTGTCCCTCCCCTAAGTTAGTGGCATTCATGGCCCGGCACTGTCACTTTTAGCATTCTCGGTAAAATAACAGCATCTGACAGATCCCCCATGTTTCCCTTTCTGGGATAGCTCCAGACGCCGTCGCGGCTCATCTCGACCTCTCAGCTCAAATATCTGACGCTGATTGGCATGCGTTTTCTTTTTCGGTCGCGACCCCCGCCACAAGACCACTTTACAGACACCACCGTAATCTCTTTCCCTTTTTAAAGCGACACTCCCGGAATTTTAATCCCAGAGAAACTCGATTCTTTCTATAATAAGCGATATTAGCCAAATTGTTTCTCTTATTCTCGATTTGCTCGTTCGTAATCGTCGGGCGGTTTATCGGTGCGCCCACTTGGGGGATCGTAAAAACCGTCCGTTATCTCCGGATGTGGGACGGTCAAATAGTGCGAATCCCGCGATCGATGGCGCAACGTCGTTTTGTAATTTCCGAAAATAAAAATCGGCCGAAATGACCCAATTCGTCCGTTCACCTGTTAACCGGCTTGAATTATGAGAGGAGTCGCGGCAGATGTATAAATACTGAACGTACTCCATAAATTTCCGACTCTGCAGGAGCGGACAGCGCCTCCTCCGTTCTTCAGAGAGCCGACCTCTCTTTCGGCGCTCACGTGGGTGAGGAATTGTTTATCGGAATATGAATTTTGACGGACGTTCCGTATCGTCGGCGATAAGTCGTAACCGAGGCGATTTCGCTCTCGGATCGTCGATAAAGCGATTTAACATCAAGAGGGGCGCCTTTCGCGCGAACCGTGGGGTTAATTTCATGCCAGTTTTCCCCGATTTCGCCCCATCCGCCTATAGGAGCGAGCCGAGCCGAGCGGTGGCAACAAACCAGACGGGAATTGACGCGAACAGTACTTGCGATGATCGATTACCAACGGTCATTGTTGGCCGTTTTTAAAGGGAATTTTGAATTAAACGCATTTGCGACTGTGAAATT
Source organism: Salpingus planirostris (assembly GCA_949788335.1). Lineage (NCBI taxonomy): Eukaryota > Metazoa > Arthropoda > Insecta > Coleoptera > Salpingidae > Salpingus > Salpingus planirostris. The sequence goes on from OX460917.1 coordinate 15,045,715, forward strand.
GATAATATTACCTTTGTTGCAAATGCGTGTTTAGTTATTTCACTGCAATTTATTTTACGAGCCGGGTAGTTAGCGGTAGGTACGGTGCTCGAAGCTCGAAGAGCTTTATCGGTTTATAAAGAGTCTGGTACGATTATACTCCCACCGATCTCTTTTAATTTCATATAAAAATAATCTCCGAATTATCTTGAAATTTTGTTGAATCGTAAATAGCTGCGACACGGACTTTTTTGAATGCCACGATTTACAGCGCTCACGAATGTTGGTCTATTTCAAATGTGACAGCCGTGCCAAAAATACCGTTTTCTTGTGGTTCGGGCACGAAAAGTACCCCGGATGCCTCGAATTCGAAATCGAATTGTTGACAAGATTTTTCATCTCTAACTGGAACCTCGTGTACCGGACCGGGACCGCCTGTTACCAACAGTTTTATATGACAACTTGTTACTCCAGATCACGAAACTATCGGGGAAAAGATTTTATTTATATACACACTCCTATCGGCATCATCTGGGTCAAGCCATAAATTATCTCCCATTCTTGTATTTAAACAAAATCTGGTATCGGTATCGCAATAGTAACCAACAGAAATATCGTTAAAATGATTTAAGACATCTTCCCCTTTCAGTGGATTTTCTCAATTTTTGTTCACCTGTATTTTTTGAGAACGTTTGTGACGGTGCCAGCTTTTTATTTAAACGACTATTATTTTAACACAGTTTATGATATATCACCATAATAATGTCAACATAATTTGCTCTGCTGATAAATTATTAATTTTCAAAAAATGGAAATGCGACTTTTCGTTTCTCTACTTACATAAATCACTATACAAAATGAATACAATTTGACTCATTAAAAACTCATAACATGGTTTCCAATTTCGTGTAATAATCGGAACCGATTTTAATCGAATGCGCAAAAACATAATGGCCATCGTGTAATTACACCACTAGGGAGCTTAATCAGGATGTACATTATTTTGGTAAATGGTAATTACAACGTCCAAAATCGTTTTTTTAACTACCTAATTCCATCCATTGAGCTAAAATTAGGCACAGACTTTTTATTTTCACTTGACTGCGAAAAACCCAAAATATTTTGATAGCTCTTTAATGAAATAACTGTGTTCTCCAGCAACACACTAATGTAAACTCGAGTATCTAGAATCAACAATTTCCTATAATAATAATAATATGAGAACGTAGTACGGGCCAAAACAGGTGCTTGGATTTTTCGGACATGAGACCAGACCACCGTGGACTCTAAATCCTCTTGGCGATTAATCAAAACGCAGATTTTTCGTTGTATTAATAATAGTAATAATTACGTGCGCAGTACCGAGAGAGCGAATAAATATTAGAAATTTATTGCGCCCGGGCGATTGCGGGGGCGCAAAAAGATGCGACCCGGCGCAACCCGAGCGCCGCAAAAATCGGCGCAACGAGCGCTCTCGGTGCGATAAATCCCGGCGGACGGTGCGCGTTGCCACCCACGTGCGCCTATTTCGGTTTATAAGGTGCAAACCCAATTATAACTCGGATAACATAGCGGCGCAATCCGCGAACCGAACATCAAAATGATATACAAACATTTCGCGAGTCGCGGACACGGCCAAGTGACACCGGGGGCCGTAACTCACCGGGCACGGGCGTTTTGTACCCGGTCTCCTCTTGAGGAAGCCGCGACTTGCCGCCGAATAAATCAGCGGCTGGCTCGGGGCCAGCCGATAGAGTGTTTCGTAGGTGTTCCCGGTACAGTGGAGACCCTTTAATCCGAACCGCTAAATGCCAGTATCCGGATGGCCGATTCGTCCGGATTACTGGAGCCACTGTAAATAACGTCAGCCGATCCGATTTCAAGAAAATAAAATTAAAAAAAAATATTTTCATAATTTTTTTTTTTTTTGTGATTGAGATATGAGTGTGGTTCTTTTTGGTTGCAGGCACGGTCAACGCCAACGGCGAGACCAAGAGGCAGAGGACGTCGTACACCCGCTACCAAACGCTAGAACTAGAAAAAGAATTCCACTTCAATCGGTACCTGACGAGGAGACGACGGATAGAAATAGCGCACGCCCTGTGCCTCACCGAAAGACAGATAAAAATTTGGTTTCAGAATCGGCGGATGAAGTGGAAGAAAGAGCACAAGATGGCCAGTATGAATATCGTTCCTTATCACATGTCCCCTTACGGACATCCCTATCAATTTGACTTGCACCCTAGCCAATTTGCTCATCTCGCTACTTAGGACGCGTTTACTGAGTGTGATTCCATTTTTAAATAGGTATTTGGTTTTATTTTTTATTTTCATTTCCGTTCTCGTTTTAGTCGCTTGACTCTTTGTTCTTATCTTTTAATTATTATTATAGTAACGAATTAGAAAATATAATTGGAACAAATTCGGAACTATACAGGGAAAGCTGTATAAATGTAATCTCTTGAATGGGGAGGAGAGACAAAGCTCAAAACCATAATCAAATTTGCAATTTGTCTATCCATCTCACTCCCGAATTCTACTCACTGTTATAATTCTATGTGATAAATGTTATTAGTTAGACAATTGCTTATGTTTATACGTCGTGAATGTGAGTGTTGCATGTGTGTATTTTGGAGCAAATTCAGGAAATTCACGACTCTTTGATGTAAATAACTATTATTAGAGGATCCAAATTTCAATTTAATGAGAGGGTTTATGCAACTAAACTCGTATTAATAAGTACCGATGTCAAACCAAATCGAATGCGCAACGTTCACTTAACTTTTATCTTTAGGAAGTTGTGTTTATGTAAATTTGACCTATTCGGGTATTCCATATAAAGCCGAATTGAACATATACTCACCAGATGATCTCTCCATTCGGCTAAAAGCGTTTATTTCACCACGATCAATGATCGCCCGATAAATCACAGTTATTAATTGACGCCTCCAAGTACAAAAATAGATGCGGTACCAATTAATGCCGTACCCTACCACTCATTATTATTATTAGTAGGTAGGTAAGAGTGCTAACGGCTACCATTTAATAAGATCCTTTTGAAAAATCCTTCTTTCTCTTGGACGACTTGAAACTAGGTAATAACGTCGAAACGTGATGCAGACTAATGCGGCAATGGTCGCGAATAGAAAATGCGTACAACTTATTCGAAATCACGCATGATGAATCCACTTTTTTCGTGTAATTACCATGCAAAAAGTTAATTGAAGAAATTAATTTGTCGTGTTGGCTTTCAAAAACAAATCTATAATAATATTATAATAACCGCGCACTCGTGCAATTTTCCCAGTTTCTCGTACATGATAATATGTATGTGATGCAGAAGTTGTCCTCAATTAGCTCATCATTAAAAGTACCTATAAGTACTACTGCAAGTGCTAGTTTCTATCTAATAACATGAAGTCGTCGCACCTTTGTAAACCAACCCGAGTTTTAATTTCGTGGGGTTTTATTACTAGATTAATCAAAATAATAGTTGTTTATTGTTATGAGTGCTTTAGGAGGCGTTTTATCCATTAAAGAAAATTAAACGCTAGAACGAAGTTCGAGCGTTAAAATTTCTTGAATAGATAAAACGTGATTAAAACACGAATGCAATACAATGTTTTATCCATAATCAATTCATAATTTGCTCATAACTATTTGATTTCTAAAAAATTACCTCTGTCATTACCATGAGTAAAATTGAACAAAATTATTTTATACACTTGCTTATAAAAAGCCACTTTATGGTTCAGAAAGTACCTTTGCCAAAAAGGTGGCATCTTGATGTAATGGCACACAAACGAGCTTTATGCCACTAGCGGGATAAAATACCTCCTAGTATGACTCCAATGAAACGTATTAAGAGTCAATTATGAGTTGATCGTGGGTAAAATAAATAATTGGCTGTTGACACAAATAATGAACAAAACAGTTTGGGTTTTGACATGGATCGTCCCTTAAATCCTTGCCAAAACCAATTAATATGTCACAACTTTCAAATATCCTCTATAAAACAAGACACAGACACAGCAACACATTGAAAGAAAAGTGGCATAAGTGATAAAAACTTTTGGACAACATTTTGAAAGAAATTGGTTGAATAAATCAGAAAATATAGAGGATACGCTTGAATGAAGAAATGAGTACCGGGTACTTTCGGATAAATGAAAATTCAACGTTACTTCAAATCGCTAACTCAACTTTCAGAAGCCCAAATCACAGCAAGTAAAAAGCCGTTGTTACAAACCAAAAATCACTTCAAAAATCTAGTTCCTCACTACAAGGTTGCAAAGATTTTAGATGTTAAGTGAATGTAATATCGATATCTGCCTATATTATCGGTGGTGCCCCATCCCCTCGACTTCGTGGATGCGAAAGCGATGGGAGTCCTTTCAAGTGACTTTGTCGTGTTACAGATTTCCACCTGGCGTCCCTCCAGGACGAAGGCTACGCATTCCACCAAGCGATGGGGATGGGCGGCATGGGGTCCATGCAGCGCGGTCTTTACGCCTGCGGCAGCCCCTACAGCTAGCCCTGGGCCTCCTACAACGGAGACTGCGGCCCCTCGTAGAGGCCAAACCCGTCGGATCTCAACTGCAGTCTCCGGCCTGCGATAGCGCGACGCTTCACCCCGGAATTGTCCAAAGAGATTTCTTTGGAATTATCGCCTCGATGAAGCGTCGCGGACTATCGGAGGTTCATTTTCGCCCTTTCGTTTCTCCTCGGCAACCGAGACGGTCTCTCCTCTGTGCCAATCACTTTCGGACGTTCTGAATGTTACGGCGGTACTTTTGGTGGAGTGATTGCGGCAAGAGTCGTTTTTTCGAATCGGATCGAACCCCCAATCAAGCGGATGTAAAAGACTAAGGTTATTTAGTACGGTGATAGAAATTCCTCGAGAAGGCTTATAAGTACTTATTACTTGATTATTATTATTATTATTATTATTACTATCCGAGAAAATGAAAAAAGCACGTGCAATATTGTTGAATTTATGATTTGTTTTCGACTTGAAATTATTGGTATAATGAACAGGTTTTTTGGTATTTTGAAGTAAATGTGAAAAGACACTGTGCTCACTAACATATTATAGTTCTTAAAAAAAGTGTGATTAAATTAGTCGATAGGTCTCTCTAGTGTACATACTTATAGCATGACAAGTTTCCCTTTTTGTAAATATTCTGTCACGACTTGAAGATAAATTATTATTCTTAAGTTATGTTGTATTATCGTACGGATGGTCTATTATTATGAAATAATAAAAGTACTAGGACTATTATACCCACATAAAAAAATGTACATAAACTTATACGGACACTCATGTATGACGATATCTTATTATAAAAATAATTCATATAGCGATCATACGTATGGTTTTAGTCGTAACTTCACGCGATTGTGCAAAACAATTATAATATGCGGAACCGTTTATTAAACATGCAAAAACTTATGATTAATTAACAAAAAAAATACGCAAAACATTCATTTAAAAACGAGTTGAGGAATAACTATTTGTGTAATAAAGTTGTACTATACTGTGTATATTTTAGCTCAATATTGTTTCGTTTTATATTTAAGTTTATTTATGTATTTGTACTTTGTGTGTGTGAAAGAAGTACAGCTTAGATTGTACAAGATCCTAATATTTACTGTTGTAATTGTCCACTCTGAATAAACAATTATTAAAAATGGCATTTAAATAAATTTTCTCGTGTTTCAATACCAAGGTTCTCACCGTACCTTCTATACAAGTAACTGGGTGTTTTGATAAAGTTAAAAATAATTCTGCTAGAAATAGAGTTGGGTACTTTGTATAAAGAGAAATTTATTCACAACATAACATTGTAATGTAAAATAAGAGACGTACACGTCTCTTCGGACGTTGCGAAGAATGTAAATGCAAATCTGTGGCGTTTCATGCTGAGAGCATCCAGTCTTTGGTGGTCAAGCATCAAAATAAAGTCTTCTGTGTCAATCTCCGTTCGTCTTCCAATGACATTTATGCTGCAAAATGGATTAACATATGCGTATTTTGCATACAAAACATTGCAAGACCCATTCATTCGAATGCAGAGCGACCGCAGAGAATGAACTCTTGTAATCATTGAAACATGTGAGGGAAATTCTACAAAAATAAGTTTCTTGGAAAATTTTACAGAAAACTGCGTTGTAAAATTAGTCAAAAATGGAAAACTAAATGTTCCACCTGTCGTAAAAGATTTCTTCTCAACGACTGAGACGACTAGAAAAAAGATCCCTCGTTACAGTGCACCTAAAATTCAGAGTCCTATTAAATAATTTATGAAATAATAGAGAATGCTGTAGATTTCTATAAAATTAGAACTCTAACTGCCATTTTATCTTGCAGAAGTCTAATCCTGTTAGTTTGGGAGCTTTTCGAGCGATGGCTCTGGCAGAGAGGTACGCAACTTTACTTAACAACAGGTTTCAGTGGTTCACCCTAGTTTACCTACTCGTAAATGGAAGGTAGACCGGAAAGATGTCAGTACTAGCATCTTGAGCACTATCGAAATTTCGGGAGAACCCTGTAAATAAATCAGGAATCGTTTCCGGAATTCAAGTGAAATTGCAGAGATGTCCTTATTTCAATTGCAAAAATCTAAGCCCACAGCTTCTCAATTCGGATAGATAATAATAGATTGATGCAAATCCTCACTTTGGTTGACATGCATATTAATGTTGTTGCAAAAATCGTGTGTGGCGATTTACATGAATGATCTCATCGGGAGGTCTCAGGTGAATCATAACAAAATCCGGCATAAATTCCCCAAATGGAATGAAAACTCTTTTCCGTTCTTTCAACATGAGGAATGCGATGAAAGGGCGCGATATCGGATCGTCGCATTCGGAGTAATGAAAAATTGAATACAGTCATATCTGCAGATAGACGTTGAAACGGTCCGCGTCTCCGATGAATGGGCCAACAAAATCGAAAAGCAAAAGGCCCATAGAATTCGACTTCCGCCCTCTCCGATATCGCCCCGTTCGACGGGATGGGGGAGAGACGCATGGATGCTGGATGCTTCCGAAGACGGCCATTATAAAAAAGGCGGTGATGATGCCGAATCCCTCGGCAGACTTCCCTGCCTGCCCTCTGGACCGGCATCATTTTACTGACAGCTGCATGGAGAGAGGGTCCCCGTATGACGTCAGCGACCATCATACAGCACTAATCCGATACTCCACCATTCAACATTCACGCATCAGACAATACGACCCAAAGTTGCAGTTATCAACAATTAGCCGACTCAAGAAAAATGATTTTTGATTTTGCGAAATTTGTCACCCGAAATTTAGTGGAGAAGATTTTGAAAAACCGACGACGGGGATGAATAAAATCCAGAAATCGCGCGGGAAGGTCCCTGAGGGACTTGGGGGTCCCGGGGGCTTTGGAAGACGGTAAGGTTTATGACCCAATATTAACTGTCTCCAATAATAATTTATGTTAATGGCTTTCGGGCCGGCAGCAAGCTACCAGGGAAGTGAAGCCGCGACAGTTGGTACCGAAACGCAGTGAAAAGTGGAAGTATCGTGTTCTCATGCGGCTCGCATCGGCCGAAATTCGACTCGATCTGAATTATTCAACGGAAAACAATGATCGCACACCGAACATACCGACGAACAGGTGAGCAAAACTCATTTTTCAATCGAAAGAGTTTCGAAAATCGAAGATTCGGGCTTACGATATCTGGAAAATTGGAATAGCGATTTTTCTCTATAAAAACCCGTTCTAAAATTAACGAATTTTTAGCCGCTTTCGAATAAACCAGGATACGCACACACATATGTTAGTTAATTTATTCACCACATTATAGGAAATTAAAATTCCGAATGGTCCCCACGAGTTGGAAGCCGCCTCGTTACCGGCTGATTCTATTTAAAACTGTTGATGTTATCATGCGAGGCTGTTCACAGAAATTCGAAATTTCGCAAAAGTGATATTGTTCAATCGTGGATGAATTAATTTCATAAATCGATTGGCGCCATTTGAGAAATGTTTATACTAGTATGTGCACAATTTGTGCGCAATGGCGAAATTGGCGCAAGCGCGAACTCGTGCAATTTTAATCAATACTCCAGAAAATTAGCATATCCGTTATTAATGCCAGAACTAAAACGCCTACGATTATAATAATATCTGGGCATTGCAAATGTGAGTCATTAAGGTTGTTGTTTTCGAACGATTTCGGTTTCTTTTCGTTTTTGCTTGACCCAATAATATTAAAAGGCAACAGCGCGCCGCCGTAGGTCGACGCAATAAAACATTAAATTTTCTCGACCAAGACATGTTTATGTATCGGTGGTACCTATCTATAGGTAAACAAGTTTATTTTATTATTCCGCAATTCCCAACGGCTGTTTATTTATACACACTCGACGGTGTAACAATTAGTTTCAAAATACACTAGCAATTGTGGGTGGCGGCGACAAATACTCTAAATTAATCGCATTGCCAAATGTCCCGACTGTGAGGTCATCAGTTTTATTCTTGTTTTGCGGCAGAGAGGAAGGCCGGGATCTGTTGTGACGACCGTTTATAGTTTTGACATCCTTTGCGTAAATTGAGGAAAATTTTAATCGTTATTAACGCGACGTCAAATCGAGTAAATCATGATTAACCTGTTGGTCGAGTCCTGTAATCATCAATAATAAACTCATTCCTAGCCCATTGAGCTATTAATAAAACTTGGGGACGATTTGATCAAACATTCGCTACCGAAACATGTGTGCAAGTCGACTGAACTGGCGCAAATTTTTCGCGTTTCGATCACAATGTGGATAACGACAATGCCTTCATTACCGGCTCGTTCATAATGAGATCTGATTACAGAGAGGGGAGGGCGAGGTGAAAACGCCGAAAGGGCGGACCGTTAATTCGAATCGACCGAAGCTTTCAAGTCGCACAAATAAAAGATCCCGGCGGAAGAAATTGCGGATGAGATTGGCCCGGTCCGATCAGAGGAGCTGACCCTGGTTGACTTTTACGCCGAGAATAGCAACAACAATGTCAATGACACGTGGAAATCGATCAAGTCCGAGAGAGTCGGTGAACTCGAAAATCGAAATTCGCTTTCGTCCGCTTCCAGTGACCCAGTGATAATTTCTCGGGATCGTGACGACGACGATTCTTCGATTCGCCACACCTCGTCTCGTGTAATAATACCCACTACAAGAGTCATGAGCATAGTACCGGGGTACTCGGTGGATTTACAATGTCATTAATCTTGGCGTCTCTGTTAGGAAAGGTCGGGTCCGGCATTGCGCTGTGTCATGCCGTGCACTATCCGTATTCTATTAACGTGCAACAATGCAGAGCAGGGGAATAGGTCAAGAAATCGCCCCGGTTGATCGCGAAAATCTGCAGCTAGAAGTAGCAAAATCAGCAAAAAAAGTAGTCTAGATTTGGGGATATCCGGGCCGGGCCAGGTGACGGTACCTCGAGCTTTTACACGGCGGTAATAACGGGCCCTGCCCTGGTCTTGTTTGACAATCGGTTTTAGTGCACCATAAATTTTTATAACCAACTTTTATTGAAAGAAGCCGAGCAGTAAATCAGTCGAGTTCTCCGAGGGACAAATAGAGCTCGTCGGACAGCTCCCTTTTCACGAGCTCTCCACTTCTCTAGCTGGGTGCCCTCTTTTCGATCTTTTGTGCGATATATCCGCGATCCCCACGTTCCGGATTTTTTCGTACCGAGGACGATAATCCGGCCGCCGAGAAAATCGCCGTAATTTCCGATTCGGATTTCAGTTTGGCCGGGAAACGTCCGCCGTGGGACCCTAGAGGAGGACCCGCCCGTTTTCCGGGCGATTTTCCGCGGAATCTGCGAGATCGAGGACGGAATCGAGTCGACCCGAGCCGGGCCCGGACTGGCGGGATCCAAACTGGTTTCAGGCCGTCATTTCTCCGCACGGAGGAATTCCGCACGTTTCGCCATAGCCGGATCGCAATAATGACGATCGCAAGGTAAAAATCCGCCGTTATTAGCGAGAGCGCGAGTGCCGATAACGATCGAGAAACATCCGCGAGCAATGCGCGACAAATCGCCCTAAATGGATTTCCGAACGGCATTTACATCCTCACTCGACCACTTGATCGCCTCTCTCTCTCGAGTAAAACGATTTCCCGGGTCCTTTTTGAGGAATTTTTACCTACCCGATAACGCGTTGATTCCGCGAATCAGATTGCGGGCCTCGCCCGGCCTACCTGTGGAGGTAGGTATAGAAGACGAGGTTTCCGATGCCTTCGGTCTGGTGGAAACGAAATAATTTCGGACGAAACGTTTTTTAAAAGCGTAAAAAGCGGTTAGGAGGGAAAGACCGACAAGACTGATGGCCGCTGTTTGTTAATAAGTGATGAGTTCACAAAAGATTTCCACCTAAATGGGGGCTCTTTTCACGCGAATCCTTACGTTCCAACCCTTGTACCGCGACTACGCCATTGAAATCGCGCTAAAACCGTCATAATTGCCGAACACAATCAAACGTTCGCACCTCGAAAGCCGAATCAATTTCGCCAAGAACCAAGAAGAAACTTTTCGGCTTTGTCTAGTTTCTTTTCTTATAATCCACGGATACCATCGCCATAGTAGACGAGGGGAACTTTTATTATTATACCCATCGATAACCGTTACTATTAACTATACTAGAAGCCAGACAAAATTCCGAAAATTTCAAAATGCTGTAACTTCCTTATTAGTGGAGCTATCCAGTCGAGTGAGGCGGGAATCGCTTAGTTTGCTCAAAATCCATTAGGAATTGTGTCCAGATTTCAATTTAGACGGCATTTGGTGATTTTTCAATTTTCGAATTTTTTTTAAGAAATTTGGTAATTTTTTAATTTTCGAAAATTTTTAAGAAATTTTTGTCAAAAATTTCAAACTGCTGTAACTTCTTCATTAGGGGAGCTATCGAGTCGATTGAGACGGGAATCACTTAGTTTACTCAACATTCATCAGGAAAAGTGTTCAGGTTTCGATTCAGACGGCATTTGGTAAACTTTCAATTTTCGAAAAAATTTAAAGAAATGTTTGACAAAAATTTCAAAGTACTGTATTTTCTTTATTAATGGAGATATCGAGAAAAAATTGAAAAGGGCTTTCAATTGAGTCTTCAGGAGTGGGAAAATTCGTCTAATATTGGCGGATCATTGACAAAAAGCGTCAATTATTTTTTTTTTCTTGTGCAACCGGGCACCGGAGTATAAGTATACCTACTTATCACATTTTTCTAGATTAGTAGAAATACTCACGCAGTAGGTGGAAATCGACTAAAACGGAGTTTAATCAATTCATAATTAAGCGCTTTATAGTCCACGACTTGTATCTGTCCGCAAGAAAGAGTCTGGGTTACGCCTAACGTTGAATCAATATTTATTTCTAACTGCTTCTCGATAAAGCCTCGCGAGGGATCCGCAGGTAAGAGGCGCGATTAATCCGTTTCAAAAGCGGCCTTGGTTTCGCCTTGTTGAATTAAAAATTAAAATTTAATTACGCCGAGAGATAATTCCTGTCGGGACGCCGGGATAATGAAGTGGAGGGCGCAAATGTGCGACCTCTGTGACGACCTCTGCGCCCCCAATTTCGTCCATATCGACTCAGTCCCGATATACCGTCTCTTCAAGGTCCACGCGGTAGTAAAGATAGTGCCGAAACGTCCACGAATATGACGAAGAGTATCGACTCGATTAGTCTAATGAAACTTTCCCCGATCCGAAAATTCGGTTCGAGAGCGTCGTAAATTAGTATCATAAGGGAGGGTGGCGATTTCTCGAGATTCTCTCAATTCTCTGTCGGGAATTTCGGTCGCCGCTGAAATTTCGGTCGGCGCTGAAATTTCGGTCGGCGCTGAAATGTCGGGAGGAAAAGCGGGAAAATGCCGGCGGCTCGGGAAATCGGCGGCGCAAGTTCCGCCTGTGCGCGGGAAAACTGGGCGTGAGGCGCGATCGATCGAGCATCGGGGCCCCCGAACGCTGAAAACGGCTCCCCTCCCTCGGGCGGGCATCTCTTCAGTGTCACGGGCGGCTGACGGCGGCCCCGACGCCGTCCGCTCTCCTGTCAACGAGATGCGCGGGCGGAAAGTGCCGCTTTCCGGCCCCGATCGCCGCCGCCGCCTAATTGCCCCGGACACCTGCCATCCGGACCAGCCAGGTACGACAATTCCGACGATTTTCCGCCCTCCTCGAGCATCCCTCGTCTCTATTTACCGTGCGGAAAACGCGTTATTATTATCGTGCGCCAAGTCGAGATCGCTATCGCCCATCATTCCGGCCGTACGTGAGTGTGCGAGGGCTCATTTGAATTTCAGAATTAACGATTTTTAATCGAGGCAACTTATACCTACTCTGTATTATAGTGCGGTGGCCGTGATCGGGGAACGAACCAATTAGCCGAATTTATCTCCGCTAATTCCTCGTTAGTGCGGCTTTATCGGGATCATCTTTTAATAAATCGAGATCTTGGGGATTTCTCGGAGCGAAAAATAAGGACTGCATCAGAGATGGGGAAATTCGGCCTAATTATCGCGAATTTAAATTGCCGGTAATTTGAATATGCCCGCGTTAATGAAATTGACCTTACAGTGGAAATTTATGGCGGTATTATAAAAATTAAACCGCCGTCGGTCGTGTCGTATAATTTTCTGCGAGTTAGATTCGTTTAGATTTGATAATGAGGTCGGGATCATGCACGGAATAACGTGAATTTTTCTAATATACGCTAAAGAAACCGGAGCTTTTTGAGCGCCTCCGGGGCATTAGTGTAAGTCACGCATTTACATAGGTACGCCATGAGGAGCGATTGATGTCTTTATCCAGCGACAAACTCGCCCTGTGCATGCGAATCACGTTATGCGACGAAGACCATATGTGCGAGTCTCTGAATGTGTAAGCGAATTTCTGCAATATTAAAAAACGGATTTCCTCAAAAATAAAAACGCGACGCTTGTTTTATGGGCCGTTTCGCTCCGTTTTGCCCCGAATCGCGAGAGGAAAAGAACAATGGACATGGACCGAAGCCAAAACATCTATCCGCAAGGCGGACTTATAATAACCGGTAGATTAATGGAAAGATGGACAATCGGACCGCAGCAAGCTATTCTTATCACTGCCGAATCCTAAGCGAATCCACTCGAGCCAGAGAAAAACTTGATAGAAATTTTCTAAAATTTCAAAATACTCGACCGTTTTAAAATTGATTCCTCCATCGGTGTTCCAGCTGCACCGGATCCGAACCAGGGAACCATCCGTTCGTTTAACGCAAGGGGAAGCGGGAACCCGCCGAAACGCAGAATCCGGCCCTAAATTGATCCAGTGCGGTGTCGATTCCACATGTTCAACCCGTCATCGCCACGTCCCGGAGTGTGATGTCATCACCGCCCATGTTTTCGCCTCGGTACGAGCACGAAACCGTGTCAACAGAATTATTCCATCAATTTCGGCTCGGGTTTAGCGCCATAAATTCATCGCGGTCGCAGGTGATTATTGTAGCGCGGTGCATTTTCGAAAATATCGTCGCGGTGTATATTTGGGTCGTTAGCATTTAACCGCCGGCCATCACAATAACGCCGCGTTAAATTTATTGCGGATAAATGCACCGTAAAATTGTTACGGAGGGAACGCGGCCCGCGAGTGCGATTTCGATATAATTAAGTGATGATGAGCACGCCGCGGATGATTAATGAGAACGACGAATTGATTCCACAATCACACGCACAAAGGGATTTTAATTTTAAATAATGTTAATTCATCATTCGGACGGAACGTGTGCGTGCGATAATTGCTCGACCATTGTAGTACGTAATATCAAACCGATTTTCCGTTACAGTATCGAAAAGCACGGATTGTCCGTAGACCTATTCAACTTGTTCATGAAATTGTTAATGAGTGATTAATTATGGTCGAGCGTGTACGCAAACATAACGCCGAGACGGAAACAATGCCTTTAACGTGGGCGATAAAAAATCTAATGGCCGCTTATTCGAGTCGAAAGTGTCTTTTTAGTGGCAAATATGGATTTAATACGGTGCCGGAGTAAATTAAAACGCCCGGAGCGTGCGGTAATTTATTGTCGAAAACACAAATTGCCGAGTGATAAATTGAAATTAATTTCGCGTTTCTAAAGGAATCACGGCGACGGCGATCGATGGTGGCCTTTCCTGCCCCTCCTCCTCCCTATAAATAGCAAATTAGCAGCCAGTCGTATTGTCATTTGATCGTCTGTCGTAAAATTTATGACGGCATAAACATCAGACATTGAAATTATCCAGAAATTGATATTTATTGTTTACAGGCGAAACGCTGTTCTCCATTCACACCCACCTGATGCTTCGTTCTGGTGCTGGCACAGCGGATCCGTGAATGACCCATGCGGAACAAGTCGGAAACACCTTTCACGTAAGATAATAGGCGAATCGTAATTCTAGTCTAATTAGGCGTCATAAATCCGCCTGCTTTACGGGTCGGAGGTGTGCAGAAGATCGAGATAAGAAAATGTATTGTTGGTTGCCTAACTTCGAAAGCTCCAAACGGTCCGCCATCTCCCGCTATTGATGGCTGGTCAACAATTTCAATTCCACAATCGGCACAATCCGATTGGTGGAAATGGAATAGTGGTCGTTGTTTCCTATCTGCGTTTTATTCCTTGCTGGTTTTATTTTACTTATGTATTGATTAAAATTGGTTTATTAAAACTGGTTTTGTTTCAGATTCGATGCAAGCACGAAGATTATGTGTATTTAAACTACGCTTCACGTTAATGCTCTACATCTACCCTGTAGATCCGAATTTGTTTGATATCAGGCGACAAATTCGGTTCTAGAGAGGTTTGTGTGGTGCATACATTGCAACGTGACAGATAGGTAAAATAGTTTGAGATTATTATTGTAATATAAGTATTGTAAAACTTTAATTATTCAACCACCATTAAACCATACTACCATACAAGAGCCATGTAGTATTCTAAAGATATTAAAAATTCTGATTATGAAATGTTTCAACTTTTATTGCAACGTTATTTCACAAAAAAAAATGATCAAAAACAGATACCTGATATAGGGTCGATTCTGTATCAATATGTTAAAAATATAAGGCCATTGAAATGCTAAAAGCACGGTCACATTAGATTTCATACCAAAAATATGTCATAAAGTTTTCAGTAATCGACCCTCTAGCATATTAACGGCCTTTTGTTTTTAACAGATTTGATAGAGAATCGACCCTAATAGGGGTTTTTATGGAAACTTTGATATTTACAAAATACCTATAATTTATACCCACGATTAAGAAAATTTGGAATATAAAATTATTTTAAAAATTTTAATTGTTATGTAAAGTAAAATAAAGTATTTCTTGAAAGTTTTGCAAATGTTGAAATTCAAGGATGATTTATGCAACAAAAGGCCGCGTATGGAATAGGTCTACATACCTTGTAGATATCATAGAAATATTTTATCATAAATGAAAATGAGTGTAGTTTTGCACAGTGCTGGTGATTTCAATGCTAGATATGAGAATATTTACCATCAATAAGTATTTGTGATGTGTATTATTGCATAGGTATTTTAATATTGAAATATGGAGACATTCACCTCCGTTGTGTTCTTTATTAATTGTTGCTATCAAGAGTTCAAATATGAAAAGAATTGAAGAGAACAATAGAAAGTCTCTTCTTGATCTGGAATTACAAAAATCGATTTGCATCAAAATTACGACGGCGGATTTCTCATTTACAGAGCCTGCATTGATTCTCTTCATTCTTGAACGCTCTGTATCTGTATTATTATTATTTTATTATTCTGTAATCATTCAAGTTCAGAAAGAATGTAACACATGAATTACTGGTTGCATATGTTATAGAAGCTCTACTACAAATATAAAGCTTAAGAAAATCGAGCTTTTCGTTTAAAGTTTAAACTGGCTCTGTTATTTATTCATGTAACATTCACAATGTCAATTGGATAATTATTGTTTAACAAAGTCACATCTCTGGATATTTTTTTCGATTTTCAACTCATCACTTTCGTAACTTGCTTAGATAGGTATACTTTAGATATTTCTGTCAAATATTTCACAAAAAAATTCATGAACGAAGTGCAATTGCTAATTAGAATAAAAATGTTGACGAGATGTACACGCGTTGAATAATGACCTGTCAAATATTCTTGAGTATGTGTTGAAAGTTCCAATGACAAAAATAACATTTGTATACGTAGTTTTTGCGCCCCTGACGAAAGAGCCAACGGACTTATTTACGTATACTTGAGCAAGTATTTGAATGCTTAATAAGCATCATTCGAACATAAACGTTTACTGTACAATATCGATTTATTATTGTGCCCATAGTTTATCAATTATAATGCCCTTAATAGCGAAGAATTAGAATTACAAACGTTAAAACCTAATGTAATAATTATATCCATTGTGCATGTAAAATGTGGTAGGCATTAATTACATTTCTTTTGTGTAAGATTTGATTCTAGCCGTTACAGAGAAATAATCACAGCGAGTAAGTCCAAGGTGATTGACACGGCTTTTGTTCTGGGCTCATTCAATTCGAAATGATTTTTCTGAAATAAATAAATCATTTCGAGACGTATACCTCCGGCATAGCAGACTGAGGCTTGGTGCAATTAAAGTATGAATTGTCGTAAACTACTACAGTGAGTTGATACGTGTAATAGGTATTCTATTTAGAAAAAACAATGGATTATTAATGAGCCTTTTGGCCTAACAAAAACCCGTGCGAGCAGCCACGACTCCCACAAAAAAGTAACAATAACTCTCGGCGGTTGTCGATGTGCCCACGTTCCGTTGTAAAAACGAGTCCCGAATGTGAGGTCCGGCATATCGTCAGTTTTTTCGTTTTTATTAATTAAGTGCATTAAAGTCTTACCCGGCCGAAATCCGCCGTGTTAAGGGTTTCGAGATAAGCAGGCAGCGGTAAGCAAGTATACCGGGAGGTAAGATTAATGATACAGTGCCTAAAGATTCAAAAGTGACACGAAAATCTCAGCCTCTGCTCGGAGAGACCCAACTGCACGGGGCTTTTGTCGGCTCCACACAAGCAGTTGGCCCCCTCGGAGGTAAAAATATCGCTTTCGTACCCGGCCACCGCCCGAATTCAATCCGGACTTGATTTCGAAAGCTCGTAATTACCGGCCAATTGAAAAAGCCGAGCAGGAAATTATTTTCGCCCGCCAGAACTGTGCGCGCCATAATTCACGCATCACGCAATCTTTCGGGAAATAATGGCATCATAATGCAAATTTCGAGTTATCGATTTGTAATTTGTGCTTTACTCGATGCAGGTATACAAGGGACGTCGCAAGAAAAACGCCGCCATCCGGATTTAATTATCTTGAAACACCAGTTTCATTTTGTTAAATGTTGTGCTGCGTCATCAGACAGAGGAATCCTTTATTTGAGAGTTCATCGCCGGATCAGCTCCTCGGTATCCGAGATGTTGCAATTTTCTGAAAGCTCCCCGGAGTTCTTTGAGTCGAGGGGGCCGCGGACTGTTCCGACACGTCACTCACTCTGAAACTTACCCATGATTAATGATCGCTTAGCAGCGCACAGCTTCAAACAACAAAGTTTTCCCAGAGAAAAAAATATTGTATATAAGAAACGAACGTTCGGAAAGAGTCTTTCTATATCTACCCTTCAAGATTACGTTCTGCCCTCGAGTCGCGGGGCCTCCACCACTTCGCCTCCGCCTCGCTACGTCCTTTCTCTCTGACAGTTCTCCGACGCTCCTCCGTTTCCTTTATTCTAAACGAAAATGCTGGATGCTCATTCCAGTGTTCCGACCCACCGACCGAATTTCTTAATAAAATATCTCATTATAAGCAACAAAAATCACAATATAATCCCGGAAAAAGCCGTAATTAGAAAATGTGATCCAATATAGAGTTGATCGGTTGAGTAAACATGAGTTTCCAATCCTAGAATACCCAGTAAATAAGTTATCGGAAGGTTTCTTGACACTTTTTACGCCAAAGTGGTTGAAAAAAATCCTGAAAATTTACTGTCATCTCTTAAATCCAAAAGTATTCTACGTCACTGATTACGTAGGAAGCTTTCCACAATGTGGCAACGTCGACGGTCTGATTGACGTTTCACATAACCTCAAATTATCCGCCGAAACGCGCCGTCACTTTTTGACTGCGTATTTTTTGTGTATTATTCACAGTTTTTATCCCAATGGAGCAATCGATTGATCACTTTAATTTCGTTTCATTGGTTATGGATTAACCTGTTTCCAATCAAGACGACATTAAAACTGCAACGTTGCCAAAAATGTGATCACACCTCAGTGGTTGAGATTTCTCCAACCATTCAAGCGATAATTCAAATTTTACAGAATATCTTTGCGATTTTCCGAAATTCTAACTTTTGATATGTTTGCATTTTGATTTTTTCTTTCATAGAAATCGACTATAAAGCTATTAATAAAATAGAATCGATCAATATGTTGAATTTTTGCTGGAACATTATACCCTTTTCGGTAGTCTCGACATTGTTCGTCACTTCGTCAGTGAAGTCGTTATTACTACAGGGCAGTAGCGCCGTGAATTCTGAATTGTCATCGTTACTAAGCTCGATCCGTTATTGCATTTCCCTGTTTTGATTCGTGCGACCTCGCCATTAACCCGTTCGTAATTCGTCCGGTTCTACTACTGAATGCGATTTTTCCCCGATGGATTTCGGAATTGTCGACTCGACATTTTGAAAGGCGAGCAATCCGGACCGTGAAACCGCACCGCTCAGTTTGCACCGTCCTAAATAGTTGTAAAATCCCCCGAAATCACGAAAACCATTAACGGACTAAAGGCGATGCTTTGAAGGCACCAAACATCATTTATCTAGTCCGGACCGGACGCAAAAGCCAATACTCAATTGAATGGTGAGGACCATCATAGGCAAATTCATCTTCCAGACCGACCGAAGGAAGCGGAACGACCTTAACCCAATTCCACCTTTTCAACCCGATATTTTTATAAGTTCAAATGACTTTGTGTAGGTCGTGCTGATATCATTAGGAGAAGTCCGGGAAGGACAGGTATTACACTCTGCACTTACAGGTTGTGTTTATTAAAATAACCTTATCTTGACCCGATGGATGTACTTGCAGCATTGGGTGCATTTTTTCGAATGCAAATGCTGCGGGTTTCTTCTCTAATGCGTCGCGGTAACTGTACCCAGTGACAGTGATCAATCGCTAATCGCCGTATTCACATGGCTGCGATATTTTTATCATCGATAGTGACAGCCAAGACGAGATGTTCGTCATAACACATATCAGTCAATACATAAATTACCTTTGGTCATATAAATGCAAATTGTGGTTTCTCTCGGGCCGAGCGATGGGTTCGCATCGTGCGGGACGGACCTTGAGGGGTCTGGAAAAATTTCCGCTCCGAGCTCGAAACGTTAGATGGCTACAGGCAGATAGGACGAACCGGGGTGAGAGAGTTTCCTCTCGGCGTGCACGGGGAAATATGTTTGTAGATCTAAAAATGCAATCGCCCGAAGATCAATCAATCACGCGCAAGTTGCGGAAGAGCGTAGTCGATCCGGTCGTGCCTAAATGAGATGTTTGCTTATCAAACGGAAACTCTCTTCCTGCGAGATAAAATTCTCCGGGCAAACTTTCGTCGAGCAATTTAACTGAGGAATTCGCTCCGCCGACTTGATTATGATTGATAAGAGAATTACGGAGGTGATATTACCAGAGAGGCGCCCGCATACACCCCGATGGCAATCGGACGCCCCCCGCATAGCGAAGTTTGCGTTTTTGAAAGGTTATGGAGTTTCGAAAGAGTGCGAAAATCCAATTTGGCACTTTTCTTCTGGGAAAAGTTGCGGCGATGGCCGGGCCGTGACCGACATTCGCACCCGGAACTAATACGGTAATAAATCACACGCAAAGATCTTATAAAGCCTTTGACTCCTGTGTGCAGAAACTGATTACAGAGAGGCTTGCGGTATTAGTTTATGATCACCATAAATTATCAGTCGTCGGGCTCCTGGCTATCACATTCCGCCCGCTACCCAACACGACCGGGTTTACTTAATACGTGAGTATCAAAAATACGGAATGCCTCATTATACTAATGAAAAAGTGACGGTCATTAACGAGTTTCTTGTTTTTTCGATGTTTTTGAAACTGTATCTAGTTGAGGCACGTCCGTCGCTCCGATATAAATTAACGCCTCCGAATCATTTATTTCCATCCGAAAAAGGAAGATAATCAAATGTCAAATTAAATTCACCTTTGTAACAGGTGTAAAACCTCTTGGAAAGACGTCTTTCGGTTTATGCTAACGTCCTAATTTTCTGATCTTTTAACCGAGAGCACCCATCGCCGTGAAACAATAAATCATAAGAGGGAAAATGTCAAGTGGACCATCATTCTCAACACGATTTACTTCTAATGATTATAAATACGCCTGCTTCATATCAGAAATTGCTGAAACTTTTACTTTTCCCATCGCTTATTATTAGTTTTATTTATTGTTGTGTGCAACGGTGATGGGTAATAAATCGCCGTCTCGGATTTCGAAAAATCAGCGGTATCATCAAAACGAACGATTTTTTCGGATTTCCTTTTGCCTTTCGAGAGGTCTCGAGGTCACCGTTGGCGTGATGGGCACCACGGCGAAAATCTGCGCTCGCGGTTTATTAATTCCGTAATGGAAATTCGACGAGGGAAGAGCCGACACACTTAACAAGAATTTTCAATTTGGCCGCTCCGATATTACGGCATCATGTGATATGATGATGATGATGGGAGCGGCTGTGCCACGTTATAATAATAACCGGCGCGCACAGCGAGCGAGAAATTATAATTTCAATAAGGCGAAAATCCTTTTAAAAATTTTATCGCACGCCAAACATCGCCAAGTAAACAAATTTCCAGCCGAGAAATTGCCACCCCACACTTTCCGGGCGGCCGGGAGCACTCTGGCAAAATTACATTTCAGTTTACGCAAGTAAGTATTTCTCACGTGTACACAACGACTTTTACGAAAACGAAAATTCGTCTTTGTACTTTGTCGCCCCCGAATCGATTCGACGACATCCATCACAATTTCCACCACTGGGCCCATAATGAGCCCGATAATGGACTGGCCCAAACGGCGGCGGCCACGAGTGCAAAGTGACATTGTACGGCAAAATGACTGGGCGTGATGACGGCCCGCTTGTCACAAGGCGGATAAATTCATCATTCGGGCGCCTCGCCACCGAGATTCGGGAATTCGAGGCCCGAAAATCGATGACGTCATTCCGTGCTAGAGGACTGCGCTTATTTTATTTCCGTCTCGGTGCGCGATGAAATATGGATCGAAACGTCAAAAAGGGGACCTACTCCCGGAACGCGAAGGGTGACACGGGAACCGCCACCGAAAGGGGATGGGCCCTCGCGTTTTGTGTCTTTGTGCTGTTGGGAAAATACTCTCCGGCTTAAACGGAAACATCTGTAGGGGGCCTACACGAACTTTACACGCGAACCAGACCCTCCGGAGCTCCATTTTGAATTCCGATGCACCGCACATACGTGACTCAGTCTTGAGATCCAAATTTTCGAAGGAGAAAACCCGATACTTCGGTTGCTAGTCGCGAAAACGGGAATTAAAGTGGAGGAGTGCGCGTCTTAATTGGGGTGTCATTAGCAAGAGTCGGACTTAATTCGAGCGGCAGCCGGGTGTGTCAATCATTTTCACCCCATTTCCAATTAAAACTTGCAGCCACTGGGTTAATTAAGTTATTGATATTTCTGTTTCGCGTTTCTTATAAAGGAGGTTACTGTAATACGGAAATAGTGGAAATTCGCGAAAGGTGAGATCGATGGGTAAACGAGTTTTACGAAATTCGGGCGGTGAATAAGTCACGAAGGGCCCACCGATGGCTGACAGTCTTACTGGAGCTGCATAAAGCCGCATCAGAGCCATTGTTGAAAGTAAAAGGACACAATTATTATTCATTTGTAAATGTCAGTGGTGCCCGATATTCAATATGGTGGGAGTCACCGGACCACACGACATACTTGATAAATGATGTCTGATTCTTGGGATAGCTCTGTTTTTGAACACTTTTGCGATGTGTGCTGCTGAATATTTTAGGTCTTCGGGTTCACGGATGGGACGTGCTTCCGCCTCTGATGCCTCTGTTCGCTCCCATTTGGCGTCGTTTCCCTTCCTTCCTCTTATAAACATGACATGTTTTTCTTTCGCCGTTCGCGATTATAAATATTAGGGGCTTTCGCCCCCGTTCCGACTCGACGTCGTCGAGCTCTTTCAGTTTTTCGACTCGCTTCCGGCCCAAATTACGAAACATTAACTTCCAAGGCGGTCGGCGTCATCACGATTGGGCCCTTCGCGGACGACAAAACATGCTAATGGTCCCTAATGGCACACACACCATCCATCGATTTGCAATTTCGCCTATACCACCCCTATGACAAATAATATTCACAGACTGGAAAATTATCCACATTTTTTTGATTTTCTGGTACCTAAACCGAAATGCCTAACATCCAGCTAGTTACAAACGATGACACGAAGCGGCTTCTCTTTTACCGTATAATCCCCAGTCCCTTGATGATTTCAACAATTTGCTAGTTCTCTATAGTTTTCGGTATATGTTTCCCAGTCAAAGGCTTCAGGAAACCCTGTCAGTACCTCGGATTTCTTGGAGAAAGTGACAATCCGTGAGAAATTTCAAACTTTGGATAAGTTGAAAAGAAGTTCAAACTTAGGTTTTCGGGGAATAAATTTCCCCTGATGTGAATGATTGGAGTGCGCGTTGTTATTCGAAGTAAACGGGGTGGGTTATTATACGTATGATGGGATACATGTTGAAAATCGATTTTAATTTCATACGGAATAACAACAAGGAAGTTTTTGTCAGTTCGGCTACCTTACTCATTCCGGTGCCAGGAGCCTTTGGGATTTCATCGTATACAGCTGCATGACTTTCAAAATTTCATAAAATATGCGGTTGCAACAAAGTGACTTGCACAGTTCTCTGGAGACTCATAACGTTATTGTGTTTCGGAGGGGCTTATCGCAACGTGAATTTCACGAAAAAAATACAGACCAACAGACAACCCATACCTCCACACCGATAATAATAATATTTCCAGAGAATCGAAATTCCACGCTCGATCAATCAGAAACCTGCCAAAACACCACCGAGATTCCCATTGAGATAGCAGTTTACAGTCAAAATATTTTCAGTCGAGCTCGATCGAAACCACCCCGTTTCGAATTTAAACACCGAAAAGGGCGCACATCGCTAATAAATAAAATCAGTCGAAATCCTTATCGGGCGCCGATTCTATTACTCGGGGCTGCTCCATCGCCGAGTCTATTGTCGGCAATCAATTTTAATAATCCAGAAACGCGACAGTTACCCATATTTTTAAACCTGTCACGGGGCCCATTTATTAATGATCATTAGTCCAACGTGACGTTCCGACTCGACTGACGACTGTCCTGGTTTAGGTCCAAATGCATTTTTCTTGTATTAATTAGACGTTTTATCGGCCGACACTGGCAAACTTCCATCAGCCACTATACCCTCTCTGAAGGGAAAAGGGACTTTCCGCACTCTCTTTCAGGACGCAGTTCGCCGATATTCGCGGAAACTCCCGTCTCCCGAGGGGCACACACGATGACGGCCCCGAAGACGGGCCCTCTCTTTCGCTCCCATGGGAAGATGGCGAAACTCCAGTTTCGAAGTTGCAGTACCGAAATTTCGAGATTCGAGGGGGGGCTCCAACCCCCCCTCCAGGTCCGCCCCTGGTGGGAGGAGTGCGAGACTTGGAAGTCGGAGCTTTTCGCCGTACCTCCAGTCCAGCCGCGACTTGACAAGAGAGTGGTCACGTCAACCTCCTCCCGAAAAGTCACGATAAGCGCAAATCCAGTGGCGGGTGCAGTAATAAGAGGTGTCGATAGTGTCCGAGTGCGGATCGGCGCTTTCGGCCGATTTCCATGAATTAAAAGCCGGATTGGCCCGCGTTCGTGCCCGGTCGGGTGCGTGCGAAGCTCCGACCGCGTGCTCGCCGGCCCCCTCGCGTCTCCGCCGGCGCCGGATCGGCGTCATCCATCATGGTCGATGACGTCGCGCCCGCCGGTTGGTAGGAAGCCGGTCACGTGGCGAGGGCCCCGTCCCGGGGGCGTGTCAAGCCGGGCGAGCTTCTCGGGCGGAAGGGGGACGCAAAAAAGGAGCACCATGTAACCTAGTGCGTAGCGAACCCCCCACCGGCCAGCTCCTCGATCCGGCAGAGCTTTCCGAGGAGAAATTGATGGTCATGAGCTCGTTCCTGATGAACCCGGTGTCCGCCGGCGGCGCCGCGCTGCCCTCGGGCTACCAGCAGCCCCACCAGCACATCGTCGACCCCAAGTTCCCGCCCAGCGAGGAGTACAGCCAGAACAGCTACATACCCTCGCCTCCGGGCGACTTTTTCGGCAACCACATCTCCCAGCAGCAGCACCACCTCCAGTACGGCTACCACAACCACCACCAGCCCTCGGGGGCGTACGCCTCGGGGGGCCTCGGGAACGGCGGATACGGCGGATACGGTAACTACTACCACCCGGCCCAGATCCACCCCCATCACGGGCCGCCGCTGCATTCGCACCAGGTGCGCCCGCCTCTACCCCTGCACGAATCGCAGGCCCTTTGTAGCCAGCAACCCCCGGTCACCAGCTCCTCGATCCTGCAGAACCTAGCAGAAATCGCTCCTAACGTGCAAAACAGCAGTGAGGTGAACTCTAGTGCGTGCATAAGCCCCGCTTCCGGACATGGACAGGAATCGCGCAGTTCGCCCCCTGGCCAACACCTCCAGGAGCTAGGGCTAAGACTTGAAGACGCCGCCTCCGATGAACCAGATGACGGGGATGACGGCCAAGGCAGCTCGACCAACAATGACGAAGACGACGATGACGACGAATCCGGGGATCGGCAGATTTACCCCTGGATGCGGAAAGTCCACGTCGCAGGAGCATGTAAGTTGTTAAGACAGATCACACACCTATAAGTATATGGGGTTTTAAATGGGGCGCAAATCGGGGGGGTCTGGGCGAACAAATCGGTGGCGATTTGTCTCCCGGCGCCGACAAACGTCTCGTGTTTGGAATATCGGTGAAGGCTCAGTTTGATTCTCGCTAGGATCGGGAGGATCCCGGCGTGACAATGGGAGTCCCACAATGTATCGATGTAAACATCGGCTTGTGTCTCCGAGGCCACCGGAGGTAGAGTTACAAATCGACGGTCGTTTACAAATAAAAGATAATAAATTGGAAGTACTCAAGGCATTGTGGCCCGACAAGAGCCCCGAGACGAATAACTTATTGCGGTCGCGTCGTTCCAACGCTTGAGAGATAATGTGCCGTTGGCCGGCGGACATGTGATGGCATTTGATAGAGGATTTTACCTTTAAGCCCGATGCTCGAAAAAATTACCTTCTATTGTGGGCCGAGATCTTTCCATCACAATGTCACAGGTCTATCGCCGTATAGGTCGATTTTATGCCCGCACTCACCAAACCAAGGATTTTGTCTTATTATAAATAAAAAAATTGCATTTCTTTCAAAGTTCGAAACGCGTTGTTAATTATCATGTGAATACGTGAACAGATTGGTAATAGAATCGCTTGACAGCGTTGGCATAGAGAAAATTACTTCCTCGTGGTAATTTGTCTTTATGAGTAATAACCGTACGATCGTGTAATTTAATAATTTGCAACAATTGTCGCCATCACAATAAAGTATCAAACATGATCAACTGCAATAAATTATCATCATCTGCATTTCAAGTTATGTTGAATAGACTCGAGAGTATAATACCTCAACCGGGAGAAAAAAATTGTTAGACCTATCGGGGTCACTTTTAAACATTGTAAAATATTGTTTTGATACCTATCAGCTGTTTCAACATTAGTTTTGAATTAATTGACGTGAAATATTGGGGTCCCGTTTTTTATAAATTGTTGCGTGAGCACCGAGTCGTTGTAATGTAAATATCTGATGTTAAACAATGGAAAATGTGTTAGCACCTTGTCTATTAACGATATTATTCTTATGAATAAGCGAAAAGAAAAGTTTAAAATTTGAATAATTCCACCGCAGTTGAGGGCACACCTGACACACTAAATTTAGATACATTTTGAAACTTCAAAGAAAAAGAAAAAATCTCTGGCGCCACCTTATGACGACTAATTATAGGTCACCATCTCATTGCCAATATTAATAGCAAAATCCATTAATTTCCGTAGGAACACTAATTACCAACAAGTGTAATTAATCCGTCGGAATTGGTTCGTTTTTTTGTCGTTGCTCCATCTTGAAGTAAGATATCGAGGAATAAATTACGAGTGCTTGGGTGGTACACGAAATGATCGGTGCCACTAGAGTCTAGAGCCAAAACCAAAAAGAAACCAAAGTGACAGATTTCTTGATAGAGCCAATTAGTTTTCATAAAAAGCTCGTTAAGTGTTTGATAAAATTCTCTGTCATTTGTGTTCGCATATTAATAAGGGATCACATTTCTAGATCCATCAGTGGATCGGCCGGTTTGGTTGGCCGTCTCCTGCTTGTTGCGGGTCCCGGGTGAAAATTTATGGCCAGCCATAACATTAAATTACTTCAAGTTAAGGAGTAATTTGTAAAACTCTCCAACCTACCACACTCCACACGCGTCGCCTCTTCCATTTACTACATCCTTATTATTATTATTACACATTATTTATCAATCAGAAGGGATCAGACTTGTCGACGATCACGACGACAATGGGAATCATTTTGACACAATTTTTGTATCGTGAATTATTGTTGTGAATCCGACACTGATGCGAACAAAAACTTGACGATGTTTGTGTGATCCGCTATATCGTAATAATGTTTATTTTCGTCTTTCCAGTTTCGAATGCGCATGAATTATCATCTAATAGCAGTAAGTTTTTTCTATAACCTTCTATTGATCAGTGGTTTCATGTCAAAACTATTTTCTCGCGCGATTACGTTATAGCTGCAATGCTGATGATTTTTACTCGGGACTTCCATAGAACAGGAATCAGTAATTGTTCATTGTTGATAGATATTTTACAACAAAAAAACATCTCGATGGTTATTCACAAACTATGCGGTTTGACACTGTATTAATTACTATTATTTGTTTTGACCTCAATCCACTGATGTGTAGTTGTTAAGAAAACAGCATTCCTTAGAGGAAAAGCATTGTGCACTCACTTAAATACTTTGTATATGCTTCAAAGTTTGTTGCTAATGGAGAATAACTGATGTGTAGTACCTACTTAGTTAAATATATTCTTATACAGCAGTTTTATCTTCAAACACATTTCCGTCCATTTAAAAGTACGACAATCTTAATCTTCTTACACGGATGGGAATATCGTTGAAACTGTTTCACTAATTGTAATTTTTGTTTACCACTAAAATTTGGAATTCGTTTCAACTCATAGAGCCATCTCTGTGATATGCATAAGTCAACATCATAAATGAAAATGTGTATTCATTTAAATTGAAAATGATATATCCGATGTATTCCGACTACTAGTACTACGACCAAGCCAATCAATTAGAAAATTGACATAATTGTGTCGAAACGGTAAGAGCTTGCCACCTTTTTTGGACTTAATTTGGCAAGAACTAATTCAAGGACTTTACTTATTCGAAACGCGGTTATGTTTTTCTCCATCATTAATTTTCTTTAAGGATGTGTTTGAACTTTAAACTCCCACCAACTAAGCTAATAATACATACATACGATAATAAGAATCGAGTTCCTCATTCTCGGTGATTTAAAATAAATCTCGTTTGTGTGCTTCAAGAAGTCGCCAATTATTTCGGGCAACAAACCGAAATTAGGCAGTGGCAAAAACAAGATTAATTGTTTCAGTAAAGCACACGTCTTCAATGAGATTTCCTCCTAAATCCCTGTATAATATTATACTCTGGTAGTTGCGAGATTGTCTTACGACGACGAACTCGTCAAATTACAAATTAGAGCCAAGCAAACTATAGCAAACATCTGAATGGAACAAAGTTGATTCAACTTTCCGACATTGCCTTCACGTGTGTGGGCTCTGCCACAATAGAATTTAGCAACAAGCCCACATCACAAATTAAAAATGACAATCGTGTGTGTTGTCGCTATCATTGGTTTATATGAGGGGAGGCGTAGATAAATTGATCTCCGTGTAAATCTAAAAGTAAACGAAAATAATAATAAATTACGTCGTCGAGAATTGATAAACTGCTCAATATTGACTGGAAGGTCAAAGACCAATGCGGAAAAATCGAAATCAAAATTTCATTGTCGAATTATGTTCCTACACGAGATCAGTCGTTTGATGTCTGGTTTCACTTTACCATTTGAATTTGAGTATTTCGAAATAGAAACGTACCGATATTTCTTACACATGTTCAGTGGTGTGTGTTTGCTAACCGAACAATGGAAAGGTGTTATTCATACACCAACTTTTATAGGGAACACAATGAGGTACTGTACAGTTTAGATTAGCATTTTGTGAGATCTTTATTAACCAGAAGAAGGTAATTCAATTTAAATTCTTGTATATGATACGCTTAATACGCTGGCTTACTTTCTGACATACCCATCATATAGTATAAGAAGTAGATTTGGGAGAAACAATAAAGATGTACGAAAGTCGAAGAGATGGGAATCGGATATTTCTCTGTTGAATCCGAGAGTCGAAATTGATGCGCCGTTTCGGTCCAGTGACTCCGCACTCTGCGCCACCGTTGTCTTCCCTCTCGGAATATGAATTTATTAAATATCGATCGCCGATGTCTCGTCGTGGACCACACCAAATCTCGAACCTGACCTTGCCCCGGCCCAGACCGGCGGTGCAATTGTTGTTTATGTCAATAATGTGCATAATCATCGCTTGGGCAATGAGAATGCCGCTAACAGCAGACCCGGATCGCTTTGTAGGTTTTACCGACGGCCGAGCCGCTCGCACGGATCTCGACCAAAAATTAAATTGTTTATCGTCGGCAGCATTTTTATTCATCCCGACTCCCGATGGCACAATGAGCGACGAATCTCGCCACTCTAATTAGGCGCATTCATCCGGGAGCGGGGGCAAAAAAGGGTTCCTTTGTCGGTTGCCAAAATTTCCTCGAGTGTTTGCCAACATTCGGATCAAAACACTTCAAAAGACTCGAAAGGTGTCCGCGGGACGTTAATTATTAGAGATCTAGCGTGAAGGACTGGACTTGAGAATGTTTCGTTTCCTTGTTGCAGCAAATGGTACGTTTGCGCCGGGTATGGAGCCGAAACGGCAAAGGACCGCTTACACCCGGCACCAGATTTTGGAGCTGGAGAAGGAGTTCCACTATAACCGCTACCTGACCAGGCGAAGGAGGATCGAGATCGCGCACACGCTGGTCCTGTCCGAGAGGCAGATCAAAATCTGGTTCCAGAATCGGCGGATGAAGTGGAAGAAGGACAACAAATTGCCCAACACGAAGAACGTGCGGCGAAAAACGAACCCCGCCGGGGTCACGACGACGACCGCGTCGGGGGCCAAGTCGGGGGGCAAAGTTCGCGGCAAGCCGCCCGCCAACAACAACGACAAGCGGAAAAACAACAACCCCGGCCGGGATCTGGACGGGCTCGGCGAGAACATGCTGGACATGTCTTTGGGGGGCCACCAGATTCCGTCGACGATCGGCGGGCATTCCCACGCGCACCCGATGGCGCCCTCCAATCTGCACCACCCCGGAATGCTGCACGGCGACCCCGGAATGCACATACCGGCCCTGGGCCCGTCCCTGACCCCGCTCGCCTCCCCCGGCTGCGGCCAGAACACCCCCCAGCCGGCCATCAAGTCGGACTACGGACTGACGGCCCTCTAGAAAGGGGCCGTCCGGTGTAGGGAAAAAGGACAATTTATTTCGAACGTGAATCGAAACGCCGACAATATAAGCATTTCTCGCTGTGTAAACGTGAATTGTGCCCTGACAAACGTTCTCCGATCGCGCGGTCAATAAGCCGAGGTGACGATTTCATTTCGTACACGAATCAAACGTTCGGACATCCATTGTTATACTTGCACCACTTTTTACACCGATCAAGAGGTAGGTACTGAAAAATCGAAAGCGACGAATCGAATATTATTAGGGCACATACATCTATTGTCAGCCAGGACCAATACTCAAGAGCAGCTGAATATTTTTCCCATGAATTAGACTTTCTCAAATGGCAATACTCCAATTGTACGCAGAGAGCAAATAAATGTTATATATGGGGTGGCTATGATCATCGTTCCGTCTCTGTTCTTCTCATAGTTACAAATTGAGACAGAATGATATTCATAGTCACCCCTTTCGTAAAATTTATTTGCCCTTTATTTCTTTGTTATCATCTGACTTAGATGTTTGTGAAATCTGTTCAATTCTATCAATTATGGACTTCGGAAAAAGTTATCTTCTACGACTGAGTATTTGACCTGTGTGGCTGACCATTGGTGCATTTTTCCTAAGACCTACGAGATTCGTAATTTTCGAAGCATACCTTCAATTTGGGTTTCAAATAGTCGTTATTGCGTTGATGGAAAGACAAGCTGAAAATCATCCTGCCCGAGTCCTAAGCAAAAATTAAATCCGATTTTTCCTCGTTCGAACTACAGACAAATTCTTCATATGATAATCGTTCTGTCTCATCTGAAAACTACTAGAAGGATAGAGACAGAACGACTATCATAACCTCCCTTTATGGAGAATTTCTATGACGTCTCTGTATAAAACTACGAAATGTTTCGATCCAAATTGGTTCTCGAATAGAACGGTGCGGTCGGGTGTCCGTCGCTCGGCCGCCATCATGCAGTATGACTTTCAGTACGCTGATTCACTTGTGCCATTTACTCTTAAGGGTTGTTTTGTTGTTACCGTGTTATAATTTAATAAACTTGAAATACATGTATCTGTATACGCACTTGCGTGGCACATTCGTTACGTTGTCTCTCCTCCATAAACCCGGTTGTGTTTTTCGTTTCATTTCTTGGATCGTTCCACTGTTTATACTTAGGTCTTATAAATTGTACTAATGTTAATTCTCAGGGTCGTAATTAATTTTTATATTTATCTAAGTGCTGCTCCACCTACAGAAGTAATAAATACAGAAAAATACGATTTTTGCAAGTGGTATAATAATAATAATCACCAACCGATCGCCATTTTTAATTGCTATTTACCATACCCGTTTGAAAATAATTTGTAATAATTTATCGCTTTGTTTCGTCCATCCATTTTCTTGAGTTTTTTTATAAATTCGCCTATAGTTTTTATGAATATTGTGCATGTATTTTTGAGGTTATTATAATAAGCCAGTGTGATCCTATGAAAGTAAAAGATTCTGTAGGAATAGGCTGTAAATATATGATTATTTAGAAATAAAATGTATACTTCTACTATTCACACGTTTTATTAATTAACCTTCTTGTGAAAAATCGCACCTGCGACAGTTTTTTCGCCACAGGAAAGTACGCTCGACATGTGCTGTTCAAAAATTAATCGGATCTAAGTCACGATAATGCATATTACATCGGCGTATTATACCCTGATGGAAATAATGAATGCCAACTAAGTTCCGGTGGTAATTATGAATCACCGAAATAAATTATGGATATTAATAGCTGTTCCGGACCTATTCGGTACTTTAAAAATTTAGCTATCAGATTAGTACAGTAATATCGGGGAAATTAATGGCGATGAAAATGCCCAGAAAAAAACCGTCAACTTTTAAACACTCTTTAATTATTTCCATATAAATTAATTATCGACGTTCAATTATTGCCGCTGTAGGAAAACAGAAAAACTCGGTTAAAGAAAATAAAATGTTCTTTGTCACCGATGTTGCGTGACCGACGTGTACTAATGGCCTGTTTGTTAATCAATTTTATTGGGTTACCTTTGGCTTGTGCTAGAATTTAGAATTGAAAAAAATCACGAGACAAATCTAACCGATGCCATTTGTACACTCGAGCCGTATAATTAATGGTATAATGAACGTTTAAATATGGACAAAAAGTAATTTCAAAAGAGTCCCCAACAAGGGAGGTAACTACATAGGAAAGTAATTAATTGCCTAGATTCCCCTTGGCGATAATTTCTATACTTACGCTATTCGAAACGACGCAGTATCGATGCTAATTGCGATCTAATTATTGCCGATATATCGACTCGAATGGAACGAACAAAGTTTGCGGATTTTTGCTAAATATCTCACCAGGACTTTGCGTTTATTATTTAAAGCTTTCCGCTTTGAAACGATTAGAAAGTCCAGTTTGAATAAGCAAAATGCGTTGCGGACGTCGCATAGCTCCCGTGGGGCCGCATTTAACCCTTTTGGCTAGCGGTCACTTTGGTCACTCCCCAATAATCGCCAAGACACGCTCGAGTACTGTGCTAATTGTCCCCGGATTTACACGTGGCCCCTCAGGGAGCCTGCCGGACCGGTCCGAATTACTTAGTCAACCCTTTTAGGGAAATTTTCAAAAAATCCAACATTGTCGTTTTAATGATTGACCATCTGGTCAGCGATCTGCATTCCCCCAGGCGGACCGGCGTGAAATATCGGCCTCCACGTAAAAAAGGCGCCTTTGTTCTCAGCATCGAACCGCCATTTTAGATTACAGTCTTGTTGTGTAAAAATAGTTCAGTGAAGCATGTTCCCCTAGATTGGCAGCGAAGAGGGTTCGCCCTGTAACGAAATGGCCTGCTCGGCCGTACACACGGGGAGACCCTAAGATCAGGCAAGCGGAAGGGCCGGAGACCATTGTTGGACGGATACACACGACGCACTGGGAATTGATTTCGCCGTTCGAATTGTCGACACCCCTCGGAAAAAATCTTTCCGAACCCCCCGAGGTCGACGCGCAAAAATACCAAAAAATTTGTCACAATCCATGAATGCGTTATTGCAGTTGCGTCCCATCGCACAAAGTTAATTTAATATTTTCCAATGACGGGCGCATCTTTGTGAGGAGCGCGGCGGTTCGACCCACACGGCCCAGACATAATTGGTCGGCACGCAGCCATATCAAAGAGCCTGACGGTTCATAGATTCCTCGCGTTTATTCTCGTTCGATATTTTCACGGGACGCGGAGGGAACAAAAAACGACCCCTTTCCGTGCCGGCCATCCTTCAATCTCGTAATAATCGACTCGTATAACGTAAAATAAAACGGAAACCGCGACGGCCGTGATGGCGGGTCGAGGAGAGACAAAGACCTCCGGCACAGCGGGGTCGTCGTGATGGGCCTCGCTCGCATCGGCCGTAATTATCGTCATTATCGACCGGACTTTCTCGTCCTCCGGGAAGATGATCCGGAATCGTTCGCGATGGTTCCTCGGGCGGAATTGCCGAGGATGCGGTCGATACTATCTGGGAAAGATCGGATCGTGTTTTCAATTTGGCGAGGCCCCGCTGTTGCCGACCAGTTTCGGGATTCGAGCGCGCCGGCCGAATTCCTCGGTCGGGGCTCCGGATTCCGGCCGTCCAATCCCGACCCCGTAAAATGGCCGACACGCATTTCCGAGATTCGGCCGAAACCGGCCGAAAACGGCTTAATCACCGACGACACTGCCGATCGTATCGGCGCTGATTAAAAGTGTATTAATCACGGGCGCGGGTATCACAATAACGCGCGGTCCCCATTGAAACAATTATTCAAAGTTATTATAATGGAAAGTGATTCTATTAGGTCGAAATTGTGCGCAGTCACCTCGAAGAAAAAATAACTTACTGCACATAAGAGATTGATTGTGGTCTGTCGGCATTACAAGTGAAAATTTGTACCGTCGGGATACCTGCGATAATGCCCGGCTCATAATAAGGATGATGTCAAAGACGTCTTCGCGTCTGGTAATATTGAGTGATTATTGCGCGCGGGAATCGCCAAAGTCGATTAATGCCTCGTCTGCGTAAACGCGACGCGTGGGGTTGGTCGCAATTTTCGGTGCGGAATTTAAATTAGCATTTTCCGACCAGATGCGTCCGTCCGCGATGGAGATGTGTATTAACTTGTAATTACGTTAAATTAACATTGCGCGATCACCGCGAGACAGTTTTAATAATGATTGATAGAAAAACCTTCAGCTTGATTATACGGCGTAGGTATAAGGTGCACGTTATAAAATGGAAGAAATAAGAATATGCCGCGCCACCACTATTCATTACAAAATAATGGGCCGAGCGCACCGAGAAATTCAACTAAATAATAACGAAAGTGCGAGACACGAAAAGTACCCCTCTGCCTATATTATTTACCCGACTCTGACCGCATCACCTCGATAATTTAATTACATAATTAATTTCCTGCTGACCATTACGCCATATGCGGCGAGCTTTTCAAAGCGCACATACAATTTTTTGCCCACCAATTTCCTCGGTAATCACGGAATGACGGGGGAATGCGCTTATCTTACAGAGGAGCGGGAACAAATCTGACTAGTCAATTGTGGACGTATCAGTCTAGGCACGAAAATTAGAATTCAGCGGGTGTCCGGTCTAACTCCCTTCGAGCTACTGAGCTGATTGCCTGCCAATCTCCTGGCCTGCACCCTTCTCAAGTTCTGCTCCTTGTACTTAATCAACGAGTATTTTCGAGAGTAATCAACTTTTGTGTTTTATTGAAACGTAATTCCCAGAAATCCCCATAGGTCGTCCACGGATGATGCGGCGTCCCATCATCAACCGCATGTCAATTCCGATACGTCGGCACGGGAATTTTTTAATTATTGATTCACCCATCTACCCATACCTGTGCACGAGGACAAGCTCTCTCTTGTAATTTGTATATTTTAACCGTCCCGTCGGATTTTTGTGCTTCGGCCAAGACAAATAGACGACTTTTGAGCGGTTTTGTACCCGTTGACAGATAATTTCGAATCCATTTTATCGCCGAGTCATTAGGCGCCGGCTTACTTATAGAACCTCGTAATTACTCCAACAATAATTAGCATCGTTGACAACATGCCCGAGTTTTTCCAAGTGTAGCAACGTGTTATCGGTTCGCGTTAATATAGCGAAATGTATTTCTCTTTTTCCGCAATAGGTCGGAAAAAGGAGGTTTCCCACCTTGCACGACAACCCATCACCGTGCCTTCCGCTAAAAAGGCCCAAGCGGATTGACATCGGAGAGAACATTACAAACAGGAAATTGAAAGGCGGAATTTAGCTGTTGATTTCCGCTCAAACGCGAACCTATTGAACTCCGTTTAATGGGATTTATGCTTTGCCACCCCCGGTAATTACAGAAATAAAGATATTAAATTGGACGAGTGTATTAGGGTGGTTTTTGGTCCGCTCCTCCAGATTCCCACTCGCACAAAAATCGAAATACAGTCAACCTGGGATATAACGAACGTGGGCTATAACGAACACTCGTTTATAGCGAACTATTTGAAAAGCCCCATCGAAAACGTCTATTTATACCATGCATTTTTGTTCGGTTATAACGAACTCGGCTATGGCTATAGTTGGAAATAAATAATTCAGAAATTAGACAATGGATGCTGAAATGCCCAATTTTTTTGGGATTATGGTCTTAAAAATCAAATACCAGTATGCATGACTATTTTGCTTATAGCGAACAACGTTTATAACGAACCATTTTTGATGTAATTTGGTCTTTCATTATAATCGAGGTTGACTGTATAAAGGATTTCGCTTTATTACCGAGCCTTTTAGGTGCTCAAAGGAAGTCGGGAATCTCACACTGCGCGAAATTATTGCGCACGTAATTAGAGCCTTTGTGGCAGGATTCCGTGTAATGCACCAATGTGTGATAGATGATTTCCTTTCTTCCGCCTAGGAAGATTTTTGCAGTAATCGCGGGGGCTTTGTGGTTGATAAAAATTACGGGCGGCTGGTCCCGAAAGGCTTATTTTTAATCGCGGGACGGCGGCGACGTCGCCCCTTTATCCGTAATCTTTCAGGCCCGAAACGGCGATAATCAAAAACAGAGTGCGCGTCTTTTATATGAATCTAAATATCGTGTGCAGCGCGGAGGCACAATACCAGGGGCGGCACAGGGGGGTCCTGAAAGGGGCCCAGAGACATGTTTAAAGCTCCACGGTTAGGAGCGGGCTGACGGCGCACCATTAATCATGACTCACAGCCGGCAGTGCTGGCAACAGCATCAACCTAAATACGGATCCACGGCCCTCGGTGCCCGTCCGCCTCTCTCCGCGTTCGCCCGTCTCTCTTCCCCGCGAGAAAAGTGCGCCCGATAATCAACAAGGAGTTTTAATTCGTCCCCGGATCGATAGACACCTATCGCGGGCCGCCCCTCGCCGCCGCTCCTAATTAAATATTTTCGGCCCCTCATTTTTGCCGCCTCATCTCCGACCGGCCCGAATTTCTTCACGTTTTCGCCCCCGAGTTTCCCCAGTGCACACATGACGCCCGGAACCCTCGCGAACCATACAACTGCGCGATGATGAGATGAGAGGGTGGTAATCCGGCGTGAGCCTGTCACCTCTCTTATTTTCCCGCACGCCATCGCCCCGTGTGGGAAATTCTCCGTTATCGCTTTAATGCGCGAGTATCAGGTAATTAAATTTTTCCCGACGTGTTGTTCGGAATTGTCAAACCGAAAATATCGGGGTTTCGTCAGAGCGTGTAAGAAATTACAAACCGTGCGACAAGGCTCGTGGTTTTGTAACAATCACGTATAATTAATTATACTTTAATGATGCTCTCGTGTTGAGCCCGCAACATGGAAAGGAGCATAAGACAAATACGGCGAGATAGTCACGGCGCGGTCGACCCGATAATTTATCTGCGAATCACTCGATCGCGACTTTTTGCCCATCGAAAATCGCAACAACGGCCTTTTCTATTTCCGAGTTTCGGTTTATTTCAACGATTCCAGTGGGGCGACTCCCGTGCAGACCGCACGTTATATTCTGTTGCACACCTTTAGTTGGGTGTCAGTAATTTATGATCATCTGACTAAGAATAGGCTAGGGTTGAGAAATGGTCTTGTCGACTGAAAACTATTTGCCTTTAAAACTCGCATTATTCGCGCCCGTGCATCATGAGAGCTGGTCCTTCCTAGACAATTTCCTGACTTCCGTCGACGAAATTTGCCGATCTGAAGCGGAGAATACCGTATTTTCGGTCGCGTTTCCATTATCTGCTCTGGGGAAAACACGCATCCAACTAGCGAGTGCCATCGCGAGGTGTCAACCGGCCCCGGGCGTTAATAATAAACGAACATGCGGAGTTAGAAGTCGCCGATGAGAATTGATTGAATCTGATGGACCGGACCACCGTCGAGTCGGTTAAATTAATAGGAGCCGGAGATCGTATCTCGCATCCTTCACCCACCGGATTCACTCGGAAAAGTATTGCGTCGGTTTCGTTACGAAAATGTCCGAAATTTCAATGTAACGATTTCCATTCCGAATTCGGCGAGTGGAAGTAACCGACACCGACGCCGTCACCGTCAAAGATCAAGGTATAATACAATCGAATTTGTCGACAATGTCGTTTGTAATAATTATTCAGCCTCCACGCGTTCTTTTTTATTTCCTCCGGTTATCATGAAGTGGTGACCGGTTCGAAATAAAACAATAAGTCGATATGGGATGCGGGAAAATGCCCGGACGATTATTTATCAAGAAATGTGTACACCTCGTAGAGATGGCTATACCTACGCGTTTATTCATCTCGTGGTTAATGATATGCGGAAACCTGCTTTTTAACACACACTCTTTGATCTTTATCCAATTGTAATTATTGTATAATGGTTCGTTATTGCAATCAATCTTCCTCTCCTAAAACACCTTTAAGCCATTCGATTCGGTCATCAAAGAATGCGCGCCGTGAGGACCGTATCAATTTCCACGCCTTTCAGGATCATTCGAAACTCGAAGGTACGATTTCGGCCAAGCCTCCAAACTAATAATTTCGCAAAAAAAAATATTAATCAATCTTAAATTCACTATTATTACGGGATAAGGGAAAGCCTAAAGTTTTGGGGGTAGCGATGATGATGTGATTGTGGTGGCGAAATTGGAAATACATTTTAAAGTGCCTAATCATCGGGCCCTTTTAATACCCCAGTGATCAAGTCTATCTGACAACTCGAAAAGCCGGTGAAGGAGGATGAAAAATGGGAGTAATATTTTATCGAGAGATCAGATGGCGCCCTGCATACGAACTTCGGGATAATGAGACGGGTTGAGTTTGATACCCTTCGTTTCCACGGTATCATGCCGCAGGCTCGTTACACGCGGTGACATTGAAGGCCTCCAACTTGTGAAATTGGAAATTTCAAACAGCGTCGATGTGGCAAGAATAATTAGTCGGGGCTTCGGTGGCCCCTCGCCGTCACGATCAAACGCCATGGTAAAATTGTAGATACGGCCGTTTGAAAATTTGACTCTTTTTTTAACGATATCCAAATATTAGATGCCATGCCCCACTTCAGATGACTCAATTAGAACTCTGTTAAAATTTTTCATCGATATCTCAATAAATAAAGAAGTTACACCATTTTGAAATTTCTCAAAAGTTGAAAATTTGAAAATTCGAAAATTTGTTTTCTCAGATACACCAATACCGGACGCATGTTCCTACTTCTGATGACTCAATTAGCGGCCGAACTAAATTTTTTATCGATATCTCGACTAATAAGAAAGTTACGGCACTTTGAAGTTTGCAAAAATCGTTGAAATTTTCGTGAAAATTTGATCTCCAAAATTTAAAAAGCACGATTCTCGGTCAATTTGAAAGCTTTTAGGATATGTCTAGGGTTTTTTTAATAGATTTTTCGATTCACTTTCGATTGCCGGGTCGCCCGAATCGATATCTCGATCGGCTCAAAAGTTAGACCGGTTTTAATTTTACGAAACATATTTTTTGTTGATTTTCCGGAGGCCATAATTCGCATGGAAGAGTACCTTTTTTCGATGCCCTCTAGGGGCATTTCGTAGATTTTTTGACGTCCTTTCGAATGCGCGGGCACCCATCCCGATCGGAGCTTCAGTTCAGAAGTTATGGCCGATTGAAAATTTCGACCAAAATTTTTCCCCAAAGTGATGGATTCTCGAAAAATTCGACGATCACTAAATCGAAATTCAGACACATTTCCCGATAGATTTTGAGCAAACTAAGCGATTCCCGGGTCGTGCGACTCGATAGCTCCACTAATAACGAAGTTATGGCCGTTTGAAAATTTGTCTCTATTTTCAATGATACGGCAATATTAGACGCATTTTCTCACTTCAGATGACTCAATTAGAACCCCATTTAAATTTTTCATCGATACCTCAACAAATAAAGAAGTTACAGCACTTTGAAATTTTTAAAAAGTTGAAAATTAGAAAATTCGAATATTTGTTTTCTTAGATAAACCAATACCGGACGCATGTTTCTACTCCTGATGACTCAATTAGAAGCCAATTTGAATTTTTCATCGATATCTCGACTAATAAGAAAGTTACGCCACTTTGAAGTTTGCGAAAATCGTTGAAATTTTCGTAAAAATTTGATGTCGAAAAATTAAAAAACACGATTCTCGGTCAATTCAAAAGCTTTTCGGACATGTCTATACTTTTTTCAAATATAAGGAAATAACAGAGCACTTTGAAATTTTCGAAAAGAAGTCTTGGAAAGTTTTTCATCCGTTACGACAATATGAGGCGCAATTTCCTGATGACTAATTTGATGACCCTTTGAAAATGTTCGTCGATATCTTGACTTATGACTGCAGTTACAAGACTTTGAAAATCAAAAATCGTCAAAATTTTCATACATGTTTCACCCGAAAATTTAAACCGCCCAGTTTTCGATCTGATAGCATTTTCGACAATCACGAATCGATATTTCGCCGCCATTACCAGGTCCAATTCCATCCCGGACACCCTGTATAACGCAATAAAGCCGAAAGTGGTGGATGCGCCGGGTCAGAACCGAATCCCGGCGCTTCGGACCCGCACGGGGAAGAGAAAATCGTAATCTTCTTCATCCGTAAAGAGATTGAAGTGTCTCCGGCAATCGCCCATCGTTATTCAGCCACCCGCCATCCGCCTCTTCCGCCTCTCTCCATCACTTCATCTCGCCGATACCGAGTCGACGAAAGAATACAGATACTTAAATCCGAGTTTTTAACTCGATGGAAGGACAATTCAACCACTTCCGGAACTCCTACGAAACTCCAATTGAAAATTGATCTAATGTGAGTCAGCGGAAGGACCAGGAGGATGGCCGTCTTCGTGGGTGCGACTGGCGGTGTCGGCTCGCGCCCAGGTGGCCGCGTCAGCTGCCGGGAGAGGACGGGCGACAAACGCGCTCTTGCCCGCGATCGCCTCATTTCAATATTGATAATGCGTGTCGTGCGCGCGGACCACACCGTGATTAACTGACAGCCGATGGCGAGATAGGGCGCCGCGTACACGACGACCGCGTGGGCCGGGCCGGGCCTGATGGGCGCAAATAAAAGTACGCTCCTGGACGGCGGGACGACACGGAGGACCGCGCGTCCGCAGATAGCGGCCGGGTCGTTTCTCATCCGCGGCCTTTCTACACGGAAACGCATTTTCGAGAAATCCGAAGAAACACAGCGCGAAAGACGCGCCTAATTGGACGACATGTGGCACCGGATTTGATTCCGTCGCTCTCATTTCTATACGGCTCTTGCGAAATCTTGCGACGATCGTGAAACTTAAACGCGACCGACCGGCTATTAATTAAAAATTATCTGATGTGACAGATTTAATAAGGGAATTATGTACGGTGAGGTTTCTTCTACCGGATGCCGATAAAGTACCGATTCATGTTTGGGAGATACGAGTCTCACCTCAAATTGATAGGCGCCGCCTTTAATTAGGTCCGTCACGATCTATCTTCGAAGATCCCGATTAATTTGCATGAAAAAAATCGAATTTATCATGAACATTTCTCGTGAAGACTTTGAAAATGGTAAAATTTCTATAAATCCGTGTTGAATTGCATGCAGCGCCATCTCGCGGTGTAGTTATGAGGCTCAAGTTCGAGCTTTCGTCGCAATTTTAACCGATATTTTGATTGCACCGCCATCTATGAGCGATTCGAGAGTTTAAAGGTTCAGAGCTTTTCTAACTGAGGTCGCTACCAGTCGGATCTTTTCAAAATGGAATGCACCTGTATTTTAGATGAACTTGGATTAAAGATGAAGACAAAATCCGATGATTTTCAGTAACCTGATTTATTGAATTAAGTATTTTAAGGAGAATAAATTTACATAAACACCAAATCATTTTATTTAGTTTATTTACTACGTATTCCAATCATAATGAGATATCAATTATTGACCGTTGAAATATGAATAATTTCGCCAGCGATATGATCATGAATTAGAGCAAAATAATGTTTACACATTTACCTAAACGTTACCACATAAATACGAAATTAATCCTAATTTGAGTAAACATTACGGAATTAATAGAAATATATTGAATAAAAGACCATCATCAATCTAGGTGATCAGTAATCCATTAATATCATACGTTTTTATAATAATAAATACAAATACCTAATTGAACAAAAACACTAATGTAAAAAATGAATATCACCGAGTTAGGTACAATTATTCATGAGTAAAATATACAGTACGTTAGGTTACATGCATGTGGTTGAATAAATAACGAAATTGTTGACTTCTTGCCCGTTGGTCGGTTCGGTTTGGCCTCTCGTCTGCGGACAGCAAATCCCGTTCTCCTTGTATGTTGCATGTGAACGTAAATATTAGAGTAAGGTGAGATAACAGCTGATAACAGAGTCCGGGTGCCAGGTAGGCGTTTCTTCAAAGACACACCGACAATTTTATCGGATGATCGGCACGCACTCGCCTCGTATTAGTGATTGCATTTTCCACAGAAGCCATTAGTGGTTGATTACGTTTTCGAAATTGTTCCCTTATCGAAAAATCGCTTCCTCCACCGCTTTTGGCTTCCTAGCTCCAACCTCCAACCACCTGAAATTTTAATTAATATCAAGATATTGTAAAACGTCCTTGAATTTTTTCGGTGAAAGTTTTACAATAATTTTCCCCGTGAACTGCCGAGAGGTCTTCCATCCGTAAGATACCTGTAGAGACGAGCTTCTGACATAAATTTTCTACAAAAGCCCGGATCTACAGGGTAGATCACGGATGTGCCACAAAGTCACCAGAGAAAATTTATTTAAATGCTAATCAGAGCTCGGATACGAAATCTGGTGGCGCATAAAGGAAAATCCGCCATGACGGACATTATCTATGCTACAGGGACGGATAGGCAAAACGCTTATTAAAAATTGAACTCTGCGAGCTCGGGTTTCCGTCATGCACATTATTTTATTTTAATCATTACTTTTGCGCATGCCGCGGCATGTGTGCGCAAACATGCAACACGTTTATTTAATAGAGGATCAACAAAACTCGCGCGATTTAGTCGACGATATTATTAATCACGGAACCGATGCAGAGTACGCAGATCCGAGACAAATCACGTCCATGTTGGTTTCGTTCCTCCGGATCTTGATGCTCTGGAAATTATTCATAAGGCTATTATTGGGGGTTCCTTCTTTATCGGAGCTTTTGTGGTAGGAAGACGAAATAAAATTAAAAAATACGACGAGGTAGAAAAAGTACTTTTATAAATTGGCCAGTCGGCTCGTTCCCATGTAAAAAGGCAACACGTGAACCTTGACACAGAAAAATGAGCTTTCAGTCTTTGACAGCAGGTGCCCGGGCCCCGTGAACCCTCATCCCAGCGACCATGCGATGCGTGGCGAGTAGGTGCCTTGTTTAACGAAAATTACAAAAAGGAGAGAAAAAACTTTGGATTTCTGTGGGTATACCTGACCACCTCAATGGGGAAACGCCGCTCGTCTCGGCCGTGACAGGCCGAATATAACGAAGCAAATGATGACAAATCACTGTACGAAACTGAACCAGACGAGAATAATCACGCGAAAACGCCGAACTTTTTTCGTACAAATTCGAGACAATCGGACAACACTGTATTTAAATCGAAATAATTATCACGATTACCGTCCCTAAAATCGGCGTCTGAACAACAACACTGATCGAGCACTCGAATCACCGGTAATTTCACTCGAGATCGGACTGGGATTTCGCGATTCGATTTCTCCGCAGTTTATCCGAGTATTCATAACAATTATCGGTTGACAAGGTAGTGACAGTGCGAGGACGCTATACCGACGCCGACGCCCCGAGAGCGTCTCTGAAGCGTCCCGGATTCTGCGAGGGGTTTAGTGGAGGGGTTCCTACTCTCCCTTGCTCTCTGCTTTTACGGGTTCCATTAGACCGGCGGGCCTGTGTGCATGCATGTGACACGGCATTATATTCGTGTTAAGTAGTTTGCCGTGTTTTATCGTTACTTCGGCCCGAAATTATTCCACACCTCCCCGAAAAAATAAAACGCAAAACGCATCGAACTCCTATACGGCTCGCCTTTTACTCCACGTAATTATAGGCATCAGTCGGCGTCCATTTATAATTTATGGAGATTTCGGCCAGAGGCAATAATTCGGAACTTGCTCTAGACAAAATTTCGAGCAGATTTTCAAAAATGTCTACACTTAAGATTGGAGATCCAGTTTTTTGCTTGATGCAAAAGCTCACTTTAGCTTCCGGTTTTTGCTCTTTTTCTGGGCAAAAACTGTCGCTAATATGCCTAGGAAGATTGTTAAGGTTCCGCGATCGAATCGATACCTGGGCGGCAGTAAAACGCGAAATAAAAAGCGCCGAGTGCGAAATCTCCGCATCTGATCTGCGAGCGGGGGCAGAGAAAGGTATTACGTCTGGAAACGCTGCAAGTTTGGCGGATAAGGACCGAAAAGCGTTTAGGGGCCCCCAGTGCACGGGATCGTCGGCGAGGTGGTCCCGGTATTGATCCCGGGGATGATGGCGGTCGACGGGGTGGAGAGGACGAGGGCGCGTGCGTCGCTCCGTCCCCCCGAAAGCTCGAATATTCGCGACGGCACAAAAAAGGACCCCGCGGGAAAGGGAGAAGGGCCGGGGAAAAGGGACGGACGGTTATTCACCAACTCTCAGACTTTGAATCTAATGGGGGCGCCGACAACGACGCGTCACCGAAATACTCGGACGTGTCCATGGGGGACGACGCGGAGATCGCCTTATCGCTTTCACCCGATTCGGAAATTTCAGGAATTCCACTTTCACAAATCCGTTTATGTACGTTTTACTTACTCATGTCCGGTCGAATGATGGCTAATGCGATTTTCTAATTCTCGGTTTCGAGCTTTCGAGTGTGAAATAAATTTCTTTTGGTGTATAGCTATACGAGGGGTGCCTGCAGGCGGGTGTAATATTTCGAGGAATGCAACAAATGTTATTTCTCTCGAGCGTTCGTTCAACTGTTTTATGAAAACATAAATATCAATTTTTCTCGCTGCCACTTTGAAATTTTTCCGGGGCTCTCTCCCATCATGCATCATGATGCGAGCTATTT
The DNA here is from genome assembly GCA_949788335.1 of Salpingus planirostris. Classification (NCBI taxonomy): domain Eukaryota; kingdom Metazoa; phylum Arthropoda; class Insecta; order Coleoptera; family Salpingidae; genus Salpingus; species Salpingus planirostris. The sequence continues at coordinate 15,090,237 of OX460917.1, forward strand.
GCATTTTATTGGAACCCCGAAACAACTGAATTTCAATATCGTTTGTTGCCCGAAAATGAAATTCAAATTTTTCTTTGGACGCGGGCATACGTATATCACATTACGCAATTTCGGGAACGCCAAAACTCAAGAAGAATCGCATATCGTAAAAAAACGGAGAATTTACATCAAGGCGCCTAGCCATCAATAGATTCCGATTTTCGTTCTATCGAATAGAAAAGGTTGAATTAGGCCTTCACTCGTTGAAATCTCCTGAAAGATCGAATTTCAGTTTTGAATCGTTTCGGGCTGAAAATGAAGCAAAATGGAAGACTCGCGGAAGGGATCTGAAATCGAGACTGAAACGCGAACGAAAGGTGGTAACTGAAACTTCAGCACATCTAGCAGCGAATTCAGGAACTGGCAGTTTCAGGCGCGCCGTCCTAGATGGCGACTGCGGTTATTGCGATCCACGAACTGAAAACACGAATTCTTATCTTTATCTACGTGTATATCGCAAACGGAATTAGGGGTTTCTTCGTTAGGAAGCCACTTTTTCTGGAATAATGAACATAACGAGATAACGTTTCTATTTCAATTTCTACTATCATAAAAGAAAAAGAACAATAACGATTCAACCAAAATACTAATGAACTAATTGTCTAGCTTTTTGTACCTTGAGTATAAATCACGTGTTAATCCAAGATTTTCGTAAGTTCTGTAATAATCATCGATTATCTGATTTTCACGTCACTTCACTACGATTCTCGTGAGGTAAACTGATCATTCGCCAGTGCAACCGCCGACTGCCCCGTAGAGAGGCGAAAAGCATCAAAAGGGATCATTGTCAACTTTGGAAAATTTATTGCCAAAGCTGCAACCTTCCCTTCCAGCCGAGCCATTCCGCCCATTAAGCCGCCGATACAAGGTACAAACACGTTTCCTTTCTAGTCCACATCTCGAATTCTGGATCGTCTGATGTGATTATGCAACTACTGACGGAGTAAAGAGCGTTTTCGCCCCCAGGGCCGAACTGTAAATATTAGCCGATACAATAAGGGTGTCCCCCGATCCTTCCGGTCCGTTCTGGTTTTAGTATATCGTTTCCGTCTTTGCATCGCCGGTGTAAAAGCGTAAAGGGGGTGGATTAAGGCACTTTTGCCGGCTCGCTATGTACTCTGCGCTCATTCATTCATTTAAGTTACGCATAAAAACCGCAGGATGGCAAATAAAGGGTCATTTACTGCTGACGCGACGTTCATTCATTGACGCGCGGAACTCTGCGAGCATTTATTTCCATTAGAGCGAATTAAGTCTTACTCCTTTTCGACGTGCGCTATTAATTATTAGCGCGAGCGGCGGCGTTTTTCGGGAAATTTTTCTTCCGATCGGATATTTCGATTCGCGGTCGATCGACGCATCGGGACAACTTTCGAAGCCCCGGTGTCGTTTCGAATTCTGGAAAGGTGAGTAACGTGCGAGTTTACCGAAAATTTCAGTCGTTTAAAACCAATTACTTAAAATAAGATTACGGATGTCGATAAAGGAACGCGTTTTTGAACTGGTTGTCTGGTATACAGACGAATTTCCAGAAACCTTCAACATAAAGTAACACTAAATAAAAACCAAAAGTTTTTTAATTCGGCAATTTTTATTTTTAGTGAATTTTCATATTTTCCGCTCGGAGATTCGGAGAGTTATTTTTATCCTTTCAGTGAAAGAATAAACGAAGATGCTCCCAAGGAATCACGAATGAATAAATCCGAATCCGATACATTGACGCTTGACAAGACAATTCGCTATAGAAAGATTTATTATGAATTGCCTTATTATTGCATCATTTATTACGTCTTTTGACGTGTCCGCTTCTATTATTTCAACCAAAAAGTTCAATTCTATCCATTAAAAGGTGCACGAGCGAAAATCAACGAAATAAACAGAAGTCAATACGAAATGAAAAACGGTTCCCAACAATGCACCAAACCGAAAATTTTCAAAAATCATTGCGAATATCGATCGGCGATTGTTTCGATGGTTCTTTTTGCCTGTCGGCTTCCAATATTATTTCTACCGAAAAGTCCAACTTTTTCCATTAAAAAGAGCACGAAAGAAAATCGACGAAATAAACAGAAGTCATTACAAAATTGAGACCACCCAGAGTATTGAAAATGCACAAAAGTGATTTTTTTTTAAGTGCAGGCATCGATTGGCAATTGTTTTGATGTTTTGATGGTTTGATGTGTCCGTTTCTATTATTTCAACTAAAAAGTCCAATTCTACCCATTAATTAACAATGACGCAAACGAAAATCCACAAAAGTCATTACTGATCTCAAAATGCCTTGAACTAAAATTTTTTTAGAATCGCGAATATCGGTCGACCATTGTCTCGATGATTCTTTTGACATACGAGGTCGCATCATTTCTACCAAAAAGTTCAAATTGCCCATTAAAAAGTGGCCGAAATAAATCGACGAAACGAACAGTCATTAAAAATTTGAGACCACCCAAGGGATTGAAAATGTCCAGAACTGAAATTTTTCAAAAGGTTAGACATCGATCGGCGATTGTTTAGATGGTTCTTTTACCGAGTCTGGTTCTATTATTTTGAGTAGAATTCTACCCATTAAAAATAGCGCGATCGAAAATGGCCAAAATAAACGGAAGTCATTTCAAAATTGAACCATCCGAGAGTGGTTCATAAAAATGCGCCCCGAACCGAAATTTTTGAAAATTTTCGAATATCGTATTCTGTTCGCGTGTCTAATTCCATTATCTCTACAAAAAAGTCCAACTTAATCCATTAAAAATTGTACGATCAAAATCGACGAAATCCATAGAAATAATTACGGAATTAAAACAATCACAGAGACGGTTCCTGAAAATGCCCTAAACTTAAAATTTTCTAAATCTTCAAATATCATTCAGCGATTTTTCGATGATTCTTTTGACGTGTTCACTTCCATTATTTCCACCAAAAATACTCACATTATCCATTAAAAAGAGCACGAACGAAAATCGACGAAATAAACTGAAGTCATTACAAAATTGAAACCATCCTGATAATGTCCCTAACCGAAAGTTTTCTAAAATTACGAATATCGATCGGCAATTGTTTCACTGTTTATTTTGAAATGCCCGCTTCAATTATTTCTCTACCAAAGAAAAGCCAATTAAAAAGTGCCCCGACGAAATTCGCCAACATAAGCGGAAGTCGTTACGGAATTGGAACTCCCGAGGGACGCCTCCCAGAAATCTCCCCGAAACAAAAATTTCCGAAATCGATCGGCGATTGTTTCGACGATGGCCCGATCGCAAATTCTTCGGGGGGAACGAGGGGCGCCCGTCCCCGTGAAGGGGGCGGCCCGGCGTGACGGGGAGCGGCGGCGTTCCTCGCATTTTCGTGCAGTACGGCACGGGCTCTGCGGAGAGCGGAGAGTTTGTAAGTATAGTGAACCGGAGTGGAACCCTGTGAGTCAAGGGTGGCCGGGCTCGCAGCCGTCCTGGATCATCAATCATGCCGAGACAATCGCGCGGCGCACAGCTGTCGCACAGCCCGACACGCCGTCAGCCACCGGCCTACCGGGTTTATATTAGAACTCTTAACTGCAACCTAACTTGCACTCTCCGAATTAAACGATCCCATCTCCGATATGCGCCGATCGAACTTCGATCCGGCGGGGAAAGAGAAAGACGCACCCCGTCGAACTGGGACGGGAGCGGGACGTCATCGAAGGATCGACGTAATGACGTCACATTACCAGGGACGGACTCGTTGATTTACCGTCGTCCACCTACGTATAACGAACGGGCTGTTTAAAATTCATCACTGGCCGCTCAGAAATGCTGTTCTAATTTGTCAGTTGTGACAAGACAATTACGGCCGAAATGAATTAACTTCACTCTGGGTACAGTGGAGACCCTTAATCCGAATGGCGAATTGTTCGGATTACTGGAGTCGGCCTAAATAACGTCAACTGGATACAGTTTTCGATGTTTATTAAGGGGCACTAAAAGAAAATACTGATGAATCTTAAAATATTGAATGTAAAATGAAATTGAATCTGGAAAATGCATGGATTTTTGTTCGTTTTTGGACATTTTTCCGCCTTTGATGACTAGTACGGAAAGAACACCAGAAATCTCCAGAGGCGACCGGTTTTTATAGACTTTCCAAAGATCACCAATACTTTTTGTTCGTATTACTGGTGTCAGCCTAAATAACGTCAACTGATACACTTTTTATGTTCATTAGGGAACACTAAAAGAAAATCAAGATCCTTAAATATTAAAAATTAAGCGTAAAATGGAATTAAATTTCGGAATAATTATGAATTTTTGTTCGATTTTGGCACTTTTCCGGCTTTCATGGGTAGTATGGGAAAAACACCAGAAAATCTCCAAAGGCGACACTTTTTTTAGTTTTTAAAATTTTTCTAAATATCACCTAGACTTTTTTTCGGATTACTGGAGTCTAAATAAGTTTTGTTCGTTTTTGAATTTTTTTCAATTTTGAGATGGCCAGTACAGGAAAAACACCAGAAAACTCCATAGGCGACACTTTTTCACCGACTTTCCAAAAGTCACTCACACGTTCGTTCGGATTACTGGAGTCAATTTATACTTACAGTTTTCGTTGTTCATTATAGGGAACACCAAAAGAAAATCAGGACAAATCTTGAAAATTGAACGTGAAATGAAATTAAATCTGGGGAAAAACATGGATCTATGTTCGTTTTGGGTATTTTTTGGCTTTGACGGCTAGTACAGGGATAACACCACAAAACTCTAGAGGCAACACTTTTTTATCGACTGTCCAAAAATCACCTCGACTTTTTGTTCGGATTACTTACTGGAGTCAGCCTGAATAAGATCAACTGATACAGTTTTCGATATTCATTAAGAAACACTAAAAGAGAATAATCTGGAAAAAACATCTTTTCGGCCTTGATTGATGGCTAATACCGGAAGTTTGAACAGGAAAAGTAAACTAGAAAACTTCGGAGGCGACATTTTTGTATCGACTTTCCAAAAATCATCTATTTTTGAAAAATTAGTTTTTCTTCAAATTACTGGTAGTTTGAATAAAAGGGTCTCTACTGTATACGTATACGCGCGTAACGCGTTCTTTAGTTTTAAAAAAACGGGGGTCGCTAATAAACCAATAACTGGAGTCCCATTGTGATTCGGCCATTAGTCACAATTCGGCCCGCCATAATCCGTTTAGCGTCCAGAGGACTGGACAAAGGTCTCTAATAGTCGTAATCCTCCAAGATACCTGCGTCTCTCGGAACTACCGGTATGGGATAATGACAACACAATAAAAGATTTCGGAATTTCAGGTGTAAACAACAACTTTATCGCCCCGGCGGCGCGATGAGGACGGTCCCCCGGAGCGAGGCAACTTTTCGATTTTTATTATACCCACCGAAACCGAGCTAAAAGTAATGATAATTTTTTTCGGTGGAACGCGTATAATAACGGCGCGTAATACGGGAGCAATAAACATGTGATAAAATAATAAAGCGTGTGTTATAGTCAACGACCCGTTGACAGGGAAAGCGGCGATGCGGTGACGTCACTCACCCCTCTGCGTTAGGGGATGATATATGGCGGCGGTTAGAAGATCGCGCAGCGGCCATCACTCAAATCAATTCACCCGCACAACGTATTTGACAATGCCTTGTGTCTCTGCGATGTGCGGATTCGGGAGGAAAAAACGCACGCATTGTAAGGACGAATCTCGGCCGTCTTTAAATTGCGTCCGTTTTCGGACCGGAAAGATGCGACCTTTGCTCCTCTATTAATAATTACTGGAAATCTGTGTGCTGATGGTGAAAAATATTTCGATCTTTCCTGTGTACTATGAATGATATCGTCTCTTTCGATAAGACAGAGTTGATGGTTTTATTGCTGCATTTTGTTATGCGCTTAGGCCAACACAAAAGCTACTAGGCAAACAAACAACTCTTATCGAAAATCCTTTAAATTTTACAAAATATTTGCCAACTGATGATGCGAAATTTCACAAGGGCGATTCATCATTTATTGGTTAAATTTTTGTATTAAAAGCGGGAATTGTAACAAATTAAGCTGCTATCGTTTGAATATTAATGCAAAATAAATTTCGTTTACGATTACCCGTAACATACACCGGCCTAAATAGTAACGTGTCATGCGATACTCAATAAAGTTGTAATTTGGATTTAATTAACACTTAATATTACAATAAATGCTCTATAATGTGAGCATTACACATGATTAACCTAATTTAAGCCACGATTATAGAATATTATTAGGTGAGCGTGTTTTGGTAGCTTTTATTCGCGAGTTTGAAAAACTTACGCCACGAGCGCTAGCGAGTGGCGTAATTCAAACGAGCGAATAAAAGCCAAAACACGCGAGCTTAATACTATGCTTTATCCACTCCAAAACAGTTAAAACGGCTCTCGAAAATTCGCTCAACTTCCAAATTTCATTCAAAACAGCTGTGACGGACAGAATGCAGTGTTGTCAGATCGGCGCAGATTTGTGAGCTGCGAACAGTGCGAAGGGAACGGTTATAAGTGTCATACCTTCATTCATAGCTCTTTCTGGATATTTCAGGTATCTGGTATCTCCGGAGACGTTCCTATGAGCTCGCCTCCATTTTCACTATCACTTATATCATTCATATGCATATTTTCAATTAAACGATCAAGTAATTTTGGACACTTCACAACACTCGTAACAATTTATTCAAACAAATGGTCGCTATTTTTGAATGTCAATTTCGCGATTGTTGCGCTGTTGCCAATTGCACCTGAAAATCGCTCTATTCTGATTGGCCACAGCCAATGCAATAATGATCCCATTAATCGCTGGAAATGTCACTTTATTTCATCGAACTGTGATCTATATCAATAACGCCACCCATTATTACCAAAAATTTCTAATAATAATAGTATGATTATTATCTAGGAGTGGATAAAAAATATACCACAAATAAAAAAATATCGAATGAATAAAATAAATCAATTCGGGCATTGTGGCTCGATGACGTATCACCAGGCGCCTATTTACGAGTCGATCATTATTACTGCCTTAGCTATTTCCGGCCAAGGGCAACGAAAGAAATCTGAAATTTTCAAAATCTCGCAAATTCGTAATGAACGCAAATTAATGGGAATTTGATTTCACCTAGACCAGATCTACATGCATATCTTTGAAGACATAATGTAATATGTCTAGCTTCCCTCGTTAGTTCAAATGTAAAATTATGAACTTCAATAAATAAGTGCTTTCTCTTGAGGTAATTGAGTAATTTGCGACTTAATTGGCATTTCGAACAAGACCCATTAAGTACCTTGCGAACATAAATTGATGTAATAGTTTTGATGAGCTTCTTAGTTTATGCGAATATGACTCATTTACAAAAAAATGTAAACCACAGAAACCATTTTTATCTAAAGCAAAGGTGACGGACAATAGGAGCTTATCATTCTGCTTATCTGCTCCTCCCTGACGTAAATCGATAATATTCAATATAATACGAGTAGTACAACCCTTTTTAAAATAAAGACTTGTTTACTACAAATATTATTCATTATTTGTTTTGAAAATACCAGAAATTACTAGTCTCTAGAAGATTAAAAAGACAATATAAATTTTTTTAGAGAAAACGTTGAAAAGTGAGAGCAATGATAAGCAAACAAAAAACTTGATCTCAAAATAAGGAAAAACCAAAATACGTTCTTCGGGTATGCTGTACAATTTCAGGTGTAGATACGATTAGGAACAACAAGGATGATAATATTAGGACCACTTAGTCTACTCGAAGAAAAATGATAGAATTTGACAGGAATTGATATGGTCTTATTAAAACCTGTCGCCTATTTTATCGCCATAGCGTTCACTTGGATATACGTACACGACCAAAACCGACCAAACCAAGTGTCGTACATACGTAGGTAATTTCGAAAAATACCGATAAATCATAACCTTGAATAATCCCAAGTCGACTATCTAAAACTAGAACAAGACCAAAAATTGTCTTCAGTTTATGCCGCGACTCTGTTACGATCGGTCGGAACTCTACAGTCCTCGAGGAATTCCAAAATTACGTTCAAGTAACTCAGATAATTCGCATTCCGCCCAGTCGCAGTAGTACCGAAAGTGCGCTGGTCAATAAAGGCCACAATTGCCGAGTCGTCTTATCAGTCAGATTCGATCGGCCAACGACAATGACCGACCCGAGCCAAACTAGCAACTTTGCAAATACTCTTCCGATTTACGCCGAAAAAGAGGGGGCGGGCCCGACAAGTGCAGACGGTATAAAGTACTGGAATGGCAAACGGGACGATCAGTTGTACGACCAAAACAGTGATAAGCGTCCAGTCGGTGCCAAATTCGAAAAAGACATGGAGTACGTAGTCGACGACTGTTTCAACGGCGAGCAATTCGCCCAGAACCAGAACAACATCTCGCCCAATTCGAGCCACAGCTCGAATTCGTCCGCCTACGTCAACTACAACCAGCATCCGCAAAAAGTCGAAGAGATCGGCGCCGTCCAAAAGATGAACGGCCTGTACTTGAACGAGAATCACCTCAATCCGGCACAGAATCAGCCTGTGGTAAGTTATTACGTCTTTTTCGCGTTTTTTAGCAAACTAAGTTTTTGGTTTTTCTTTGCAGTACTTACCGAACGAGTGCAATAACCGTCCTAGCACTCTGAACGCTTTCCAACACGAGAACTACCCTGTTTACAACAACACGTTCAGGGATCAGTACGAGTCGATGTTCAGGCCCACCCCCGGTCTTACCATAACCACCAACAGTGAGTACCTTTTTATTCGAGTTCGAGTCTTTGGAGTAAAAAGTTTCTATTTACTTTGGGTTTTTGTGGGAAATTCGAAAGTCTAATCTAATTGTCGTGTTTTCCCCAGACAACCTCGACCAGCAAAAGCAACTCGCATCTCGCCCCGGTACGACCAACGGAAAACGGGCGAGAACCGCATACACCTCGTCCCAATTAGTGGACCTGGAACGGGAATTCCACAAGAACAAGTATCTGTGCCGCCCTCGCCGCATCCAGCTGGCCCAGGACCTGAATCTGAGCGAGAGGCAGATCAAGATCTGGTTCCAGAACCGCAGGATGAAGCACAAGAAGGAGCAGAAGAACAAGGTCGCGTCCCCGAAAAGCTCGCCCGAAACCTCGTCCATCCCCGAACTGTCGCCCGTATCTCACACGTCCTCCTCGCCGAACAATTCGCAACAGCCTAATCATAACCAGCAAAAGACCGATCAGCAGCTGATCGTGGACCGTCTGATGGCGCATTCGTCCTCTTTGCCGTCCCACCAGTACTTGCCCCCGAGGTACGGTCTGGGCAACCACCACCAATGGACCGCCCCTGCCAATTCCCAAAATCAGCTACTTTTCGCGGGAAATTCGGCCAAACCCGAGTTCTACCCGTACCCGCCGAATCCTCAGCAGGTGTACTCGGCCGAGTCTTCGACGGCGCCCTCTACGCCGCCCCAATTCAACTACCCCGAGCACTTGGCGCAGTTCAATTTGAACTACTCGATCAACCAGATGGTCAATCCGACGTTCCAATTCCAAGAGGCCGGCAATTTCACTACGGTAAATGCCAATAATTCCCAGTTCAACGTCAAGGAGGAGGCGCTCGCGGTCGCCCCAGAATCCGAAGATTTGTACTGGAACAATGGTACAGCCCAACCGGTGGAAAACGGCCAAGCAGGTCTGACCTCGTTGTGATTCGAACGGGTTTTTACGTGTTTTGTTGCGTTTGCTCGGTTTTTAAAACCACAGGCAAACTGAAAAATCGTGTTGTAAATAATAGAAAATATATGTATTTAATATTTAAAATGTTTATTCAGACGAGGCAGAGATTTAATACATGGTAATAAAATACCAAGTATTTCATTGCATGTATTGCAGATCTCAACTGTTCTTTTTATATTACATTATATTTTATGTATTTTATTATATTATATCATTTATCGGACGTGACTTCTTACTTTACTTTATGTAAAGTATAAAAGTGTTTTAGGATCTTAATTTGTAACGAGTATTGTGTCCTAAATGTATGCGACTTTTACTTAATTTTAACTTGTGCTTTTTTATTTATGGAGGGATGTATCGGTATACAGCGATTTTAAATAAACGAAAATGATGAAAGCTCGCTTTTTGATTTGGCGCAATCAGTTATTGGGGGTGATGGATTTTATTTCGGTGTGTAAAGTTGAAATTGTGCAACAAAGCTCACTCATGCAACAGGCGGCCAGTTGGAGCTTTAACTCGAGGTCTGCTTTCGTACCATATTCTCACGTTCCTATCCCCACGAGGCGGCAGAGAGTGGAGGCATTACAAGATTGTTGTTGCTATAATCCCGCGGGAGCCCTAACATTTTCACTTTGAACTCCGCGGTCCCGACAACCTACAGCCTGCGGTTTGTCTCTCCCGTCCCGGAATCGCTAACAAGAACATTACGAATCGCTCGCAGAGAGGACTAACCGAAATCCCAGCGAGCTTTCACGGACTCATCTCTATCCGCTTCGAGCTTATTATTATTACGGCAGTGGAGAATTTTAATTAGCGTTTTAATAGGGGGACGTCACGTTCGGGGGAAAATGGCCGACGTCGGGAAAATAAGAGAGGCAGATTAGAGGAACGCGATACCCTGAGAATATGAAGACAAACATGTGATTGTTGAATACGTCAATCAACGTGCGAGTGGGGTCGTCGGCCATATTGCCTGCACCCCCCTGACGCTTGACGAGCGCCGACAGGCATCGAACCTGCCCCTTATCAAATGTCAAATTATTCCCACTCTCGTCGTCCGGACATGGCCGAAGCAATTTAACTTTAAAAATTTCCATTTCGTCCTCTCCGTTCGCGCAAACGGAACACAAAGAAACCGGTATGCGGTCGCGATAACGACGACCGAAACGGCGAAACCGGGGATCAAACAACTTTTTAATATCGACACGCCGGAATTTAAAAGGTCGAAATAATGGCGCGTCATACTGATAACATCAATATGCGTGACCGCGTTCGATTCTCGTGTCGAATCTAACATGGCCGCGACACACCGACGATTTTTTACCCACCAAACCTAATCAACACCGGGGCTGTTACACCGAAAGTCGCAATTATTCCATAAAAACTCTGATGGGAATTACTTATTGCTGTTTAAAAATGAGGAATGCATTAGAATAATGACAGGTATAGTGTATGGATACCCAGGGGAGTTAAATTTTAATACGTCGAGACACGAAACCTTATTAGACGTCGTTCTAGGAATTTGCAAAAGCTCCACGATACACAAGTGGGGACGATGAAAGACTCCACATTAGCGTGGTATCGATGGTCATCATTAATATAATAGCGAAGAGGGTGCCTCTCTAGTGGGAAAATAACCGCTGGCCGGGGCAGGACGAAATGGATCCCTTTAAATAATTCGTTACCTTACAAATAAATTGACCGCCTCCGAGCTTATAACGCAGTCGAACACGCATCAATCGGACTAAGTAATTTTTCCCTCCGCCATTCGGGAATAATTTTCCCCCTTTTCGATATACGGTATGAGATGGAGGTGCAGGTAGATCCTGAAAAGTTTTTATCTGGAAAATCAGACGCGCATCCAAAGCCGCGGCCTCTGTTAAGACTTTTGTTTTATTCATAAACCTGGAGGCATCACGATATCCCCCCTTGAAGTTATCCCTTATTGACTTATCCAACGGAACGTTTGAGCTGTATTTATACCGCTTTACAATGGGGAGCTTTCGAATTTAAAGACACTTGATGAAAGAATCACAATGAAACCGGTCGGATTTTATTTCCGTTGCCCATATCGATACCTCTTTATTTTGACATTTATAACCCCCCTTAAATTATCCGCAGATAGCGGTGTACGTGCGAGGGCCTAGCCGGGGAAAAATCAGCCGGAAACGGAAACGTGTGCCGCTGCATCGATGCAGCCGCGACCCTTTTCCAGTTCGCTTTCCCGGGGTCGAAAATGGCAAAGAACAACTCGGTAATTGATAGTTTCGGTCGGGCCAAGTGACGCGCTGCCCGATACATAATGTATCGTCCGGCCGTTTGTTTTCGAATCCGAAATGCACATGAGCCGGGCATGTGCGGTTTTTGTGTTGATTCTGGCGTCATTCCAAGTTTTGTGTATAAGTAGCGGAATAGATATGTGCCATGTCATCGAAATAGAACCACTCTCGGATCTTGCTGTCTGTCAGTTTAAACCATCTCAAACAAGATGGATGGCCGCTGAATGGAAATCATGCAGCGGAAGTTCTCCCCGACGCGAAAGGGTGCAACACACCGGCGACGACGACGACTCCGGGGGGATGATGCGCCCCCGTAATCCCCGTCCCCGAATTCACCGGAATAATCTTTAATAATCTCGGAGCGGCGCGTATTCAATTTGTCCACCAGACTGTTTTAGCAATCAAGGGATGATCGGCGGTTTTTTTTTTCGAAAAATTTCGCCGCTTTTTATTCCGCTCGTCGTGGAAATTGGGGTGGTGGGGCCGCTTTCGGTATGAGATAAAACTTTATCGGATTTTATGTGCTAACAACGTTTTCGTCGAGTTTGCCACTGAGAGGACTGTTATCTAAACAAGTAATGACTTAAATGACAACCTTTAAAACGGAGTTTCACGAGCCCAGCCCTGACATCAGATATTGCTTCCACCTCACCTTTCCCGATAATTTATTTCGCAGTCACTCCTATTAACTGGCGCGATATCAGAAACCACCCCTGTATAAATTTCGACACTCACCGTAATTTCCTCAATATCTGAATTATAAGTATACCAAGTATAAGTAAGTAAAACAAATTTAATGAGAAATTATATTTGGTGTTAAAGTTGGTGGGTTAATTAGGGTCGGTCGTGGGGGGTGGGGAGATGCGATATTTACGAGCGATGTTCATCTAAGAAAGGCGAACAAACATGAAATAGAAGAGGAAAATTTCGGGCAGATAATTTCCTGGTGTGTGCCGGCATCCTCATTGATCATGCATTTTCCGTTTCCAGTATATTTCCCAGTGGCGCCCGTTATCGCATCCCCGTTATCACAAACACCTATTAACCGCTCTTCGCCTGCACTTGTCATTGATCCCGATTCGAGGCACTCGAGAGATAGAGACTCGCCTCATTACTCACACCCCACAACTCCTCATTTCCCTTTTCGCGCCCGGAGTATTTAACGTGAGGGCCGCCCCATGCCAGCCGAGCGATCCCGACTGCTCCCTCTCGCTGCTCCCGTCTTATCTGGAACGCGATTACATCGCCGACTAACCTCGCCGTCATCGCGCCCCTTCCTCAACCCGATCGAATTTCCGAATCGAAAATCCGGGAAAGTCCGGTCACGTGGGCGCCGTTCCGCGTGCGATGAGTGCACCGTTGCCGCCACTTTCCGTGAAGAATTTTAATATGTCGCCGATTTTACAAACTCTTAAAACAAGCGCCGGCTGCTTCTGATGTCAAGAGATGAATTTTATTTCAATATTTGATAGTTTTCGTGCCTCCGGCGTCGACACACACCCCTCCGCCCCGATGATCCGCTCGCGCTATATTCCCGACCCCACTCTCTCTATATGCAAAGCATTTCGAAGCTATAACTTTACTAAAACATTGAAAACACTTCAAACTTTCCGTAAAGGAAAACCCGCCGCCGCCGCCCCTCCCGAAAATGGAAAAAAGAAGGAAATAAACTGTCAGCTGGCGAAAATTATTCTGATTATGCTAATTTCTTTTCTTTTACATCACTCGCTATATGCACTGCGTCTACACCACATTTTAACATCGGAGATTTATGCCCGGAGGGTCCGTCCCCCTTCAGCCCCCAGATCCGATGTTTACCCCGCGACTTTTGTATTATTGGCTGCCTAAAATCGCGGCGAGAGATCGGGGGTCGTTCGTTCCTCTTCGCGACTAATTAATCGAAAACGGAAAGGGCATTATATCCCGGCCGGGCGGCGAGTATTTTGCGGCGTCCCGTGTTAACTACCCAATAAGAAGCAATCAGTGGCTTGTCACTGTGCGTTACACCATTCGTGACGTCACTAGTGATGGATTGCTCTTCTTGCAACCTTTTCTACCACCAACTTGTTGGTTGTTTAGTTGTTCGCGTTGTTGACGTTGTTTAGGGTGCTTACTCCCCTATATATTTCTGCTATCTTTATATGGCTGTCACTTTACACCCGAAAACTGTTTTTTGGCCCTTTACCCCGGACGAAAATCACGCCGGATTTTTTACTCGCCCGAATCGGACGATCCAATTCCCAGAGACTCGAATTTCTTCCATTGCTCGTTCGTACTATTAAATTATACACCGGTCTCAGATCGTGAAATGTCCTCGGGATAGAACGTTAACAAGCGTTTGGATAATAAGCACTTTTCTACTCTTTATTGTCAGGATTGTAGGTGTGCTGGAGTTTCGAGAAATTCCTTGGATTTCCTTTATTGCATTAATCCGAAAACGAAAAATTACATTGTCTGCCGTTTCGCACGCGATAGCACCTGCAATAAGCGAGGTGCATGCGAATAATCGCCTGGCGAGATCGAAACAGAAGCCATGTTCTTGCGGATAATGAGTCTAAATAACAATTTAATAATCGGCTACCGCGGAAAATTTAATTATTACCCGGGACGGTGTGTGCGCAATAATGCAGTTTATGCACAGTGATGCAGCAAGTCCTAAAGCGCGCTTAATGACGGCATATCAGTAGGTAAAAGGTGCGTTGATGCGTCTTTAATTCGTCCACCTGTATTATAATAACCTATATAGGGTTCGAACTGAATTTTATTCCGGTACAAAGTCATATCGGAATTAAACGGGAATAGCGATAGGGAGGGGTAATAAATAAAAATCCTTTCGCTATAAAATGCAGCCGGCTGTTTGGATTGTTTGGAAGTCTTCGGTGCGGACTCTTGTTTCGGAGAGCAATTCCCTTCAATTAAACGACCGGAAAAACCGGAAAAACTGCTCGCTTCTTAATTTTTTCACTGCGGTTCTTCCGATTCCGCTAATCGTAAATAATTCCATAGTCACAAACATGTAGAGCGAGATAATTTATGGAACCACCCCGGACCGTGGATTTCGTAAGTTTTATTTTCCGCCGCGGTATCGGTCGCCAAATTAAAATTATCTTTCGTCGCCCTCAAAATAAATCGTTTAAGTAGGATTCGGTCCGACCTGTCAAGTAAAACGGTGACGCTAATTACACTCGGATAAATTTAGTTCGGGAATGTGAGAGCGCACTCTCTCCGTTGATAAGATTTCCTGTGTGCATTGACGGAAATCCTCAAGGTCCCCCCGACACGGCCATCATCGGGCAACAATCTGAAAGCAAGAAAAAACTCACATTGTGATCATCATGCATAGTAATTTCGTAAATGTTTTAAAACGATTTTGCTCTTTGCAGAAGACGAATTTCGCAGATTCATCTAATTGTTGCTTTCGGAGTGATACGTACTGTGTTTAGTAATTAATCGTTTTCGATTATACACGGAATCCGTGAAGCGATATGAAATTAGTTCATTAATAAAATAAATCAAATTAGCCGACAAAGAGGAGGTTTTATTAATCTGACGCTACGCAATCAAAAGTTGTCAGAAGACAAACTATCGTTAATGATCGAAGTCGAACGCTTTGGGCGCTTTTTTTCTTATATGGCCGACAAATTTGTATTAGTTAGGCACGGTGCGCTAGTAATTGAAAGATGAAGTTTTGCGACTTTCTCGGGTCTGCGGGAAGTTGGCGTTTTTCGTAATTGGGTGGGTGATGCTGATGCTTTATTAATTCGATCCGGTAGATTGGGAATGCGTCGGAAAATGGAAAGCGTGATGGCGTATCGTCGTCGATACGTGGCAGTCGCGTGTCAACAGCTGTCGCCCGGATTCCAAATGGCGATTTAATTGAAAAATTCTCATTCATATGCAGCCGAAGTAAAAAATGCATCCGAGAGAGGGCCCCCGATTTTCGAGAGTTTTATTTGCGGTCCGCCGCCCTGAATGCCAATCATCGATACGTTTCCTCGGCGCTCGCCGGAAAAGCCCGCATTTTCCGGGCGCACAAAGCGCACGAGACGCGCGCGTTATGAAACATGCATGATTCAAATGTTAAAAATGTACATTTGGCGTTCACAAAGGCGCGTTCCATTTATAATCCCCGGTTTCAAATCGCGGCGTACGTCATCGAACAAAGTGAACGACAATGCAACGTCTCGTGGAATATCTCAGTCACTCACTCGGTGTTTGTCACATAACATGCAAAGACGCGCTTTTATCATCTTTATAAAGACGATTTTTCTTCGGTTTTTGTTAGGCGGCCCTGTTTCCACTCCGGAGCGGGTTCCGGCAGGGGGCGGCGGCCGCCCCCGCGGCGCGGGTCCTTGTCTGGCGCGGGGGCGGCGAGCGGGAGCGACGCATTCGGGTGCTTCCTCCTGTCCGTGCCCGGCGGACCCGCATCAAAACATCCTAGCCGAGCCGCAAGCGATTTGAAAAATGATCCATCTCACGTCACAAGAACTGGAGTTTTTCTGCGTTTGCCTGGAAGCGGTGTCGGCTGTGTGTTACTTCAACCGGGCACGGTCTACATGGCAACAACGTGTACTCTCTTATGCGGATCTCTAATCCCCAAAAACTCTCCCTGAAGTACGTTTCTAAAGAAATCCACCAAAAAAATCCCCATCGAAAACCCTACATTATTAGTAAGTAGGGTAAAGTTGCCAATGTTGTACACCCTTGTGCTATTCTGCGGCTATTTTCTACAAATCTTGGAGAAAAACTTCGAAAATTTTATACTGGCATTCTTTCTAATTAAATCAGTTTTAACGGTTTTTCATGAGAAAATTTTCATAATTCCCAGGAGTTGATGACATTTGGTACATTTCAGGAGGTCGATTACCTATATCGTATACCAATGGTATTCCTGATATCCCCATATCGTACCGATACAAATTAGGCATCATAATGCTTTTGTATGAATACTCATCTGGATACGATATGGGTGCCTGTGGCAGATTTGACAAAGTCCCAGGAAATGCAGAGAGTTTTTGAGGTAATGTCCAGGATATATCGCAATAATAACATGAAATTGAATTACTTTCACGTTTAGTATACAACGTGCCCCAATATTCGACCAAGATACTTTAAGGGTGCATTTCTGAGTGAAAATGAGTAAGAAATGAAATAATTTTCCTATATCTCCGATTTTGCACTATAAAGGAGTTAGGTACGTGTTATCAAAGATGTGGTTTTTCATTCTTTTTTCCAGTATTTATTTATAAACAGTTATCGCGACAATTAGGATACACAGGACTTAGTTTTCATTCGATAGGGTGCCCCACGTCTCCAATATGAATGAAATGTGTCCACCTGAAACCTGAATAAGGAGAATACTGACCATTAAGACAGTTTTTGAGGTATAAGAAGACATCGCATTAATTACATAATAAAATTGACAAAATTCATCGTTTAGTATAGACAGAATTTGTACAACTGTACTCTTCAATTACAGGATCGCAGTTAAACATGCATAAAATCCAGAGCACGTATCAAAATTTTCGTTTTGTCGCAATTCACTGAAATTTAGTACAAATTGACAATTTTCAGTCGAGCTTGGTAACTACATACATCAAAAGTTCCTGAAAAGTGTATTGCCTCTGTATTTCCAATATTCATTTGATCGAAAATACGTCTCTGGTACCAAATCGGCAACCTTACTCTATAAGCGGTTGAGGGGGGGAAGAAATACGAATTTCCTGTAGATTTAAGTAAACCGGATTCTTCATCGACCATAAAACGTTATAAATTTATGATTTTCATATAGTGATTACCTCATCCATGAAAATCATTACCCACTGTGGGTACCTCTGCCTACTCAAGTATTTATTTCTTATCGTTTATTAATGATGAAATTGAACAGTTGCTCGGAAAGAGTTTCATATAACGATCGATTTCTTACAACAACAAAGACAATTACATAGGTAGTAAAAATAAGTTTTCATACTCGCCGTACCGTACTAGAATTACGATAGTCTGATGCATCACCGTTTCTGAATTTATCACGAATTAGTCGACGAGATACCCGTACCTAATAATATAACTGGCCATGTTCGTATAGGAAATAATTGACCAATTTAGTTGGAAAATCTGCCTCGTCGTCGACGTTATAATTTTTTACCATCATCCGGGAATATCGTTATTAAATAGCTGGAAAAAAGTCCGCCGAAGAAATCCGACGAGAGACGGGCGGCGAGGAGACCCCCCCATTAAAATCTATGCGCATTCTTCTCGACGAATAATATTCTTACGTCTCTTATAATTACCTTCAGCGATACAAATTACAAAGTACCGGGATGAGTTTTTGTGTCGGCCCGAGCCAGCAAGGAAATACATTTGTCCGGCTATTGCTGGATACTTATTAGCGGCTGACATTCGATTTGTCTTGTCTCCGGCGAGCTGAGCGATTGCGGTGGACCTGGAGGGTCGGTATAGACTCCGCAGGTCGATGCCTCCTCCTCGTCCCGATCTCTCTGTGCCTTCCTCCTCGGCCCGAAAGGGGGCGGTTTTTAATTTGGCAACTGATGCATGAATACGCTCAGTTATTAATCGCCCCTCATTATCGGGACCGCTTACCGATAAATAGGAAAACGCCCTCCATTTCGACCGGCATCGCGCGATCCGTTCGAGATCCAGAAATGGGAAACGCTCGCGGATGTCGTTCCGCGTGAGTTATCAGTATTTCCGTATTAAAGATGCGTTAGTGGGAGGCTCGTACAATGACAGCCGGTTTGTTTGCAGGCCATTCGGGCGGAAATATGGCGGCTCTTCCGCCAGATATATGGAACACAATAAAAGGCTCCACCTGAAGACATTATGCAAAATCAATTCGTCTCTTTTCTCCGCGCCGCCCGCGCGCTTTGTTCGCTCTCCCCCGATATCTAAAGACCGCGAGATTGCGAGAGGATTAAAGACAATCCGCATTTCCCTCATAATACCCCCGCGTTTTATAAAACGAAAACCCGAGCCGGATAAAATTCGTGTCCGATTCCTGTTCAAATATTGGCCGGGGCCCGATCGATCCGAAAAGGGTTTTTAAAAGTGGTGTCGTGTCACCGATATTCTGTTTGCGGACGGAAACTACATAAACAATCCCGAGGTTCGACTTTCCGCGCTCGCTCTCGCCCCTTAATTATTTATCCTCCGGCAATTTTTCATTGCGCGCCCTGAAATGGTAAACGTTTTACGGGGCGCACGGACCGAAATGATTTATCTATCGTCCGACGACTGCATTTTTACCACACCACATAATGCACGAAAGAAACGGCGCGTTCCGTTTCTGTTCCGTAATTTTGTTGCCAGTCACAATATTTATCCGAGCGACATCGTCTGAAACTTCTGCCAACTACTTAAAACTCTTTCGTCTTTCCGTCCTCTGTGACAGCCTGTCGCTCAAATCGTTCCCTCCGACTCCGGGACTCGAGCACTCGAGGACGAGACCATACTTCTATATTTTACGGGGGCATTTAGTAAATTACTTTTTGTTTTAATTCCATTATCCGCGATTTCTCGTATTCGGGCGAACGGCGCTTCCCCCCATCGATTCCATCGATCGTCCGCCCGGTTCTCTGGCGATATTATGGGAAATGCACCGGTGCACGGGTTAACTTACACGGTCGATGGCTTCCAATAATTACAGGTTGCGTTGTTGGCGAGTGGTTGGTTGGTTAGTCTTGTTGAACGTGACCGTAGATGCGTGACTTGGGCGGGCTCTGCATGATTCCACTGTCACTGTCGTGTTCGTGACTCCTATCCGCCCCCCGGATCCGCCTGGCGTCACTGAATATGCATGGACTAGGCACATTCGACCAATGCCCGCGAAGACGTCAAAAACGCGACATTTCCATCGGAAAAGATGCAAATTCGCCCTCAGGACGCGGATATCGGTTTCGGGGTTCGGGGTTGCGGCGCGGCGCCCCCGGAATGGAAAAAAGATTGGGTGCAAAGTCTCGGTTAGGGGTCAGAGTTGAGCCGTATAGAGCGGACGGGTTGCGTCACGCGGTCTCGGAGGGGCCTCTTGGCTCGGACAGAGATTACCTTTTTAACGGCGGAGACGCGACTTTCGGTCCCCGAGAAGGGCGGATGGAGAGAGAGCCCGGGTCCATGGGAAATGGGCGTACCGAAGAAGATTGAGCGATCCCAGTGGACCCGCACACTCTCCGGCTGAAGAAATCGTGTGTCTCTGTTATTCCGACGAGCCGAAATAGGCGTCATTATGCCGCATTAGGCTCATACAGGGCGTCCAACGGCAACCTGAAACATACCCAGGGAACGTATACGAAATAATGCGTCAGGGTGGATTTCGTATTTCACATGTTGACTTTCTGCAGAATTCATTTCCGTGTCCATTTTCCGAGTAAAATTCTTAAAAGCTCTTTCAATATTTACTTAGAACTATATATTTGGTATTATTACTTTTAAAAAAGCTCTATAATATTGGACGAATTTTGGAGTTTTTCATAAGGAACAACTTCCGATACATTTTTATCACCTCAACCGCCCCTCAAATATAAACCTCAAGGAGATGTGAGAAAAATAATCCAGAATCGCCAAGTTCTGTGAAATTATCAATTTGGTATTTTACATGTTGATTTTCTGCAGAATTCATTTCCGTACTCATTCTATAAATTTAAAAGCACCTTCAATGTTCACTTAGATCGGAAATATGGTAAGTATTTTTACTTTTCAAAAAAGCTCAATAATTTTAAACAAATGTTGGAACTTTCCATAAGAAACAACTTCCGATCTATTTTGACCATCTTAAATATCCCTCAAGTGTAAACCTTAAGGGAATGTAAAAAAATACCAAGTTCTGTAAAATTTTCAACTTTGTATTTTACATTTTGGAGTTCTGCAGAATTTCCGTCCCCGTTTTGTCGAATTATAAGCTTTTTCAACGTTTACTTAGAACAGAAATATGGTAAGTTTACTTATATGGTATTTTTACTTTTTGAAAAAGTTCCACATTTTTGGACGAATTTTTGATCATTTCATAAGAAACAACTTCCGATTCATTTTGATCACCTCAATCGCCTCTCAAATGTAAACCCCGAGGAGATGTAAGAAAAATAATTCAAAATCACCAAGTTCTGTGATATTATCAATTTTCTATTTTACATGTTGACTTTCTGCAGAACTCATTTCCGTACTTATTTTGTAGAATTAAAAGCATCTTCAATCTTCACTTAGAACAAAAATATGGTATTTTTACTTTTCAAAAAATCTCTATGACTTTGACCAAATTTTGAAGCTTTTTATCGTCCGGTATTTTCACCTCGTGGTCAAACCTCCGGTTAGCTAACTGGAACTTTGAATGTGACCCTTCTTTATTCATTTCAACTAGGATTGTCACAGTCTAAGGTTACAGTTAGAAACAGGTGAAAATACCAGACCTATAAGGTACACTCTTGGACAGAAAAATAGGGACACCTCGATTAGCTGCGCCGGATTTAGGCAACCAAACATACACCAAACTTTAGTGCCTGCGTGAACGGGCTTTGTTCGCAGGCGGCTGGATATTGGCCGACAACTCAAAAATATGTCAAATTGTCAAGCTATCCACTTGAGTTTTGTGATAAAAATCGACAAAACAAGGTTTTTTTACAAATCTTTCAGTGATAATAGAGTTTTTTGGTGATCTTTGTGTTAATGAGTGCTGTAAAATATGAAGGACAATAACAAATCCATACCTAACATTTGTGAATGTCTTCAAGATACGGGGATTTTTCAGGACTCTCTTGGCGCCTCTTCCCCTTCAAATTTCTTCGCAAGCGTGTGAGAAAAGTTGAGCGAGTAAATTCGTATCATGTCTTCACATAGAAAACTCTTTTTAACAGCTTATTGAAGTTAAACTAATGTTTTGAAAAATGGAGGAAAATCTTTTCAATTTCATAAGAAATGATAAGAGAACAAGTACCAGGGCGAATGCTATTTCTGAACAAGGCCCTTAACTTGTTACCCTCACCACAGTTCAAGTAGATTTTAATATAAACAATGCCCTTACATTGTATAAATAAAGAGCAGTTATTATTTCAATATTAAATTTGTTTGTAGTATATATTTCATAACGGTAACATTGTGGTGGCCCTTAACTTGCTGGAGCTATTTTGGCTGCAGTTATTGGTCTCTTTAGATATGGGTGCTGCCGGATTCTAATGCTATTTTGAATAACACCAAATCACCCACCACAATAGAATCACAGTTCAATCACTCATAATCAAAATTATTACTTAAACACGTTTATCCATGAATAAATTGTAAGTGAACACTTTTTAATCGGCTTTTTTTCCACAAAACTCAAGTGAAAAGGTGGATATTTTGACATATTTTTGAGATGTCAGAACATATCGAGTCAGCTTTGGCAAGGTCCGTTCACGCCAGCACACAAATTGATGTATGATCGGTTGCCTAAATATCGGCGCAGCTACTCGAGGTGTCCCTATTTTTCTGTCCACGAGTGTACAACTTCCGATTCATTTAGACCACTCTAAACGCCTCTCAAATGTGAACCTGGAGGAGATGTACTTAAACACAATAATTCAGAATCGCCAAGTTCTGTGAAGGTTTCAATTTCCTACTTGGTTCAATTTCTGTCGACTTATTCTCTGTTGAGTGCGGCTGGGAAGGTAAAATCAGGTGAAATCTAATTTCCCGTGTCGATTTCCCCGTGTTGCATTCGGCGCGTGACACCCTGTACTTGCATACAACAAGTGCACTTCCTGTGCCCCCGTACACACAAAAGTAGCTTTCATTAGCCATCCATGCACGTACGAAAAGTATTACGCCGCTACATTAGATCGCGTAATGACGGCGTGTGTATCGCAGAAAGCGGTATTTCGGAATTACTGAAACGGAGAAATTGGAAAAAGCGGACCGGTATGGACGCGATTAAAATCGCGCTCTGTAGTCGCGCATCAATTATTCAAGGGACAAGATTGATTGGTTTACCGTACAGCACACGGAAAACTGATATTATGTTTATATCTGGGATGAGCCGAATCGCTCGAGGGATGTCCCCGACGTCCACTTCAATATAAGGGTAGAGGGTGTGTGAAATAACCGTGCGATATTTTATGCACCATATTATTTAGATTTATTAGAGCCATGCGAGGAGTTATATAAGAACTGTCGCTCTGTCCTTCCGCCGTCCGCGGACTTTCACGGAGGATTGATGGCATCACTTTGGGCGCGTTATTGACATGATATTGTTCTTTCCGGAGGGCCGGGAGCGGGATATTCGCGTCCTGAAAACTCCTGAAAATATCCTTATCAAGGGAAATAACAAGATCAAGGTTCGCCCCACCCGCATAAAGGCCGGGTTTATTATATTAATACCCATAATGCCTGCGGCCTCTCAGGCGTCACCTATTTGATTTGCTTAAGAGCTTCAATACACTTAATTTCTACTAAGGAAATTAATACGTCGCTGGAACCGGAAAACCTATTTGCTAATGAGGCACTGTTTGATTCTCCGCTCTCCGCCGCTTATTTACATGATCGCGATGACGTCGATAACATTTTTAAACATTTCCCAAGTCCTTCGAGGAACGTGATTAATAATAACAGTGCGTTTGTGATGCGGCCGAAAAAAATTAAAAGATCCTCGGAACGGCCGTAAATCAAAACGGGGAAGAGAAAGACCGAGAGTCGGTCGGTTTCCCGTATCCGATGCCTACGCTTATCCCGTTTGCCGGCGAAATTTATGAGGTGCAGATATTGACAGTAATTCGTGTAAGACTGCTATTACGGAGATTTATCGATACATAATTCTTCTGTAACAATATTTGTCAAGTATTTAACTGTGAGTGGCAGAAATCAAGCCATAGATCATCTCTTTAGTCAACATGTCCAAGAGTGGATTTTGCCGCAATAAATAACTGGGGCACGCGTTACACACACAGGTGGTTCATGATGGATTGCCGACCGATGACCGAACAATTATTGACCTTTCGCCACTTGCGCCTTTAAAATATTTATACGCGACACGACCTCCGCCTTTAATTATCCCCCTCATCTCTTCCTTACTAAACGGACGAAACATTTTCGCGTCCGAACGGGAGATTAATCCGAATAAACGTTCAATTTACTGCATAAAGGCCGCCATAGTAAATACAATTAGGCGCGTGTAAAAGAAGAATTATTATTACAATGAAGTTGGCAGTTCTTTTGTTGTGGCGTTTTTACGGTCAGGTATCCGCGTTCGGGCTGGGATCGGTCTGAAACAAAAATTCCGTCCGACAATCGGAAACGAAAAGCGCTTATTTACTTTCGCCCCTGGGTCTTTGATGGGAGCCGACCCGGCGGGGCGCTAATTTCACGGGTAATACATCAAAACGGCATCGGCCGCCCATAAGCGAGTGCATTTCGGGCGATTTGCATACGACGCGAGTCCTCCGCTCGTAAAGAGTCTGGAAAACCGCGAATCACGGCCGAGGAAATTTACAAGCACGAAATTAGCCGCGAGGAGCGTCCTGCTCGCGCTCGGGATTTAGCGGGGCGAGCATAAGTTCCCCACTTTTGAGGCCATAAAATTATGCACTTAATTGCTTATGTCTTTCGGAGCGTTAAGTTTCCAGCAGCCACAAGATGAACTCCGTAATGAATATAACCGTCTCGGGGACCTTAAGGACACTCTAAATGCGTGTTTACTCGTTATTTATGCCCGAGTGTGGTGCCCCAAGACCGGGGCCCCCTTCATCACGATATGACGTCACTTACTGAAAGAATCTCTCCCCCGTTATTAGTTCAGGTCCGCTGCGACAAATTATTGCGGCCCCGGGGCGACCTCTGGAAATGGGCGATATTTCCCGGAGACCATTAGACACTCTTATAACCGTTGGATCGGTGGATTAGCCACGTGGAGGTCGGAATACGGTAAAAATGAGCGGGCGCAAAGAGGCAACTTTGCGCATTCGAATTGCAAATCTAATGGCGAAGTGTTGTCTCACGGCGTGGCTGCGGGGTTGGCGAGAAGGGAGAGCCGAGAGGAAATGGATAAACTCCGCGGTGAGATAAAGAGCGCTCCGGCGCGGGGAAATGAAGTGTGTGTTCGCCAACAATAAACTTATCTTTTCCGCGACTGGAGACTTTCAGGGGGTAGCAAAATACATCATTTGTATGTGGAGAGATACCTAAACCGTATGAATTCAAACGGCTCACAAATGTGCGCCCCGCACACGCCACTATCACAAGTTTTCGCGACAACAGAAGAAAGCGCGCAGGTAGGGCACACACAACACCGACTAACAATAATCGGCAACACAGCCGACAAACGGACATGATTAATGGTTCGTATTTATGTATCAAAATATTTCGCCATCTGGAAAGTCGAGATAAAAACGCATTTCAATCCGAAGACGCTATACGCACGATTCACGAAATAAAAAGGCACGCGGGGATCGTTATTATAATCCTGAATCGGCGTCGCGTTCGTTCGTGAACAATTCAGGGATTCCGTCAAAACCATCCAGTTATTTTATTAGAAATGTCTCCTTTCCGTCCATTACTCATACTTCATGGCGCATTCGAAATAAAGTTGAAAGATCCGCATGGGCATATTGACAAATAGATTTTTCAGCAATCTCATAAAGTATTCCCCCAACCTGCATAATAACACTCTCCTATTATTTAAAGTAAAATATTGTGAAGGGGACGATAGACATTTTTCATTTTCTTCATCGGCCTACGCATAACAGCACATTCGATGATTCTTTTATAAAAATATGTTTCGATATCGATTTCTAAATAATTGATGGCCTCGTACTTTGTCTGAGAAAAGTTACATTCATCAGGAATCAGGAGTTTCTCCACCGCGTGGCTAATAAGCTCGAAGAGTCTCGACATGCTAATAACCGCAGCATGTAATTTCCTAATTTCGCCAAAGATGCTTTTATTGCTCGCACATTAATTCGAGCACCTGTTGTCGAAACGTCACTAAAAGGGGGAGACTTTAAGGAGGTGCGTACCATAACATGCTAGATTACCGTTGCCGCAAATCGTCTCGATCAATGCAAATTTTCTTTCAACGACTCATCAGCGTATACGGCATGAAATAAAACGCTACGTGAGCTCGGGCAATTGAATTAACCTATACTGCAATTTGTAAGAGATAAAAAATGCATCAATTTCAATGAGTGCTGGACGCAGTTTGATGCATTTCCCATGGGGTGGATCGGCCCCCTCGTGCATGCGGTTATTTTCAGCCATATGTTTCTTCGACCTGGATGGGAAAATAACGAAAAATTAACAAACAAATTATTGCAATGAGAAGAAAAATGGACAAATTCTACAACTCACCAGTTTTTTGATAAAGCAGTACTGGTTGTCACAAAAGGAGTATGAAATAGTATGTCTAGTGCAATCAGATTTCCAATACTAATTAAATTTAATTTATGGTCAACTGTCTACAATACCGTCATTTATCTTGGTTTAGCGGCAGTAATATGGCTTATTATGTACTGTAAGATAATGAAGACAATCGGCCGTTTTGGTTTCTCACTTAGGTTATTCGACACATTATTCGAATAAATGTCAAAAAGTTGAATTTCTTTGATATTAATCACGAATTAACTGACCCAAGCATACACCCAAGTAATTTATTGATTAATAGTTCATTATAATAGTGAAAATAACTTAATTGCGTTCTTATGCTGCTTCTGTAAATTATCAGAAGGGTGAAGATTTCCGACAAAGACGACTTTAGGTTCAGTGAGTCTTTTAGAATGGTTTACAGTTTGATGTGTTTGATGCATAAAGCAAAAATATTGTTGAGACAAATTTTATGAGATTTTTTCAACAATTTCTGGCTAAAATTCTTCCTTCAAACTTCTTTTCATGAATGCCTAATGAATAAATGATTAGCAAAAGTAACAAGCAATGATATAATGACAACAACCAGCATTTTGCGTAGATTTCGATGATTTCAACAAGTTGATTGATTCTCATGGTATCTTCTGTTTTCGCCCATCAACTTCAGAGGTTGGCGATGGCGGTGTTTGGCGGCAATCCGGTCGGTGTGGGCCGTCACCCGCGACCGGCCCCCGGTAAAAACGCGAAGAATTAAAATAAAAGGGAGAATGCAAATTGGCTTCTGCACGCAATTACGCCATGTAAGATTGACAGGCGTGGTTTTTGTGCAGCGCCAAGACGCGGCGGGCGCACCCGATCATCAAAGTCGCATCTGACGGCAATTTGGGGCCCCGCGCCGCTCTCGGGCCGGGCCGGGGCCACCTCGAGCCATGATTTTCGAGCCTCGGCTCCCCGGCAGAAGGCAGAGCCCGGCGCACCATCATCAGACCACTTATTTGCCGCCACCAAACTACCAATAATAATTTTTCTTCATCATACTGTAAATAGTCGATTTGATATGATCGCAGCGACGGCCAATGGGAGCGCGGCACCGCCGACACGCACTGTTATTAGGGGCTATTATGTGTTATTGCAGCTAATACGCGTGCAGGAACCGCACGTAACTATCTTCGTGGCCTAATCTAAGACGCGGCTCTTTCTCCGCTCCGGCCGAGCCGGGTTCCGTGCCCCAAACCTCTCATTACATTACGTCAAATTGTACGGTCGCCCCGCTCTCATTACTCACACGTTGTTACTCTGCAACGTTTCGAATCGACGCTAAGGGCCGAAATCGACGTGAAATCTTCGGTGTCAAGATCCTACCTCAAGGAAAATGTAAAGTGGCGCGCGGAAAGAGTCGGCGGACCGTGCGGTTTCCGAGTGAAGCGTACTATCTGTGAAATTCACAGAACTAGAGTGGAAAATGGCTGAAATGATGAACGTGGACGCAACCGTCAATCTTTAACAAATTACGCTAACAAGCCTAGGTCAGCACTGAAAACGGCAAATGACAATAATTTTGCCGGTACTTATACAGGACGTCCACGGATGGAGTTACAAAAAAGGAAGAACTTTTTCATTTTTCATTTTACAGAAAAATCTTGATAAAATCGTGTGCTTGCTCTCAAACCTCTGAAAACCATTTCGTTTTCGTTTCAACAGAGTACTTGAACGTAATTTTCTTCGATTTTATTTGAAAATTTTGGACATATAGTATTTGGTGTATGTTTGGTTGCCTACATCTGGCGCAGCTAATCGAAGTGTCCCTATTTTTCTGCCCAATAGTATACTTCTATTAATTTTACATGAAAGTCCAAAATTTTCAAATTAAATGAAAAAACAACTAGGTATTCCTGTTGATATGAAAACGAAATGGTTTTTGAGGGAAAGCAGACAACTTTATAAAGAATATTTTTTTCTGTAAAATCAGAAATTAAAAAAAATCCTCTTTGTAACCCTATTTGTGGGCATTCTGTATACGCTATTTCTCAGTGAGTTATCCGCGAATTAGAACAATCAGAAGCGATGACGACCTAATCACGTTCTAATTAATTTCGGACACTATCCCGGCCCTAATCGACCCCGCAGAGCTTTCGGCCGAATTAAATCTTAATCACGAGAGAGTACTCCCCTTATTTTTAAAATTGGCCATCGGCGAGGGCCGCCCGGCCCAAAGGTCTCGTATATTAAGAGCGGGTCGCAATAATTGCGAAACTATGGCGCAACATGTGGGAACATTCGTTTTATAAGTGGAAGTACCTGGCAGAATACGAAAGTCCACGTATGCGGGAGCGCCGCTAATGTTTCGTGCTTTAATTAAACCCGAACCGGGTTTTTTACATTTCCTCCATATGGGGGTGCACAAATTAGACGACGCCGGGCGACAAGACACATTAAGTGGCCCGGAAAACCCCCACCCCGTACTTTTTAATTACGAAATCGTGATGGAGGTGAAATCCCGAAATTATCTCGAGGAGAATATCCAATTGGCAGGTGGTGCGAAAATTCGGACGAATATACACATTAGCGACATGTGCGAGCCGGTCTAATAAGGGAGGTGGACATCGGCCATTACTTAAAAATATCATACGAGTGGCGAATGGAAAGGGGTGAGTCGTAAGTTTCCGCTAACTACGGGGTGCAGGCATGTTGAGCAACCGCAGTCTCGTTTATACTTCCGGGTCACGAGGTGCCAGTGGCGGCCCGTATCTTCCCCCGGATTTCTCCCTGAAAATGAGATTGGCTAATAATCGTGACAGTGGCGGGACTAGTCCGGGCTGTCATTTCTGGGACGGGTGCGGTTTTTAGGGGGTGGGTCGTGGCCGTTTTCGCGGTCGGGGAAACCGGATCGGGGGCGTCGGTCGGACGTGCCGAGCCGCCCCTGGTGTGGTCAGAGCGTGTCCGACACATGCAGAGCAAGTGCGGGAATATTAATGTCTTGGACTACCGCGTTCTTACCACCCTTCCACGGGCCCTGACCAGGACATAGATCATGCGTTCGCCCTCTACGCCCGTTTCGCGCACAGACTCTCTCGCCAACTCGGTGCGGCCCGATTTTATTGCTCGACCAAATATAAATTAAATTAACTACTGGCTTCAGTAAGCAATTAAGAATTAAGGGAGTTTAGCGGCCGGGGGAAATAAAAAGCGATCCGGGTGACTTTTATTTTGGATGCGCCATCCCCGACGTAAATCACCCATAATTTTTGCGGTGAGGACGTAAATAGGATTTTTGTTTCACTGCCGGCTTTATTTACGTCCTGCAATACTGGAAATAAGCGGTGCAGACGCGCGGGGGAGGACCCCATCAATTCAAAAACGGACCCTCCGTATTTCCTACAAGGCGCTTTTGAATCCCCCGATTAGATAAGACGGATTCTATGCCAGTAAAGTACTAGCAAATAATAGGGGAAACCAGCCCATATTTAACCTCCGTATTTCCAATTTAATTACCAAGATATTTCTAAATTGAAAAAAGGCATTGCAGAATGTAAAAAAAATCTATACTGTCATATATATCAGTACATTTACTAGATTACCTGTTCTGGAACTCTTTTTTCCACTAGTGATTATTTAATTTGAAAATAATTCAATTTCTCTATTACAAAAGCTTTTTCAGACGAGTTAACCAGGACCATATCATTGTCTCACGTTATAACCATAAAATAGACAGTGACGGAGACATAATTCATGGCAACTCGATTGAAAAATCGTTTGTACACAGGAAATTTAGGTTCTATAAAGAGAGCAAATGAATCTTACAAGGGGTAGTTATAACTATCGTTCTGCTTCATAGAAGAATAGAGACAGAACGATGATCAGGGCCACCCCTTATGAAAACTTATTTGCTATGTCTGTATTTGTGAATTATCTGAAGTAGTTTTGCTCTTATTTATCAAGAAAAAAACTATTGTCATACTTTGTAAGAACATTTCTCTGGTATAAATTTTTAATATTTTCGGCATCTCTCCTGCTTTGAATAGTTTTACGAGGAATCGAGCCGGAATATTTTGACGGTTGACACTGTATTCACATTTTACGTTATACGAAAAAGTTGTCATCACGTAAATCTTCACGTCATCCGCAGTTTTATGCGATCCAGAGTAATTTTTTTTCCAATTTTCATTTGTACAACCAAAATTCTCTGTGTTGTCTTGCCAACTGTGTCCGCATTTTAGTAGGTATGGGTTATTCGACGAATTCTTCTTTTCTGCAGTTAAAGTTCATCTACGTTTACCTATCATATTTCACAGGTGATTCTCAGGATCAAACCAAATGATTACAATAGTCAAAATCAATATTACTCAGGAATTTATTGAATAAGTACATACATTCACAATATTGAAAAATTTTAACAGTTAAGTATAAAACAACTTCTGAATTGACAACTAGGAAAAGGTTTGTAACCAAAAACTACTTGTTCCTAAATGTTCACTCCAAATATGCCGCACATTTTCTGTAACGAAAAATTGTTCAATGCCGACCTTTCCCTGAGTAAATTTTGTGTTGGTGGTATAAGGTCGAATCGGAGGCGGCGATCCGGCATAAATCAGGTCCGGTAATAATAAGAGAGAGTCTCGTCCGTGAGTTCGGGGATTCAATCAATCACGAGATTACAGCTAATAAAAACATTTCTCGTTGCACGCGGAGTGACTGTTGGCGCCTACCCCTTGCAATTCCGGGCCATCTGCCGCCCGCTGCATATTTTTCATCCCAGATTTGATTCCGGCCCGTCCTCCTTTCGTCTTCCCGTTTCATTTTCCCCGAGCGCTAGCCCGGAGCCGAGATCGCGCCGCGTCCCGTCCGTGCCCGAGATGCGAGATCCGGGAGATCGTCATGTGACGCATTAAGAGGCCGCATGCGAGACCTCATCTACTATGCAAATGTCCTCCGAGAAGTTGGCCCTACACTGCACGGCACGACAGCTGGCCACTATGAAGTATAAAGAGCAACAACTTACACTCCTCCGCAAGGAGAGAGTCCTCCCGACTCTGCTTAATTAAAATATTGCCGACCCTCCTCAGGCCCAACTTCCAACAGATAGGTACCGTAACCCACCCACCTCAAACCTAATACCCCAAGTTTCTTGGGGGTCACCAAGACCGCATTCAATTTCTTGGGCGCCGATACCGAGAGCGGAATTAGGGCGTGATGGGTCGGTAATTCAGGTGATCGATAGAGTTTTAGCCCACAACAATTTGTTTCCATACGTTCACTCTCTTATTAATGTTTCGAGGCATCGGGTTTTCGAAAACTATGTCAAGAAGAAAGATATCGACTAGACGCCTCTGATGGTTATTCCGTCCGCGTTCTCGGGATTACCTCGCTTAATTTAATCTTCAGAAAACTTCCACATTTATATTATGCGAAAAATGTATGCGCCCGCTCCGGAGCTTCTTTTAATAACTTTCCGATTAAACCGGGTTTTAAGTTTATTGATTGGCGCCGGTGCTTCATTTTCCCATTACCGGCCACCGACCGGCTAACCCTCCCGGATCCGGCCAAATATCGCGTTCGAAATAATGAGAGAGATGTGGAGGAAATTACCGGAGTCGCCTCTTTCCGATCGGGGAAATAAGACGGCGCATTTGAAATTTAAATGTCGGATCGGTCGACGGGAAAAAAGATTCGCACCGATATTATTCCACGCGGGATGCGGTATTGAGAGCCACAATTTTCTTATTCACCGTATATCTGTCAAATCAACCGGGCGATCCATCATGTACCCGTCCTCGAGTCGCACAGGGGCGCACGTTACGCACATACGAATTAAAACATGCACCGCATATGATGTACAAAAGGTTTATTATTAGAGGGCATTGTGTTGACTTTTTTCCTACTTACCTACAGGATCTACTGACGTCTGCCTCCAATTTGTCTGATCGATGGTGAGAAAACCGTCATTCGACGGTTGCTTTTCGATATAGAGACGTCTTCTCGAAAAACCGCACGATATTCGGGCACTCTTATTCGGTGCGAGCGACGAAGAATGACTGAACACCACTAATGCCGGTGCCATCATCAACTGCTAATTTAGAAACCCTTTTAAACGAATTATCCTCCGCCGCACTAATGCGCTTTTGTGTTGATGTAAGTCGTAATAATAACGCGCGCCCGTTAAGACAAAGTTGATATCGATAAAGCCGAAGAAAAATGAACTGTTAATGAGCCGACTGACCGCGGTAATCATCGCCATTGTTCTGACGGTTTACCGCGACTTTTTCGACGGTTTTACGCGTTTATCCTCAAGGACTCGGCCATAATCACGGCTAATGACCCTGCGGAAATCATCTCGATCCGGAATCGGCCGTCGGAAAGTCGGGGATCATCGAGAGCCACCCAGGAGCGATCTCGGCCATGGTGCGTTCATTTGAATACCATCAGTCGGGTTCCATTATTTCGGTTTTGAAAAGGCCCAGGGGACCGTAACCATGTGTCTTGAGACGGCCGCCGCAATGTCCAAGCGAGTATGTAAAGTGCTCGCAGTGCGGCCGTAGAAAGGCCGAAGGGTTGACTCATTTCCTGACCGACGCTTGATTAATGATGTCTAATAACAACGCTTTGGGCGCAACTCAGAAATGTTTCAAACCGTATTAGATTCATAAGGATGTTTTTGACGGTTTTTATTAGTTGGTAAAGCACACACACATAATGAATTCCTGACGTACGGCCACTTTGTACACAAATAATGCTAATCCTTTGTTACGACCTATTACTCGTCTAAATATTTACATAATAACGAAATCATTTTTTCGAAAATATTGAATAGATGTTTTCAGTTTCGGGCGGTTCGTAATGTAACATGTGCACGCCAAGTGTGAAATACGTTTGAGGAAAAAACGTAACAACCGACTGTGACAACCAAACAGGAAGCTCTCAATAGTCGATAAAAACAATATCGTTTTGTCCCCGATTCGGCGGATCGAAATTACGCTCTTCCTGGGTTATAACCGCACGAAATATTACGGACCTCATTCCGAGCATTATCTAACGTAATACGGTTTTAATTTACCGATACGCGATGAGTACTACATGAGGGAATAACTCGATATCAATTAGGAATTATGACAAAGTATTATTGAAATCGCATGAGTATTTCATGAAAACGGCCATCATCGAGTGTGAAAAAGTCGTCGTAATCAACGAGGCCGATAATTATTAACCGGCGATAGCATAATTGAACTAGTTTACCTGTTTTATGCCCCCATAGGCCGTCCGATTAGCCTCAGGACGTCAGACGGAAAACGGGGTATCTCGGAGACCTCGATGCCTCCAAGTACGCAAAACTTTACAATAACATTCCCGGAATGAAAACCTACCAGGAGGTCTGAAATAACCAAGTACCGACTTGATTGTAGCAGTTTCCTCCCAATTGGTACTTAATTGATGGAGACGTAATTGGGTCGAATCCTGCGAGGATTTGGTGTTGGTGACGTTGGGTGTTTGTTTGGTTATGCAGGGATGGCTTTAGAGATCCGTCAGCTGATGACGGCGTTATTGATATTTAAGAATAAGACGTACAAGGGAACATCAAATGATAAGAGATACTTACGCCCCTCCAGGCGGTCCGGAGAGAGGCGCGCGTCGTCGTCCCCGCGACGCTCGACGTCCCCCGGTATTTAACGGCGCATAGACGACCACGCGGTACACAACGTCATCCGCCGTCCCGATCGCGCGAGTACCGCGGAAAAAACGCGTCGATCGCTTCCGAAATCGGCGGTTCGTCGGTTCCTCGGCGGCGATTCCGGGCGCGTAATTGCGGGCAGCCCGTCACGGCGGCGCTCGAGCCCGCCTCCCGGAGCCGGTCGGCCCCCGGAGCGCCGGCCGCGTTTTCCATTGGCGCGCGGCAGCGCCACGTGACCGGCCATCATCCTCCTCGCCGAGAAAGAAACGAAAACGACCGTCAGTGCCGGTGACTGCGGCCGCGACGACCGTCCCGTATTTGTGCCGCGCGGTCCGAGATCGCGGTCCGGTTCCGGAGTGCGTCTAGTGGCGGCGGATGGTCGGTTCCGGGCGTCCCGAGGACGTGGTGCTCCGGTAGATGCGCATCAAGCATCCGCTCGCGCGGATGCCGGCCGGACACCCGGTGGAGGGCGAGTTCGCGGTCAAGACGAGGTCCGACAGTCCGGAGGGCGCGGGCGGCGGCGGCGGCGGCTTCTGGCTGTCCGCGGTGGCCGCCGCGTCGGGGGCGGCGGGGCTGCCGCTGGAGGCGCCCGGCTGCGCCAACGAGACCGGGTTCATCAACAGCCAGCCGTCGATGGCCGAGTTCATGACGGCGCTGCCGCACCTGTCGGGGGAGATGCCGCACGGGCCGGCGGGCAGCCCGCAAGGGACGCCGCCCGGCGCCGGGTACCCGCTCGAGGTGCCGCACGGGATGGGCTCGCCCGGCGTCAACGTGCCCGAGTACCCCTGGATGAAGGAGAAGAAGACCACGCGCAAGAACAGTCAGCAAGGTAGCAATACACAATCCGCCGTTCAACGCGTTCAAAAGTGCCCGGGTTCAATCTCGCATGCGGTCAAATCGCCCGTTCAGCATTACCAGCCGTTTTTAACACGACCGAAGAGGTTTGAATATCCGAGCGTATAACCGTCGATTCATCGCGGTTTTCACAGCCACCAGGCGGATTCAAATCCTACTTAATCAATTGATGCAGAGGAAATGAATGAATGCGGTATCAATTTTAATAAGTGGCTGATATTGTTTTATAATTGTGGCGATTTCAAGTTATAGGTACTTATGAAATTTAATTGTTGAATATTATAAGACAATTAGGCGACATCCGTTTTTCCTCGGTAGTGTCAAGGTGGAATAAGGCAGAACACGATTATCATTTCAGTACCACCTTGACCGTCTACCTCTTCCTGTCCATTATTAAAAAAAACAGATTTCGTCATTTCATATTATTTCAAAATTTACATTTCCCGTTACATGTGTTTTTTCCAAGAGAAATTAGTGTACACTGAGTAGAATTTCTAAACATGGCATTACCTAAAATCTGATCCAATCATTAGGCTCAGTATTTCAATCGCGGTTTGGTAAGAAATTTAGTTGATTTTTATTGTTTCTATGGAAATTAAACTTCGGATTGCTGAATCTTGGAAGGGACCGTGCAAATTTGCAACTAGCGGCACTTTTCAGTAAGTTTTGTTAGAAATTCGTGTCACTTGAATGAGTACCGCACCCACAAACGACAATTTCAACAATTAGAATATTGAAAAATTGTGTCAAAATTCTTGCAAAAACTGTTAAAAATGGACGCATGGAGGCGCTGAAATCAATCATTTGCACGCGTTCCCTTCGTCGATTGCACCTTCGTCAAATTCAAATCAACCTTAAACCTAACTACAATTGTTGTCAACAATCGTTCCCAAGGCTTAAATTTGGTTTAAACATTGATGGTGAAATTGGTCTTCAGTGTTACGACTCTCATTTTGCTAATTAAAAACAGCATTGATAACCACTCAGAAGCAGGAATCCGGGTCACTTTTGAATACACTGTTCAAAAAGTGAACTATGAGAATCGATTAACAATTCATTCGCTTACTACTTCATTGTCAGTCACATTTCCATTCATTTACTGAAATTTTCAAGATGTGGTCCAGGAGTCTCGTTTGCTGATATTCATTGAAAAATCTGCTTGAAATAGGGGGGATGAATTTCTGTGTTCTTCGTCATATAAAATTTAAATCGACCTTAAACCTAACTACAGTTGTTGTCAACAATCGTTCCCAAGGCTTAAATTTGGTTTAAAAATTGATGGTGAAATTGGTCTTCAGTATTACGACTCTTATTTTGCTAATTAAAAACAACATTGATAAGCACTCAGAAGCAGGAATAAGGGTAACTTTTGAATGCTCTGTTTAAAAAGTGAACTTTGAGAACCGATTAACAATTTATTCGCTTACTACTTCATTGTCAGTCACATTTCCAGTCATTTACTAAAATTTTCAAGATGTGGTTCATTAAAAAATCTGCTTGAAATAGGGGGGATGCCGTTGTTATGAATTTCTGTGTTGTTCTCGTCGTTTTGGACCTGGAGCAGCATCGTACCGATCCGCATTTTTAAAGGAGCTTTACCCTAATGGGAACAAAAAGCACATTCGTGCCGTTTCCCCGGTTGTACGGTGTATCATATCGCAGAAGGACATTAAAATATTATTGCCGGCGAGCATGCAACGCTACTGTAGGCGTTGACATTTCTGCACGCACTTCTTCCTCGGTTGCCTTTTTTCGTATTATTAATTTCCCGAACGACCAACCACAACGTGCACGTATATACCGTGGGGGGGGGGGACTCTCTTTCGGACGTAGCAATTTGAAAAAAAAAAGAATTTCCAAGAAATCCCGTAATTATACCGGTTATTATGATAATAACGATATTGCGAAATTGCAGGAGGCAAGTCTGAAATAATGCGGGGCTCCACACATGCACTCCGGCCATGGCGGATCCGCACTCTTTCTCGCACCGTCATTAAGTACGGTAATACGGCGAATTCGATCCGAGATAAAATGCAAATTGCGGACGAGACGAACAAAACGATATTAATTACGGCATTCTCCGTTGCGAAAATTCCCACAGCGTCTTCGAGGGTCTGCCCATAGTTGCGAGGCGTCTCTATCCCCATAAATCGCGTCGTAGGCTAACAAATGGTGCGTTGCATTATCAAGACGTTTAGCGGGCAATCGGGCCGTCGGGGCATTAATGGCGCGCCCACAATGCGGCGGAAGACGAAGCGGCCGGAGCGGGGCCGGCGGAATGATCTGTAAATGGAGTGTCGGACGTCGGGCCGGCCATAACTCACGGCGCGGCGTCGGGACGGCAGGCGTCGCGGCGCGTGCCGACGGGCCCCCCGCCGGGGCCCGTGTTTGACACCGGTTTATGTATCGCCGGGCCGGGGGGCGCCGTCCCGCCGCGGACGGACCTGTGGATTCCGCCGCGGAACCGCGTACGGTCGGGCCGTTCCGCGGCGCCGGGACGGCCGATTTGGGCGCCCAGACGGCGCTAATTGAATGATATTACCGCCCGCGACGTTTGAATGATTAACGCTCGACGGCGACGTGACGGTAATGCCCGGCAACTCCAAACCGCTCTCTCGCTCTCTCGACAATGTTGTTTGCAGGTTGACGGCCGGCTTTTTCGCGGGCGGTTTTGGAAATTCGATTGATTTTTTAATGAATCGCCCGGCTATGGCAATCGGTGGCGATTCTGCGGAAAATGATGGACGCCAGAAACGCGCCTATTCAAACGCAGACACCGCTCGGACGGAGCGTACGTTATAAATCGACTTCTCATCTCAACCCCTAAATCCGCCACATTCGATATTCAAAATACCGTATGTTACTCGTCGATGAGGATCGAGCCTGGGAAAACAGCGAATTTTGTTAGGGGCTACCCAGTTTTTCGTTATCCATGTTTGGGTTCGCTTTCGAACATGTCTAATTTCGTATTGATGATCATTATAAAAGAAATGTTGCTTTCAATCAGAACGGGAAACCAACCAAGCCCACATTAGCTAATTTTTCCTGTTCAATTTATAAATCTTGTCCGATTTAGAATTTGTCAAACCGCCACTTTAAAATCTACTACTTAAGTACCCTAAATCCGCCGCATTCGATATTAAAAATGCCATGTTACTCGGCGATGAGGATAAAACCTGGAAAAACAGCTAATTTTAACAGTTTTTCGTTATCTAACATTTCCGAGTTCGTGTGATTTCACCCTTAATTTATTCGAAATTTTGAAAAATTTTGATTCAAGTAAATTGGTATGGGAAACCAGTCAAGCCCAAATGAACCAATTTTGTCTTCCACTTTTGCTGTTCAAGTTCTATTTCTTGTTGGATTTAGGATTTGGCAGACCGCACGTTATAATCAACACCTCAACCCCTAAATCCATCGTTTTCGAAGTTCAAAAACTTGGGAAACCAAAAAATGTTGTTACAAAAAGTTTTTTTGTAATTCGTTATCCGATTTCATATGATTTCCACGTTCATGTTCTATTTCGTATTGCACATAATTTGGGATTCGCCTTTGAATATCTTTAGGGTGATGCATGAATAGGCCAGTAAATGCAATAGAAACGAATCAGAAAAGTGCCATTTTTCGCTCGAATGGAATCATTTAGGTGACGGCTGAACGATAGAACTCCATGAGTCGCGAAAGAAAAATTTCCCATAAGTTGCATGCACTATTTTCCCGACGACCACATCACTTTAACAGCAAAATTACTTACAATAATTCACATGAATATAAAAGGATATAAAATTGGCTATTAATTTTTAACTCAAAAAGTGACAATTTATAAAAATAAAAATCCCTAAATTGTTAGAAAAACACAATACTCCACAATAAAAATGTGTACAATTGAAATTGATGAATCACTAGATAAAAGTTTGAACCTGTGCGTAATAAAGTCACCAGATCCATTGCGTTTGGATAATGAGTGACATTACAGGCAACCTCAATTGTTAAAAAAGGTATCACTTTATAATGTGGTGGTGGGAGAAGGGGTTACCAGTATCTCTGTTGAAATTGTAGTTCAATATCCAATTTGATTCTGAACATATCCAAATTATGTAGAATTTCACGATTTATTACGAAATTTTGAGAATTTTGAAATTTAATTGAGAAACCAGTCAAGCCCAATGTCTCCAACGAGGGGTCGCTCACTGGTTACAATACTTGTACAAATGTCTGTACAATACCTGACAATACGTGACGATACATGACAATACTTGAAAATATTGCAGAAATTCACGATCCAGGAATAGCTCACGATACATAACGGTACCTTACGATACCTTACAATACAATACAATACCTTACAATACCATATACAATACTCACAATACTTGTACAAAATTTGGCCAGTGAGCGACCTCTCGGTCTCCAAGCTCTACTCCATTGTACAATTGGAGATTTGCTCTGATTATTGCACGAATTACACTAGTGTCCATCAGTAGACGAAATTTTGAGAATTTCGGACTTGAGTTTTGTTTACACGCGTACGTGTTCCGGATTGTCCCAGACCGGTCCGGTTTTCGTCCCTTTTGCGCATTTTAAACATCAATTAGGACTTCATAAACTCCGGTCGGAATTCGGGCGGATCCTCCAATATCACCCCGGATTCGGGTCCGGGTCTCTCCCTCTCCGTCTGAATGATCGCGTACAACTGTCGCACGTATATATTCCGGCAGAAATCTGTTTCCGATGCCGTAATATCAACGCTAGAACAAGAAAGAGACGGGCGAGGATTATGCGTGCACAAGGTAATGAAGAAGGATAGGCCGAGATATGGGCACGCGGAGAGACAGCCAATGAGTAGTGTTGGAGCAGGGATTACCGTGGAGTTATCTCTAATTTGAGACGGATTTAGTGTCCTGGGAATCCTTTAAATTGGATCCGACTCCCGTGTGCACGCCGCCGGTTCGGCGAGGGCGATGACAGTGCCGGATTTTTCCGGCCACCCGACTTTTCCACCTGAAATCGATTGCGCGCATTTCCCGGATTCAGCGGAAAAATCCATAACTGACATACAGGGTGACCCATCTGATCATATCCTCCGTATCCCACTTGAACTTGGCAGTTCTTTATGAAATTACACGTAATAGAATCGGTTCCGGATATGGCATTTCTAATTTTTCGAATTAAACCGCATCATGGTCCAGTTGTGCCAAATTACTGGTATAAACTGAGTTCACATTTGAAAGTCAAATTCTCAATCTTTGTGCTTCCTTGGCTTCGACTGTTACCTGCAGGAAAGAAACTAAAAAAGTTTTGTAAAAAAAAAATGTTTCTCTTTCAACACAACGAAGAAGTCAGGAAATTTCGATACACATCACTCGTTACCGAGCCAGAAACTCGCTGTTTACCCACATCAGAAATGTAGGTATATCACGGGACAGGTGGGTGAATCTTTAAATAATGCTGCATGGGCCGATGTAACTAATTTCGGGAACGCGTAAAAATAGAGATCCTGCTGCACGCGCGTCAAACGAAATTGATATTCTCATGAAATTACTAAAAAGCGCACATGGCGTTAGAAAGTGGATTATGCAACGCATAGATAAAGTGCAACATCATCCCGTGCATCTATCAACCCTCATCTTTTTCGAACCTAGTCGATTTTTTCGAGTCATGAAGTCACTATCTGTCATATGCATCCACTTAGCAATTCCCAAAAGGGGAGTCGATAATTCTGACTTGATTAATAACTGATTGTGACGAACAGATACGTATAGTAAAATAAGTATGATGCATAATATATGGAAATGGATACTTTCCTTCCGGCTGGAATTACCTAGTTCGTGGTTGAATTGATTGTAATTTGTGAGTTTTCTAGCCACCAGTTTCGAGGTCGTGATTCTCCCTGGAAGTCTCGGAGTTATTAGAGGAGATTGGT
Organism: Salpingus planirostris; assembly: GCA_949788335.1. NCBI lineage: Eukaryota > Metazoa > Arthropoda > Insecta > Coleoptera > Salpingidae > Salpingus > Salpingus planirostris. The sequence continues at coordinate 15,131,047 of OX460917.1, forward strand.
TCGAAAAAATTATTGATGGCTTTTGGTAGATTGCGGCCCGGTTTTAGAAAATAATCATTTTTCGTGTTTAGACGTCGTCGTGTGTCGGCATACACGGCCGGACGGAGGCGTTCGGGGGTTATACAGTTAATGATTGATGATTAAATCGTACCGTGCAAGAAACAATTATGAGCGTTCTGCGACAGCCCAGCCGACAGTGGTCGGGATGTTCGAGGTCGGGTCGGGGGATTGCGATTCCGGGATGGAGCGAGAGGGGGCGTCCTGCGGGTGACGCGGGATGCGTCCCCCGGTGCCGTTAATTAATCCGGGCCCCGTCATAAATCAATCTGTAGCCGCAAGGTGACGCGTCATCATATCGACATCATTGACCTGCCCTGCGATGTTTTAAAATAGCGGCACATGTTACGAAAATTACAGAAATTTCGCGCTTTTTCTCCACCCCCGATCCGGCAAAGACGGACACTGTCACCGACCGAAACTCTAGATGATTATATTCGAATTAACGTTCGCGAAATTACAGCCTATTATGAATCGGACGGACTTCCTGGGGTCTGTTGCCCAACTTGAGTAAGATTAGTAATTGTACAGGTTGCGTTCAGACTCTACCATATCCGAAATAATATGTTTCAATTTAATTAATTACCTCTTAATTACGTCAAGTTATTAAGTATTTCCGTAAGACTGAGATTTGGCAACTAACACGACTTTTCTGACTCTATTAATAAAAAAATATAACTTATCCATATACTCAATTTTTATAAAATTTGAATGATATTTTTTGAGTTAGTCCAGGCGCTGAATTTAATGTCAGTTTTCGAAATGTACAACTTGGCCCAAAACAAGTGAATTCGGTGAAATGTTGAATATTGAAGTTCAATACACGAATAAAATGTGATTAGAAAGTAATAAAACTTCATGGAAACAAAAAATAAAAGTGCAAAATGTACATACAGTAGATATTGGATATAACGACGGCCTCGGGACCGACCAAAACCCGTCGTTATAGCCGATTGTCGTTATATGCGATTTTACTATTTTATGTGACCGAAAGATATGGTGTAATACTTTGATATATTATTTATTAATTTCAAAATTAAATCTCAACTTAAGGCTAACGTATGGACATAAATAGTAACATTTAAATGGTATGAACGAGGGAAAAAGTATTCTCCAGTAGAATGCATGCTCCTTGATGTCTAATGGCGAATTATTGGAGGGTTAAGGACAAGGAGCATACAGTTTGCTTATGGGGAATGAAAGTAGACTCATTCGTGCCTACTTAAGAAGTTGAAAAAAAGTCTGTTAATATGGACTGTTTCAGCGATCTTTTCTTTATAAATTGTTCTTGAATTGTGTTTTCTACGTCAACCAAAGAGGAATTTGACGTTTTGCTCCCTACATCAGGATTGAAGGCGAAGAAACTTCTGATACATTGAACAGCGTTAAGTGCCTCTCTCATCGATGGCGGCTCAAATTCCACTTCCATTGTGTCGTCATCATCTTCACTATTCGTTCCATCGTCTAAAATGGCATCTACAATTTGGTCGTCATCCAAATCTCCTTCAGTTTCCACAAATTCATCAACGCTGACAATATTTCTCCAATCTTCTTGGGTAGCTATGTTTTGTGTGGTGTCTAATTTTTGAACCCAATCTTCAAAAAGAATATTATCCGATGAAAGATCGACTAGATTCTTCCTCACTTCTGATAACGGTAAGTCATCATCTTCGTCAAATTCCTCTATTGAAGAAAATCCTGCATGAGCGAAGCAGTGAGCGATAGTTTGCTGAGAAACATGGTCCCATGCCTGCGACACCATAGTTATGGCATCCAAAACATTAAGTTGGATAACACCTTTTCCATCCTCAATGTCTTGGAGAATTCTTAAGACTTGCACTTTTCGGAAGTGTGTTTTTAATGCATTTATCACTCCTTGGTCCATTGGTTGTAGAACAGCAGTCGTATTAGGAGGTAAAAACATTAATTTAATGGATTTTAAATTCTCCAAATGGGGATGAGCTTTACAATTATCGACCAAGAGTAGAATCTTCTTCTTTTTCGAAAATAACTCACGATCCCATTTTCGGAGATGTCTTTCAAAAATCTCAGAGGTCATCTACGCGTTAGAATTATTCTCGTAGATGACCGGCAAAGATTTCACGTTTTTAAAACATCTTGGGTTTTTTGCCTTGCCAATAATCAATAATTTTCCTTTATCTGATCCAGACATGTTTGCAGCAACTAGAACCGTAAGTCTATCTTTTGGTATTTTACCACCTGAGCATTTTTCACCCTTAAATTTCATCGTTTTGTCTGGGGTCATTTTGAAGAATAGTCCAGTTTCATCCGCGTTATAAATCTCATCATCATTGTAGCCTTCGCGGATTTTTGGCCATACTTTATTGAGCCAGTCTGCGCATACATTCGCTGGTACCGAACCCGCCTCACCGCTAATTTTCCCCCAGACAATAGAATGACGCTTACGCCACCTCTGTATATACCCCACTGAGCAATTGAAATTTTGCATTCCCATTTTTTTAGCGAGTTCTGTTGCTTTCAGTTGAAGAATAGGTCCATTTATGGGGACGTCATGACTTCTTTGGGTTTTAAACCATACGAGTAAAGCCTTTTCTACATTGTCGTTGTTTGATTGTCGTATTTTTTTAACACTAACGGAATTCTCGCTGCCCAGGAAGTGATTTCTTATTTTTTCTTTATCTTTCCAAATCGTAGCAATTGTAGAATGAGCCACCTATAAGTACATACTCGATGACGTCGGGTTTGGTTATTGATTATGCCGGTACTTACTTCAAATTCAACTGCTAAATTAGAATTTTTCTCTCCACGTGACAAACGATCAACTATTTTCATTTTGTCCTCGATAGTAAAAGATTTACGTTTTTTCTTCTCGGCCATTATTCTTTTCCCAAACACTCAAATAAACCCCTAAATTTTCACACTGGTAGTTTCAAAATGCGCCAGAGATTATTCGTCTGTGATTCCCAGACTGGGATTCCCCCTGAAAAACGGCGAAACTGCGCATGCCCGTCGTTATAACCGATATAAAGCAGCTCGAAATCGTCGTTATAAGCGATATGTCGTTATAAGCGATGTCGTAATAAGCGATAATTTTCTCTTAACATTTATATGGAAGTCAAACGGGACCTTGGATGTTGGTCGTTATAACCGATATGTCGTTATATCCGATGTCGTTACATTCGATATCTACTGTATTATAGAATATTATTGGGTGAGCGTGTTTTGGTAGCTTTTATTCGCGAGTTTGAAAAACTTACGCCACGAGCGCCAGCGAGTGGCGTAATTCAAACGAGCGAATAAAAGCCAAAACACGCGAGCTTAATACTATGCTTTATCCACTCCAAAACAGTTAAAACGGCTCTCGAAAATTCGCTCAACTTTCAAATTTCATCCAGAACAGCTGTGACGGACAGAATGTAGTGTTGTCAGATCGGCGCGGATTTGTGAGCTGCGAACAGTGCGAAGGGAACTGTTATAAAAGTCATACCTTCATTCATAGCTCTTTCTGGATATTTCAGGTATCTGGTATCTCCGGAGCGGTTCCTATAAGCTCGTCTCCATTTTCACTATCACTTATATCATTCATATACATATTTTCAATTAAACGATCAAGTAATTTTCGACACTCCACCACTCGTAACAATTATTCAAACAAATGGTCGCCATTTTTGAATGTCAATTTCGCGATTGTTGCGCTGTTGCCAATTGTACCTGAAAATCGCTCTATTCTGATTGGCCACAGCCAATGCAATAATGATCCCATTAATCGCTGGAAATGTCACTTTATTTCATCGAACTGTGATCTATATCAATAACGCCACCCATTATTACCAAAAATTTCTAATAATAATAGTATGATTATTATCTAGGAGTGGATAAAAATTTTTATTTCAAGTTTGAAAAGTGATTAAGATTGTCTATTTGCTGGATAAAATACTGGAAAAAAAAAATTGCTTTTCATACAGTCTGTTCACAAAAAAACGTCATTAAAACGAAAGCAATTATTTGAGATCAATTTACTCATCCTCCGAAATTTTACTACGATTTGTAAAATTTTGACCAAAGATTTTGACCCTATACCTAGAGATAAATTTCATTTATAAAAAATGAAAAGTATGACATTTAGGGTATCAGCAATGTCACATTTTTAACGAAGTTTTATGTCTCCTGTTATTTATAAGTTGACATGTCTCCGATCTTGACGCATCAAAAACCATTTTCACAATGCTGCCCAAAACAAGAACAAAAAATGATGCTGAATTTTCAAGAATGCCCATGTCATTTGTAAAGAATTCATTTGTGTCATTGGAAATCAAAATTATAAATAGGGTGGTTTTCTATGACTGGGAGATTCATTTTTCAGACAAATTCTACGATTTCTATTGGATAAAAATTAACGTTATCATTTCAGATAGGTAACTCTCAAATATTTCGGCTAGTGTTCTGTTACAGTATTCTGATGGCAGTGATAAAAATGTAATTTTTCGAAAAGAAATTTCTTTTCATTTCGTGAAATAGATAAACTTTATTCCATTTTGAGACACGTTGACAGTAAAAACGTCGAATTATCAACTGGTTTCTGAACGCAACCTTTAAAGATAGTAATCTTAGTAAAATTCGGTTTTGCACTCAGACTGCAGAAATTAGGCTCTCTTCAGTCTGATACAAACATTAATTATCCGCGAAATTAAGTTAATAACCTTGGAGTGGGTTCTCCCATCAAGGTTGCGCAGGTATACGTATGAGGATGCCATGTCGAAATTTGTACAGAATTAATTAATTACCCGTCCGTAAGTCATGAATTTGTTAGATCCCTATCTAATATAATTCGAAGGAGCGCGAGTTCGCGACTTTATCAATTTCGGCTCTTTTCTACTACCGAAGAATGAACCACATACAGTGATTTCAATTGAAATCGTCATTGTGCGGGATTCGTCACACTTTGCATTGAAATATTCGGTGATAATCCGGGCTGTTGTTCAAGATTGATTCCCTCGGATGATCGGGCGGCGGTGGAGACATTAGAGGAAGCATAAATATCAAATCTCGGTCATTTTTCAACGGCGCTGACGGGGGCGGCGGCGGGGATGGCCCGAAGATGACGTTGCAAAATCGGACCCTCTCCGGGGCGTAATGAATTGATCCACGTGCTCCCCGAAGTGACCGGGCCACACGTCTGCACGCTCGAATCGCTCACCTTTCCCAACCTCCACTCCGGGCCCTCCGGATTCTGAAGGGTCCGTCGCATTCACGGCCCCGGCCGTAAAATCACGACTTTCCCTCGACGGATTTCGAAACTTGCGACCGACGAACGGGTTCTCGACATTATACAAGGATAACACCTGGTTTCCTGCAAGTCACGCGGTAGCACCGACATCAAAGATTCGCCGGGCGCGAGTCATCTAATCTCCCGGACCACCTACTCCCCCATTGTGCCCATTACGGCCCCCCGCGAGGTCCGAATTTTTCGGCCGTATGATTTACACCCGGACGTAAAAACGCGACATTCCGGTTTCTTATAACGTTCCCATAATCAGCACAAGTCATTAAGTTCCCACTGTTTATTCATAATTCCCCGAGAGGAGATTCGCCCATGTGAAAACGATTCCCGCGCTCCTCGGGGTCGCGTTCGCTCGTACCCCCCGGACCCGGCAAAGTGCAAATCCGCTCTCCTCCTCCTGGAGAGCCCCGCGAAGAATTAAAGTGATGGGTAATTAGCTGCAATATTTTGCGGGGGAAATGTCAGTACGCCGATAAAAAGGCACGGCACATCAAGCCTTATTAGCCGTTTTCGGCGAAAGGTTAGGGGAAAAAGTCGCAAGACGCTCTCTCCATTATCGGCCATCCCGGTTGACAATAATCGACGACCGAAAAAGTATCGGCCGCGGCGCCGAAACGGGGCGGCAGTCTCACTCATTGATCTGGTACAAACGCGGACACAAAGGCCATGTAAGGCATTGTAACCGCGTCCGCGGCCCATCCATCAGTCATCCGGACAGCACACTCAACGACCATGAAAGAGTTTACTTTCAATTAAAAGAAAAACCTAATGCGTTTCGACAATGGTCGATTCCCGGGCTATTCCCATCGCATTTGAACCGGAGCTCACCTAGGGAGGGGACCGATTAAAGTGCAGCGGTAATCCGAGACGATAATTTTCGGGGTGAAGTTTCGGTTAATTGGATTCGGTCGCGGCGGGTTATTTAAATTCCGCCGCCGTAAATCGCCGGCGAGTGCAGATATTAAAACGATATCTAAATGGCAATTCGGGAGTTGTTACCAGCGGTTAGTGGAGTGGCGCGAGTGGCGGCGCCGACAGCGGCGCTTCGGCGGGGATTTATGGTACCATAACTCCGGGCCCCGGAGTTGTAGCGCGTGCCTGCATCCTGCGACATAACCCGACAATATGTAAGAGCCAGGTGCCAGATTACGGGGATTTCCGTCATATTTGTTTTACGGGGACGTATTTACGGCCCTACCTGTTGAGCGCTAATCCGTATACGAGTGCGCAAAATTCGCACTTTGACCGGTTCCGGGGGGTGGAAATCTGGGGGATGAGCCGGCGATGACACGAACCGTCGGCGGTATCGATCACGCGAAAACAACGGGAGCGAAGTGACGTAGAATGACTTGCAAGCCATCACCCGTGCCGAGCAGACACACCACTATTAATAATACTATCATCCCGTACTAAAACATCTATGTTCATCACGTCGTTGTTCTCTGATTGTGACGAGATATCAGCCCGCGTATTAGCCGTAAGCAAATTGCAGCGAGTTTTCCGATTAATCATCCGCGCTCTTCTCAAAACTCCCGGAGAGACAACTTTTAATATCGCAGTTAGTCCAATTCCGTTTATTGTCTTCTACCCCGAGTCGTTTCCGGTAAATGCGCCGTCATAGCGTTCGGAAATCGATACTCGCGCCTAATTCAGCTGTCAGATCGGCCGATATAAACGATGCATAAATACATAGATCATCCGCACACCTACTTATCTCCTCGAACTTATTTAGAGGCGCGCCCGGGTCTTCGCAGGGATGGAAGAGGCGGCCGAGATTCATTCGTCATATCGGGCGCCATCGGCCGGGAAATTAATAACGGATTCCGGATCGGTCTTAATGAAAACACCGGCGCGGTTTTTCGGCGCGATTTTTTCCGCTCGAGAGGGGATCTCAATTTCGCGAATTTCGAATGATCCGTCGACGGACGAACCCTCGCGCTTTTTCTTTCACCCCCGGCCGTGTCGTCTTTTTCCTCGCATTCCCTCCGTCTAATCGACATCGCCGCTGCGCCAGGGCGATGTCGAGACGCAAAAACCGGATGACGGCATTGTCGAGACGGCGCGCGAAAAAATCCTTATAGGAGATTGGGCCGTACAGAGCCTAATTACGGGATGCGTATCTGGAAAATTCGGGAAAACGCGGGGAGCAAGAGTAACGGATTTATATCGGCCGTGTCCGGCGGTAGGGGCATTAGCTGTCGTATTCCGCAGCGCGCGGTCAGATAAGAGGCACATAATAATGTGGAGTGTGTGAAGTAAGGGAGCCCGCAAGAACGACCATCTAGATTGTAGATGCTAATAGAATGACCGCTGGCCGCTCGCCGACCCTCCGAATGCGCCCTGCCCGCCGCCGGAAGCAAAAACGAGCAAAATGGATATATTTCCTTTTTGTTCGCCCGCCCCGGCAACTTATTATATTACGGGCCCGCAGATAGGTCCGCCGATATCACGAATAATCGAGAGAGACGACGCGAATTGAATCAGATAATTAGCGATAAAAGCCTAGGTGATTTACTAAAGCAACATTAATAATACACCCGTTGAGTAGAATAGAATGAATGATGCCTAATTTCGACTATTCAGCTGAATCCTTTCAGGTACGATAAATAACCGCTCGGATGTCTTAAAACGGGGGCCACAAATTGTCCGAATGTTAATCCGTAAGAAATAAACGCGGCGGCGGTCGGGCGGGTGAGGGGGAGAAGCATAAAACTTTTAAAACATTAAAGTTCCCCGAAATAAGAAAAACAAATTTCTTGATAATTTGAATATGTGGCTGAAGAAGTAAATCTTGCGCTCTGCTACTACAAGATGTTTTTATCGTTCGGTTGGTCTTTTGCCTCGAGTTCCGCGAGAAGGGAGAAGGCGAGGGTAAAAACCCTGTGCATGTAGATTAAAATCCGCCGCAACGAACCACCACCGCCACCAAGTTAAATATCGCTGCAGTTTCCCCCACGAGAAGGCCACCCCCCGGCCCACCCGCATATAAATCTCTGGCAGGTCCCACTCCGGCCACGATAATATTTAACTAAATTCCTGCTCCATATAACTTGCCAACCTGAATCTCACCCCCGTAAAGTCCCATGTCTGCGAGCTTTCATAACAGAGTCACCTATTCATTTCAGGACCGGGCCGAATTTCGAACCGATTTTTGCGAATAGATCACTCATAGGTCGTCAGTATACTAGTGTAGGCATTTATTCCGTCCGTTTCTAATAATGGGTAAGGTTGTGAGTTTGTGGGTCAGTTAGCGGGATAGTAATTGGCAACTATTACTCCTCGTTTGGAATGTAGGCAAATGAGCGAGGCACTTACCTCGATCAGTGTCATGTCTTTCGGGCGGTCCGAGCCCTCAAAGATAATTCCCTGTCCTGGGAAGTACCAACAATAGATTAGTACCGATTTGAGAGACTTGGGGTAATTTTTGACCAATAAAATATGGGAAGGTTGCCTCTTATGGTTTTCAGCGGCCATTTCCTACAAATTTTGGACAAAAAATTGAAAATTTTTAGTGGATTCTTTCTAATGATCAATAAATTCAGTTTAGATGATTTTCTATATGAAAATTTTCATCATTCCCATTTGGTACAATTCAGGAGACTAGTTCCCTAATCAGTACCACTGGGATTCCTAATATTCCCATATCGTACCGTTACAATTTTTTTATACCAAAATAAAGCTTTTGTACGGATAAACTAGTACAAAGATTTAACAAAGTTCTAGGAAATTGAGACAGTTTTTGAGATAATTTTCAGGATACATCGCATTAATTACATAAATTGGATGACTTTTACGTTCAGTACACACAAACAGAATTTATATGAGAGTTACTTCCAATTCCAGGAGCTTAGTTGAATAGCATCGAAATTTTGGTTTTTTTCCTAAATCAGCAGCAATTTCAAGTGGAGCACAGTAGCTTTTAGTTTCTGAAAAGTCTCTAAGTAATTGCAAAAAAATATAGCACGAGTACGACTTCTAAACGTGTCTATGCGAGCGAATTTCCAAAACGGAGGGTTATAGTTATTTAGATTTTTTCAAAGCGCCCAAATAATTGTATTTCTAGTTGTTCACCTACATTTTAGTAATGGAAAACCAAAAACTCTCAATATAAAAATAGTATATTGAAGGACTAATGGTAAAAGACATTTAAAATGTCATTCGCCATGGATACTTATACTATTTTTTCTATTGGCCCGAATTTTTGTTAATTTTTCTCAATTTTGAGCATTACAGTCGATTTCAACATTTTTGCTGTCTTTTGTACACCTACAGTGTTTATGAGCTGTCTATTTTCAGAAATTACGTATTTGTGATATTTCCAACTCAAAACTGATAGTGAATTGAGGTGCACTGGAATCGGTCTCGCATCATATCGATACCCAAATAGGAAAATCCAAATTTTGACCGTGTATGCATTCAACTCTTATCCGATTTTGAAATTTTAATCCGAATCTGAGAACATCTTTTTGGAAAATTGAAACCATATGTTGCTTGTGTCAAAATGTGGATTAGATGATGTTTTTCCTATGGCCAAAGCTGGTAAATTTATCGACTTGGCTAATTACGAGTTGGCCGTCGGCCTCGTGAGTCGTCGGCGTCGCGGCGCTGCAAAGCTCGTTCCCGATTCGATCCGGGTGCTCCAGATCTGGTTCGTATCCGTCCATAGTCGACGGTGTGTGGCATCGGAGGCAGCCGGCAGGGTAGTGTACGTGATTGACGTATTCCTCATCAGTATTCCGGCGTTGCGATTGGGCAGACGCAGCTGTCAATCAAAAAGTTTTGCACGCGCCTCCCTTCGCTTCCCTACACACTCGACGCTGTACACGCGAGAGGCATTTCAGTTTTCGAACCCCCTAAAACCCGAAACTCCGCCGTATCAACGTATCGGGATATTTTCGTTCCCCGTTTTGCGGTTTTAATACTTTTCGGTTATATAAAAATTTAATGGAAAACGCGTAGGTGAACGAGCGCACTCCCGCTAAAAGAGGGTGGAATTTAATTCGCGTTTTAAACGGTTTTGAATAACTTCAACTCGGTGGGATCTTGTTGTTTGCACCTAATCCTCATTCCGGGATTACGTCCCGGATCCATATTCGAATCGAATAAGCTTTCAAAATAAATTGCTTTGAAAAAATTGCCACCTACCTACTTTCAACAAATAAACCTTACAGTTATTCAGAATCCATGCCATGTTTAGTTGACAATGCACTTTTTTCGTGGGAATATTATAATACCCGGAGGATATTGAGATCCGGAGCTTTTACCCAACAGAGTTATGATGTGACGCACTTTCACCTCGATGCTAACTGCTTCCTCTTCAACTTTTACGTATACGCGAATTCGTGTTCAAATATGCTCATACTTGTATTTCTCAATTCAATTTCCTTGATGAGATCGCACAAGTCATCATTACCGTCTGCCAGTAATTAATAGACAATGCGAGTAATTAGTAAATGCAAAAAGAGAATTAATAACTGTCGGAATAAATACCGACTTAGCTGCTCATTACAACAATTATTTCGTATTTGTATCCATTTGAATATGTTTTATTATAACCCGAGGCAGAAAGTGAGATGTTTATTACCACTCGACGTGAATTTTATTCTCAACCCTGGCGCTAAAGTCATTAAAAGACCCCTGCCGCGCCTGACAAACTGCATCTAAACACTGCCTATCTTTATGCGAAGAGGGTACTTTCTCAAATTCGCGAAAACCTGGTGTGCGCAAGTCTAAAGAATCTGATGACTGAATAAGTTCTTCTAACCGGGTGTCAAGTAATTAAATTTAGAAAATTAGGAGGAAGTCCACTTGTCTCAAGCTAAATGTTTTTGAAGCGTAGCATAATTGCGCCGGTACTGGCACAATGCCATTATACTCCCGAGTGTTAGAAACTTATCCATCCGACTTTGATGTCAACCATTTCTTTGTGATGCCTTGAGAACGCGAGGTGTGGGTTCAGCAATGCCGTCAAAGCGCATGAACAATAATAATCCGGAACTGCTTTTAATTGTTTTGACGTTGTTACATAATTATTGTCGCGCTAGGTTTTTTTTGCCCTCGGTTATTAAAATCGGCAAAACACGTCCCGCGACGGTGTGGAAGGTACCATCATCCGCCATTGAAACCGCCATTGCATGCGAAAATAATTACAGGTTACCATTCACCTCCACAATGGTTATGGATGGCACATAAAGAGACAACAATCGCATCAATTTCATAGTGTTTGAATACGAAACGAAAATACATATCAATGGTATTTTCTGTCATGGACTTGAAAATCATATAATGTTTGGGACAATTATTATAGAAATGGTTGTAATTGAAATAATGACAGAGCATGGCTGCATACAACAATGGATGCGTCCGATTGTTCAACAGAACTGTGCGGTTGTGGGAATTTCAAGAGGAAAGACAATTATAAAAAAAAAACAGAAAAAATGTATCCCTCTTAAATAAAGTTATTCCACAATGAATTAAAATACATACAACGCAGTACGAAATAATAACATCCTTGACTATTATTCTTCATTATTCTGAATGTGTTGCTGCTATTATACAGTTTTCGATAACAAAAGTTATCATTTTTTAAACATGTAATGTTTGGAAATGTTCCAAGCTGTTTTTATTTGCTCTACTTTAGCACTATCGACTCCTACGACTTTATTTCGCATTTACACGTTCAGACTGCCTATGAGGAAATGGGTACTTTAAAGATCGTGCGGTAAATTCTGGAACAACATTGCTAAAAACATTGCGCATTATGTAACCATCACTTTCAATTATTTCATGATGAATGAACCTGCGGAATGACGTTAGAGCAATAAATATTCAAACGAAGTAAGTAAATGTCGTCTATTACTCATTCCATCAGAGTACTTGTGAGCAAACAACGATAATTACGGTACACACGTTTTCTCATTTCCGCTTCACAATAAACGAATAATGGTGACACAGAATATGCATTGGCTTCTACATGGTTTGGTTTGTTACAGAAAATGGTCTTCCGAGGAGGCTGAGGACGGCTTACACGAACACGCAACTCTTAGAACTAGAAAAGGAATTCCACTTCAACAAATACCTTTGTCGCCCTAGGCGAATAGAAATAGCGGCGTCCTTAGATCTAACAGAACGTCAGGTAAATGAAAACCAAAGCCTTATCGGAAACGGAAGTTGAGAGAGACTTTGTATGATTTTTAGGTAAAAGTGTGGTTCCAAAATCGCCGGATGAAGCACAAACGGCAGAGTCTGGGCAAGTCGGGCGAGGACGGCGACGACAAGGACTCGATCAACAGCGACGGCGTCAAAAACGGCAAGCTCTCCTCGGACAAGTTCCTCGACGACGAAATGTCGAAGAAGAGCTGCCAGGGCTGCGAGATGCCCACGGCGGCCCTGTGCGGCTCCCACGACGAGCTGCCCGACGTCACCTCGACCAGAGGCAACAACAACAACACGCCCAGTGCCACAAACAATAACACGAATTTTAATAACAATAGCAACGGAGCCAGTAGTGTAGGAAGTTCCAGTTCGTTCGACAAACTCGTGACCGAAGAAGACTCCAGATCCAACGAGGACAGCGGATCGCAACACCCGTCGCCCAGAATAACGAAAAAGGCCCCCAATTCCGCGTCGGCGAAAAACGACACCAGGAAAAACTCACCCAACAACGGTACGACCAATTGTGATCGAAAAATCGCGAAATCCAACGCCTCTAGTAGTAAAGAGAACGTATTGGGAGCCGAGACGAAATTGACTTCGCCCAAATCCGGGTTGGTTAGCAGTACAGGGGTGACTTCGATCAACCCCAATCCTTTGGGAATGGCTTCCAGTATGATGTACCCGCATTTGCAGAGGTCGTCCCCTACCACGGCAACGGCCATCGCCTCGGCAACCGTAACCATCCAAAACGTTCCAAATTCCGTTCCGCCTTTCGCCAGCAGAGGATCGACGATGGGCCATTTCGCCGGTCAGTACCAAATGGCCAATCAACCAGATTATCGAGCCGATACTTCCGCGAAACACACCCAGCAGTACCAAATGGCTCAAGCGTTGTACACTTCTGGGGATTTGTACAATCCAGACCACCCCACTGTCAACGAACAAAACTATCTGCGTACTACCAACACTACGGTACCACACGTGAATAACACTAGAGAGATTCCTGCTAGGGTTGCCAACAGCAGAGGGCGCCAGTACCACCATTCCAACTACCAGCAGCAGTACTATTACAACAAGGCTCATGGTACTAACAGCGAGGGTTACATGGCGAATCAGAACTACTCTCACGGTTACCAGAACGACCATCCCTCGTACAACCATCACTACAACTACCCTTCTGCCAGCATGTACCCGAGTGACAGTCCGGATCGGTTGAGTCACGTCCCGAATCCGGTCCACATGGCCCACGACCCGACTTCCGGTTACTACCCGACTAGTGCAAATGAGAATCTGCACCCGAATTCGTCCCTGCAGAAGAACCAAGAGTACGGCAACAAGGTGGGCCACTATTACGAGGGTGGGCATTACAACGCCAACCAGATAACGACGGCGGTGGCGGTGGCGGCGGACTCGTCCACTTACATCTCGCCGGAAGTGTTTCCGAACGCGCCGTCGGCGGCCATCATGACGCCGCCGGCCAGTGTCCAAACCGATTCTAGTGACAATTACAATTCGTTCCATCAGTTCTACTCGAGTGAATCGTCGCAGAACCAGTTGCCCCCCGCCGGGGAGAACAGTAACAGTTCGTCGGACTTTAATTTTTTAAGCAACTTGGCGAACGACTACACACCGGAATACTATCAGATTTGATTTAGTGCAATGAACGACGATAATGATCATAACGCTGTATATTGTTGAATGAACCCCGCGATTCGTTTCAGACGGAGGCTGCAGTACCGCGTTCTCTAACGGTATCCGCTATAGTCCGTGGATTTCACGAATGGGTCTCCAAATTTCTATGAAATAGACAATCGAATGATCGAATAAGCATCAGTAGGTTCTGTTCGGTACTTCAGCCTCTTTCATCATCGTTTTACCTGTTGAGATATTTCTGTGAATATGTGATTTCAAATTGAAACTATTTTTGGTTATCGTACGTATCTTAATCTTATTATATGATTATATATTTTTAAATTCACGTTGAATGTATCTTATAATGAATAACACTTCTCTTTAAATTAAACCAAGCTTTATCGAAACTACGTAATAGCGGATCGAAATAATAATGTATGAAAATTAGAGACAATCCTGATAATTTTTTTCGTTGTTATTATATCTACAATCATTTCAAACAATCATACCTCCGTACCTTCCTGCATATGAAAATCCAGTTTATTAATAAAATTCATTCCTTTCTTCCTGAACACGTCACGTCAGTCAAAACGGATTCGTTATTAGTTAATGTAAATGTATGTAAAATTAGAAAGACAAGACCTGTAGTTTGTTGTTGAATGTAAATACTTTGCAATTAAGTGTAATAATAAATTGATAATGTACAGTTAGAGAGACACCTTGGTACACTTTAGCATTTTGATTCGAAAATATACGAATATTATAGCTTTCTTTGAATTTATTATTCGAGAGATCTTCGCGTTTTGTCCCTTGATGAGATATTGATCCAATGTAAATACGAGGTGGTTGGTTTATTTATAGCGAGGGGTGTACACAGAAGTAAAAATCGAAAACTGTATTGCGGGCAGGTATAGCATACATCAAGATTTGAGGGCGATATTAAATTTCATACCGCAGTCGTCCGAACACGCATTTCACTTTATATCATTATTTGTTAAAAGTCATAATTCTGTGATATTCTTTTCAATAGAGCCGAGAGTCGGACCAAAATAATTTATCTCTGTCATCTGAATATTCCTTTATTTTTAAAAGACCTTAATCGTTCAAGTTTCCTGTAAAAAAATTCGGCCGACGATAGATCCCATGCGGATGCGTAGCTTATGGACACAATAAACAAGCATTCTTCATTTTACAAAACTCGAGAATGAATGAACGTTTTTTTAAATTTCCGTATGGATTTTGAGATAATACGATTTGCGAGGGGCGTTCGTAAAGTTCCACATCGGAATTGGGTCTCTCGCTCTCATTGAATTGATGAGAAATATACATAGTGCAAATCATAGAACGGCATATTGGAAATAAGGTGTCTTGACAGTGATGGATTACCCTGGGAGCAGAATGAGTCATCTAACGCCGAAAGCATCTCTGTCTACATCCCTCTTCGGCGCCGTATCAGCTGATCCTGGATAAAATCCTTGAAAGCATGTACATTAGCAAAAAATCGAATCGAATGTGGTGGCAAAAAGTTGACGTAACAATTTCAAAAAAAAATTCTCTCGGTAGTTGCCCTAAGCCAATGGATTTCTCCACCTCATTCCTACCCTCATGAGATTGCCATCGCTATCGCATGACGACATCTCTTAGCTGATACCCGAACTACAGGAACAATGAAACATCACTAAAAAGGTATCTCTACTGAAATTACATTATTTGTAGTTTTCTACATTTTAAGCGACATCTAGCGAACAGAATAAAAGATTTTGACATAGTGTTCTCTTTGAAATACCTACTCACAGTGAATATTCTTCCATAGATGGCCTGAAATTGTATGTGAAATGGAAATTCCTCGGACTCTGTATTTCCCACGAAGATCGCTATACTGCAATCATGCAACTACTTCAATGCTGGTCGCTATTAAAAAAGTACGTAAGTGAGTTTAATGAATGCAGAACTGCAACGAAATGCAAAAATAGATTCCTGATTTGAAATTATAATTCGAGTTGCGCTCCCAGCCAAAGAGAGATTATTTACATTGTAGTGATAATTGAATTTAAATTTTATGCAATAAAGCTCTCTACAACAGGACGTGGGTACATGTTACCTTTCAGGAAAAGTCAAGACCTGGAATCGCAAACATCCAACCGGCTAAATGTGAATAACCGAGAGTGGCGACGTTCTAATTAAGAACTACGTGTCAATCAGAAATTTCGATATCGAAAATGGCTTAAGAACGCACTACATAGAACTCGATCTAATATGGAGAAAACATAGAGAAGTTAAACTTGGGTTTTAAGAAATTTTTTGAAATCATTTTTAGAAATAGCTTTATTTGGAGATTCGAAAATAAGTCATAGTGAGGGTTGAAAAAAGTCGTATCCGGTCGCCCCAAAACACCGGACAGATGTCAAATATGGAAATAGAGCCGTGCAGTCGACATTTCCATTTTACTGATTGTGCTCATTGAACATTCGACAGGCCAATGACGGAGTGGTTCGCTTTTCAGGACCTCAGAATGCTGAAAGCTTTATATACGGCGAATGAAACGTGTCCCTATTGTGGAAATTCAGATGTCGAGCATGTCTGATACGACGACATGGGGTGGGTTCGGAATTTTTAACATTCCATAATTCCTCTTTTGGAACAATTCTTTTTGACGCAGTGTACTGAAGCAATATTTCGAGTTAATTGAGAATTGAGAAGTAGAAGTCGATAGATACGATGATACGATGATTGCTCTTCAGTATTTTTAATAAAATCATCTTGCATAAAATTGCGACAAATTTGCGCGTAATAGATAAGTAATTATCAAAGTTGATAGATTATTATTAGAACATGATTAAAACATTATCATTACTTGAACGAGCATCGTACTTTAAAGAATTTCCGTAAACACCAAAGATTTGAAATGTCATTGCTCGTTACTTTATAATGATTCGTCCTGCTCTCTATCTTTGTTTATACCAATCTTTGGAAAAAATTATAGTGACTGATAATGGCTAATTAAATGTTTTTGCAGTTAATAATGTCGTCAATAAGGTCATTTTGGTTAATCTCGTAACGTTAAACTAGAGTGATTAAATTGTGCTCACAACATTTACATTCATAGTGCTATCATCACCACGTTCGAACATCTCGCAAATTCTATTCACACATAAACTGGTAAGTTTGATTTGAAAATTTTGGAGCTATGAGCAATATGGAATATCAA
Source organism: Salpingus planirostris (assembly GCA_949788335.1). Lineage (NCBI taxonomy): Eukaryota > Metazoa > Arthropoda > Insecta > Coleoptera > Salpingidae > Salpingus > Salpingus planirostris. The sequence goes on from OX460917.1 coordinate 15,148,362, forward strand.
TTCTTGTTCCAGTATTATGGAGTTGGCATTTCGTCTTTTAATTCTCTTATCAATACTATCGGGAGTGTTCTTGTTTGAAATAGCACACGAGAGAAATTCAGAACTTGTTCTTTCAGGAGATATTTTTGAAAATTTGAACGAACTTAATGAAAGCAGTTCAAAATTAACCCTTCGAAGAGTCGAAGGAGCGATTACAAAACATAATTTTGCAAATATCGCTCATGTACAATCCCTCAGACTATGGTTATGCAACATCACATCGATAGAATCTGGTGCTTTATGTCCGTCTTCAAATTTAACCACTTTATCGATTCATAGTACAACGCTTCCTGATGGAATTCCACCTTCAATTTTCCAAGGATGTGGAAACCTAATTCACCTAAAACTGACGGACGTCAATGAAACGGTATTCTACAACAAACCGTTCAGACATTTAAAAAATCTGAAATCATTACACATAAGAAATTTCGATTGGCCATCATTGAGAAAATATTCCTTGAAGGGACTTGCAGGTCTCGAGAATTTAACCATCACCAATTTCGATAAATTGCAACTCATAAGTCATGACGCTTTTGCCGATTTGGTCAATTTGGAACAACTGGAAATCAGTCACAACGATAAGTTGAATGCGTTCGAGCGCCATCCGTTCAAAAGTCTCGAAAAACTGAAAATTCTAAACTTGAACTTCAACAACATCACAACCTTGAACTGGAAATCGTTCCACGGATTAGTGAAATTGCAAGAACTCAAATTAGTAGGAAAATCGTATAATAAGATCGATTTCGGGAAAAAGGAAAATGTTAAACAAATGGTAAAGGTCATGCCGAATTTGAGAAAATTGTACTTGAAAAGGAAAATCGACGTTAACGAAAAGGAACAACGTCGCGTTTCCCGAGCTTTCGCAAAGAAGAATATCCAAGTCGTGTGGACAGTCTGATTGTAAGAATTCTGTCATATTGTTAAGAATAGTTATAAGTTGAAAGTGTTTTGTAGAAGAAATAAAGTGTTTGTTTCTTTGGGTGCGTGTAACCGACGCTTGTGGGTCTGACGCGGGTTTTTTTCCGGTCGAACGTTAAATATTGGTAATAATTGGCATTGTATAAAGTCGGGGGGGTTGGGGGTGTACATTGAACGACAGGCCTCGACGAGGAGAGCCTTGGGGCGGCCGGGGTAGCGAGAGTAGCCGGCCCTGACAAGTCATGATGGATCGGGCTGGGGCCACTGCTTGCTAAAACCTTTCTACTTAGACTGTGACAGCGTACACAACGGAAGGTCTAACATACAACTTTCGGGATTAAGAGCTCAACGATATTCCAGATGCACTCTCGTCCTAATTCGATAAAAATAAAATTCAATCTAACGCGACGGCGGCGGCGGCAACGCCCGAGAAAACGACGACCAAAACGCCCGCAACGCTCCTGGACACACCAATTAAATCCTCCATTTATTTATTCCCGCATGATGCACCTTGTAAAGACTGCATCACGCCAATTGGAACTTATCTACCCTTGCACTTGAGACTCGAGAATGATATGACCTTCAATTCCATTTTTACTTTTTACTCAGTATCGTTCACTTAGGCATACGCATACAGGGCGCGTCCAAATTGTCACCTCCTGTGGTATACTTGGAGATGCTGAGAACGGTTCATTTCTGAACCGACTTTCCGAATTTTGCATTTTATAGTTACCTTGGGACTTTAATAGATTTGATTGGAGTTTACTTCATTTTCGTCACAATTTTTGAATTTTGGGAATTTTTCTATGAAATAGGCTTGCTCATTTATACTTTTGACCAGCTTTTGACATTGGTTGGAACATTTGAGAGTGGTCTTCACAACCAATCAGAAATAGAAATCGTAGAAATTTCTCTGTCCATCATAGAAAAAAAAAACTATGATCAACACATGTCAATAAAAAGTGAAATAATAGAAATTTTCTTGTATTAAAACGTTTCAAGTTAACTGATCATATGGGTCTTTATAAATAGTTATTACTTATATTTAGAAAACAGACAGACAAATCAAACTTTTTCGTTTCTTTGAATGAAAAAACAATCTTTTTGGACGTATAAATGAAACCATGAGAAAATATTCCAAGTTCAATAAAATACGAGAACCAAATTTTTGAACAGGGGGATGATAGGTAATTGGTTTTTGTGTTTCAACATATTTTCCTGAAAAAGCGCGACTATTGGTATGTGTCATCCGATGTAGTTTTAGAAACGGCTTGAATCTTTGTAAAATTCTCTGATAAATCGGGTATGTTTTTAAATAAGTATCTGTTTGATCCATTGACACTCTCGATTTTACCGAAAATGTTCTCAACTTCATTATTTTGAATAGAAACATCTTATTTTACTGAAAATTGGACTTTGCATTTTTCAATGTAATTAATCCATGCGAGAAATGCGGAAATTATTCTGTGTGAAGCACCAAAACCTTAGATTTTCCATTAAAACGCTACAAAGTCACAATTCGTTTTTTTTTGTATTTCAAGTAAAAGTAGAGCATTTCCTATGGCATTTCCTTTTGGTAATGTGTGGTCTAAAATTCTCCAAATTAATTAACAAACAGAATTTTAGGTTATTCATGATCGATATTCGGTTATTTTTGCTTGCCTCACTTTACATCCAGTTTAACACCTGAAATTCAGTTATTCTGGATATCTTCTGAAAAATAACCTACGATATGACAGCCGAAACGGCAAGCAATAATAATCAAATTCAACGGCAACGCGGTCCAAATCCCGAGCCTCCATCTCTTTCAGCACTTGAAATTCTGTCCTAAAAATATACCCAGATTTCAAATTTAAAGTTCCATTTCAAATTAATGAAATTGAAGTGTAATTTCGGCCCAAACCAAAAGTCACAAACATTAAAAAAATCCCCACAGTTTCGAATCTATACACCCACTTTAGATTCGCCCTTTATAGTATATGTAAGTAGACTTTACGTGCGATAAATCTTCAGCCACCGTATACGACCGTAACGGGCAAACTCGCTTACTAATACTCACATTGCGAGAGTAATTTCAGGCGTTCATGCCAATTGACTATTACAAAAGAGCCGGTTACAACATACTCAATTCGAACCGTGCGCATGGGAAAGTCCCCTCGTACTCCGGATCCGACATAATTCGAGCATCACGGCCGGGGTAGGTATGCTGTGTACGCGCGGGTGGGTGGATGTAACGCACCACCGTGTGACGCTATGGAACGGATCTTATGCGGAGTACGCGAGCGTGCTAATGGGTAGTGACGGGCCGGGTGATGGATTGGTGGAAATCCCCGTGCAAACAGCGAACGGAGACGCCATGGGGAGCGAAACGCGGGCCCGCCGCGATCTGGACGTAACACTCCATGCAGATTAACACCGGAAGCTGCGCGCACTTCCTCCCTGCGGCGACACCGCCGAACCCACCCCCGGAGGCGAAGTTACCCGGTCCGCGAGGGCGGAAAACCACCGCGAAAAAGGGGTGCGATAATCCCCTAAAACCGAGTGTAAACCGCGCTTTACACTCCAAGTTAATCAGTCATGATACAACGGGCGAATTAATAACGTTTAGTTAGGCGACGAGTGACGGAATCACCGCGAAATCTGGTATACGCTAATTTGATGATATCATCGTTGAGGATTTTCAACCCTCTGTCGATTCATAGTACAATGCTTCCTCCTTCCACCTTCAATTTTCCAAAGATGTTGAAACCTAGTTCATCTAAAACTGACGGATGTTACCGTCTATAAGGTCATTTTGGTTGATCTCGTAACGTAGAAATTGAGTGATTAAATTGTGCTCACAACATTTAAATTCATAGTGCTATCACCACGTTCGAACAATTCGCAGATTGGTAAGTTTGATGCGAAAATTTTGGAGTTATAAGAAATATGAAATATAAATTCTTGTTCCAGTATTATGGAGTTGGCATTTCGTCTTTTAATTCTCTTATCAATACTATCGGGAGTGTTCTTGTTTGAAATAGCACACGAGAGAAATTCAGAACTTGTTCTTTCAGGAGATATTTTTGAAAATTTGAACGAACTTAATGAAAGCAGTTCAAAATTAACCCTTCGAAGAGTCGAAGGAGCGATTACAAAACATAATTTTGCAAATATCGCTCATGTACAATCCCTGAGACTATGGTTATGCAACATCACATCGATAGAATCTGGTGCATTATGTCCGTCTTCAAATTTAACCACTTTGTCAACGCTTCCTGATGGAATTCCACCTTCAATTTTCCAAGGATGCGGAAACCTAATTCATCTAAAACTGACGGACGTCAATGAGACGGTATTCTACAACAAACCATTTCAGACATTTAAAAAATCTAAAATCATTACACATAAGAAATTTCGAGAAAATATTCCTTGAAGAGACTCGCGACTCTCGAAAATTTAACCATCAACAATTTTGATAAATTGCAACTCATAAGGCATGACGCTTCTGCCGATTTGGTCAATTTGGAACAACTGGAAATCAGTCACAACGATGAGTCGAATGCGTTCGAGCGCCATCCGTTCAAAAGTCTCGAAAAACTGAGAATTCCGAACTTGAACTTCATCAACATCGAGATTGCAAGAACTCAGATTAGAGGGATTAAAATCGTATCATGAGATGGATTTCGGGAAAAAGGAAAATGTTAAACAAGTGGTGAAGGCAATGCCGAATCTGAGAAAATTGTACTTGAAAAGAACTATGGGAATTTCGTCGGTCGCCATCGCGATGTCTTCATTAGATGGGAACCGACGATAATTCCGTTCGATAGAGATATTTGGTTCGGTTATCCGGTCCCGCATCGAACGATTTGAAAAGCCGAGTGTTATTAACGGCGCTATTAATCAAATCCAAAGACAACCGACAAGTCGGACGTGACCGGGAACGCATGTCGGCCGAGTAAAACAGAAGGGTAAAGACAGCTTGACACCTCCTCTCGGTCATATCGGCTTTTCACGAATCCTCGCCGAAATTACAAAATTCCTCCCCCAAAATCAAAGAAAATTCTTTCATTATTTTGGTGGGGTTTTTGTGATGATACTCGTGTGCGTAACATAATAATTTCAAAAGATGTAACCTCTCCATGGAGATGCCAATTCGTTTCTTCCGTCTGAATGGTGCGCCGGTGAAACGGGGATGACAACTGACACCAAACTGCTGTTGCTAGTTTCATTTAGAGAGTTGTTCCTTGTCAAAGAGGTGAATCTCTAGAGATATCAAACCGGGAACTCACAAAACAACCAGTTGATGCCTCGCACAGACGGAAAGGGTGGAAGACGAACATTTCCCGAACTCATTATTTGTGATACCCGGACGAAATCTTAACAGCCGAGTCGCTTATCGGCGATTTAGCGCGTACTTCTCATTCATAAAAATACGCTCCACTGTTTACGAAAATACCCGTATTTGCATAAGAGCGTTATCGTGTATCTGTGATGGACACGTTAATCCCACTCCAAACGTAATAGAAATTTATGAGGTCTTTAAAGCAAATACTAAACACGAAAGTTCAATATCAGATAAGCCGATTTTTAGGCAAAGTCGTAAATCCGTTGATGATCACGAATCAGAAAATTTGAATGATCTCGATTTTGATTCTTGATATAGGACGAGTGTGATGACATCGCCCGCATACCGCCTCGAAAATTTCATTATTAATATGAAAATTAAACGTCGCACCTCAGGTGTGTGACGATGATGTATTGATATTACGGTACCTCACATTTAAAAATTTCACGAAAATATTTCGCCTCGCATTATCCGAACAATATCGGAGGTCTTCTCGGAATCTCTCGCAACTTCCTGAGGATGATTTTGACGTGACGCGAGGAATTCCAGCTGTCTCGCATAGATAAAACCGCCGGGCCGTTTCTCGTGTATCCTACCTGCAATTAGGAGGTCTGCGAGGATGACGTCAAATAAATGTCACCGATAGATAAGGCGAGAGACGCTCTCTCCCGTACGGCAGATATTAATAGAGTCGGCTGTATCGGATGGCCGAAGTGTTGACTCCGGTCCGACCTATCTAGATCGTGTCTTCATAACTAACGCATTGCTTTTTAATGAATTTCATACCGGCGCACATTTACATATCATTAAAAATTTGTGGAAGTGCGATCGGCTCTTATCGCACGGTGTCGTATTAATTGGGACAAGCTGCCTCGCGGGGTTTGTGCTATTACACTCTGTTATTTCTACCACCTTTTCGAGATTTTTATCGCCCCGGTTCTTAAATTAAGTGAAAATATCGACACCTACTTTTTACCATAAACGGGGCGATTAGATAATGAAATATCCAATCTCGCCACTCATGTGTAATAATAAAAAAGTGACAGTAATACGGAATTATCTCTCAATTTGAGTTGAAAATCGCGAAACTGTCGGCCGTTACCCCCCAGGTGGAGGAGAAAAATCCGCTAATTGGATTCGATTCGGCAATCGGCTTCACTAACGAGCCGTGGCGTTTCTGGCTAATGCCGCGATGAATTCCCGTGGGTGCAGGTATAAAGGCTGGAAATGTCCTTCATTACGAGCCACACATCGAGCGTAAAACGTATGCGTGGCATCGCTGCGCGTCTTCCGATTTGACTTGATGAGGTCGGGCATGGTGGCAGACGCAGCACGATCTGGAAATCTCGAGCCCCAGACGTGACACCCTTGTCAGATTCGCCGCTGCGTCTCTCCGATAAGTCCCGGCGTCTCTTTTTACCTGACGAGGCCGATCCGAGCCGGAAGATCCCCGAAAAACACGATAAGGGCCCACTGGGTGTATCGTACCGGCATTCAGAAATTACCAAAATCGATGATGCAAATCTGATTAGGAATCACCAAAGACCATCAGAGACATGTCAACCAAAGAACGATGCAAAAGTTTAGTTGAGTAGTTTTGTGAATTTTTCGAATTGCGTGTCATGTCCTAATGAGCTCATTAAGATCGAAATGAGACAGATTCTGATGCATCTCAATTCACTATATCTGTTTTTGGGTTGGAAATTCCCCAAAAACGTAATTTTTAAAACTCGAGCTAAAACTAATTTCTAAACACCGTAGACGACAAAAGACGAACATTTTTGACTTTATGGCCATACAGCCAAAATTAATAAATCGACCATATGCTCGAAATTGTGAAAAATTTAAGAAAATTCGGTCAAAAAGAAAAATGACAATGATGGCATAAATCACTCTTGAGGAAAGACCTTTCCGCATCCTTTGTAATTTTTATTTGCAAGTTCGAAAACGTGAATTTTACACGGGTCGGTCATTCTAACGAACAATAAAGAAGTTCTTTCTACATGATTTGCTGTATTAATAATGTGTTATATCTAGAAAAAAAAGTTCAATCAAATTTTACATGAAGTTCAATTTGGCAGCCAAAACCAAATTACGCGCTTTGGTCAAAATTCAGGGCAGTTTATTTTGTAAATTCACCCAGGCACTTTTGACTTTTGAGCGAATTCGTATGGATCTTCACCTGGATTTCTTCGTTAGCATCATCTTCATCATCACTTCAATTTTGAGTAACACTTTACATAAATTCTAAACTCATACTAACTTTCGATTTTTCAATAAAATTCCCACGAAATACACGACTTGATTTTTCCGTGACTTTATTACTAGAGAGTTGGGATTTATTTGTACGGTGCGATTGGAAAAAATTCACATAAAGGGAGGATATGATTATCATTCTCTCTCAACTGAAAACTACTATAAAAGGATAGAGAGGGAATGATAGCCACCAGCCTCCCCTTATGTGAAATTTTCTCGAGCGCTCCGTATAAGCGTTTTCTCTAGTTTATACTATTTGGCATTTAGTATGTATACTTTCATGAAATCTTTTCAAATTATTACCACGGAAGTACCTATAACTATGACGTTTTAGTGACTTTGTAACAAAGGACTCCCACTGCAAATTTTGACAGTTTCTTCAATTTTAAGTAAAGTTGAAATTTTTATTAGTTCAAAATGTGAGTCTACAATCAAATAAACTTCTGTTGATTACTACTTTCTGCAATATCGCAATATTAAACACTTTCACACCAATTTTCAGCTGTGTAAATTAGGTTGAAAACTAGATCCGAAACATTTTCTCAAGCCTTCTGCCACCAATTCTTCCAAGTCTCATTAATTTCTACTCCTCTGCCATATAGATTTTTCCTAATTTTTTTGTCCATTTTCTTATTGTAGATATACTCTTTCCAAGACAAACTGACCATCACGTGACCTAAGTTGCTAAGCAAAATTGACTAATGTCAGGTATTTTCCAGGTACTTTGGGGGTCACGTGATGGTCAGTTTATCTGGGAAAGAGTATATTTGAAATCAGAGGAAATAATAAGTTGACTTCGGCGAGAACTCATTCAGTAACAAAACCACGACAAAACCTAACAAAACCAAGTGACCATTCAGTCCGCCCTCACAAATTCGAACAGATAATATAATTAAAACCGACCATCATCCGGGCGATCGGTGTCAGTCACCCGTCCGAGAGCCGTGGTGCACGCCTAATAATGCGCTTTTACCTGGTGGGTGCCTTTAGAAACATGACACCTCATCTCCCGACCGCTCGAGTGTCTGAATACGCTAATCCAATATTTACCAAACACCCGCTGCGGCTTTGTCCTCTTCGTGCCTCGAGGGCCCACAAAAATCCAACATCTCGCGGATTCCGCATCTCCCGCAACAACGGCCCTCCGCGCGCCCGCACGGTAGCCGACACCCGGATTGAGACGTTCCTAGGGCCGCAATGATGGCCGGATGCAGACCAATCCCCCGTGCAGCATCGGCTCATCTCCGCTCCGGAACGGCGCCATTGGTCCTCCCGGGGCTCCGCGCAGGACCGGCCCGAGCAGACCCCGCCCGGCGACTCGCACCGGGCCCGCAGTCGTCCGCGGACAGTGCGGGCACCTCGATCTCCACGGCGCCCGCGATGCGACCCAGTGCCCGGTGATCGCCCAGCCGCCCCATGACGATGATGACCATGGACATGGGCATGTACGGTCAATACCAGCCCGACTACTACGGCTACCCCGCCGACCCGACGCCGCTGGACGCGGCCCACCAGCCGGCCCACCACTACGTCACCAGCCCGCCGGCCTACTACGACGACGCCTACCTGTACGAGCCGACGGAGACGCCGTCGCCCTCGCCCCAAGACGTCCCCTACTACCAACAACCCATCCACCCTCACCACCACCACCAAGACAATCCCATAATCAATACAGAAGCCGGTTTGAGTTACACCAATCTAGATTACGGCAACGCCAACGGTAACAACCCACTTTATCAATCTGCAGCCACCACCGTCAATCACCAAAGTTCCTACGGTGACGGGTACCATCACCATCACCACCATAACGGCCAGCACCATGGCGGGCATCAGAGGACGCATCAGCAGGAGATGGTGCTGGGGCACCACGACGATATCCCCGACCACTCCTTCCTGCACGATAACAAGTACCGGGAGGGCGAGGGCGCGTACGGGGGCGTCGCGGCGGCGGCCTCCTGCATGGAGTATCAGCGGCTGCACGGGTTCGGTAAAGACGAGGGCCGGATCAGGCAGCATCCGCTGATGCATGGGATCAGTGCCGTGCCGCAGCCGCAGCCCGTGCTGCCCACCTACAAGTGGATGCAGGTCAAGAGGAACGTCCCGAAGCCGGCCGGTGAGTGTGGACCGATTTGTGTCAATTTCGATTCTATTTGAATGATATGGTTTTCGTCCATCATTTCGGGTTGTTGTACAGAAGAAGCTTATTAGTTCGGATTGATTGAAACTTCGAAGAATCTCAAGCGCCTAGTGGCCAAATCTTTGAAAACCGCAACCTCCTATGTTTGTCAAATTAAGCAGATTCTGAAATCTTAGTTGGGGCGATTGTAAAGTAGTATTTTCTTCAGTTGGTGATACCTCTCTTATGTCAATGAAGAACCCATTATGAGTTACAGCTTGAAAAGCCTTATGCCCAAGTGCAGAACGCCAAACTTCCAATTGCGAACTGCGAAGGTTTTTGATAAACATTCTCCTTGTTATTGCTGGTCGGATTTGTGTTTGAATGGTTTTAACAATAAGAACTAGATAAACAATAATAGCGTTTAATAAATAAAAATTTGTTCACTGCGTATTTCAGTCAAAGAAAAATGGGAAGAACACGCGGAGAATTTTAAAATTTGCAGATAATCTTGCTCGTCAGTGCATTGAATTTCGGAGACTGATGATATTGTATATGCCTCAATATTTTTCTTCGAATAGAATCATTCAATATTTTGTGATAAATGTGTTCTATGTCAAGAAACATATCATCATTCTGTTTGCAATTCTGTCATTTTCCAAGTCGAATTTTCACAAAATTTGTCTCTATTTTCATTTTCAACGATACAATATTGAACCATTAGTTCGATTTTCATATTTAAATAGAAGGGAGACTACAATTTCAAGTTTTTTCCGCCCTCTGTAAAATGATAATTTTTGAATTTCTGCTGAACCTGTCGTAGCAGCTGACATTCTTCGGCATAAATATCCGGATTAGCGACGAATAAACTTCGTTATTATGTTGTGTTAAATAGACTCCCGTTTATTAAATGGACATCCTTTTTCTATTTGTGTATCATAGAGAGCTGAATTCACTATCAGTTTAGTGTTGGTCCCATCACCAGCAAAAATTCTTAAATCGACCATAATTTCCAAAATTGAGAAAAATTAATAAAAATTCGGACAGAAATCGGAAATAGTATAAATCACTCATAGTTAATAGTGCGTCATTCAATACTGTAATATACTATTGCTTCAAGATGGACTGAAAAAAAGTTCACGTTTTTTGGGAACAACATTTCGGCAGGCACAAGATTGCCATGATTTTGGGCATCCAGATTACCAAAATAATTCAATCTGGACTACAACAAAGATGTAATGTATTGAAATAACCACTCCGGATTGCTGGAGGTCCGGGTTATCGAGGTTGCACTGTACTGACGAACGATCTGGATGACTCGGAGATTAATGGTGCTTCGCTTTTTACCTGGTTCGATTTTAATTGCGGCCGCTACTGTAATGAGCAGTCGGGTTTGTCTGGAAAGTGTCCACCTACTCTATTTATTCCGGACGGAATGAAAACGTGTCGACTGTGCGGATTCGCTTTTTTCGGATATTATTAATCAGATTATCGGGATCGTGTGGGAGGACATGTGGAAGCCCGCTCGTTAATTTTAAACGCCTTTGTCTATGCTCGATATTCAAATTGAACTAACCGAATGCAAATGAGACGTCTTTAAATTTGTTCGAGTTGATTATGTCGTTGCTGAAATTTATGCGAATTTTCTCGATTCGTATAAACTGGACATGAAACTGGCGCTTTTTACAACCCCCATTTCCCATACCGGTTATACAATATTTATTGTCACGCATATCCCAGACTTTTTCAACTTTGATAATACAGCGCAACCTCGTTAATCGGATCAAGTATGCATATTTGCCAGAATTTTCCAAAAATTTTCTTAATTTTGGGTATTATAGCCGATTTTTGAATTTTTTTTGTGGATGGCCACCAAGCCTAAACTGCTTGTCTTAATTCAGTTTTAATAAGCTCATTATAATATACGCAAATAGAAAAAGGATGTTCATTGATTAAACTGGATTCTTACTTAATAACTTTTAGGACATAATAAAGTTCTTCGCTGATCCGGATAATTTGATAGAACGGGTCGTCGCGATTTTAATTAATCCGGACTAACGAGGTCGCACTGTAATTATTATTGAACAAATAAAATGCTCCGGAGTATAGATTTTTGTTCGGTCGCGGGGTGGCAACAATTTATTTGTAGGGTAGTGTTCTGCCGTGGTTATTTTATTTCATAGTTATTTAAATGTAGTCTTATTTTCCCTTGTAAATTTCATTTAGCGAAATCGATTATGCATGCCATGTCAGATCTCGGTCGGTGATAACTACACTTGACCCTTGCCGTAAATTACCCCTCGCTTACACACACTCCACACCCGATCAATTTGCGTTTGTTGCATCGCTTAATTACTCACTTGCACACACCAGTCGAAGCAAACGACAATTTAATTGCACATTCCGGTTTGAAAACCGTACAGAGGGCGCTATACCGCCCACCAACAAGCACAGATAACGCAAATACGAAAAATCTAAACCGTATTTTTATTTATTTCACGGGGACAATAAACAGGATTAAAATAACAGGCGCACGAATTACGTCGAAGGCCGCACCGTTCGAAATGTAATTTATTCATAAGAGTTTTAATAGAGCTCACACCTCGAGTCCAGTCCAGATCGGTTCCAGATTAGGCCGAGTTTGCCCGAGAATTGTGAGGGTGGCGGAAACGAAATTACGGTCACAAAACAAATACGGAAGAAACGGGAGCTTTTAATTTCTTTTTGATTGGATCTGGTTCGATTTCGATAATTATGGCGTTCGCGTTCTTTACTTCGTATAATTAGCGGCTTTTCGGCATTGTCATCGTCGGAACTTTGGAAATGTGTAATTCGCCGTACCATATTTCGGTTTGTTTCCTGAGACCGGTCGCATGTCGGCGGGGATCCGGGGCTCCGGTGCTCCGTGCGTTCCGGACGGGCACGCAACTCGGACCGAGCCGACTGACCAACGACCCACGCTCTTTCTTATGCGAGAATGTGTCCGTACGCCCATAAAGAATAACTGTCACACACGGCTTTTTCATGTGATATGGTCGATTCACAAATAATAACCGGAGAACATTAAAACGGCTCGCGAGCCGAGCGAACGGAAATCGCTCGGACGCGGACGAGATTGATTTCGCATATGAACATGTAAGGCTAATCCCATCGGGCTCGTTCCGTGCCTTTCTTTCATCGTTACACGGCCTCTGCATCGTTATTATTTCTGCGCACTCGATTAAAACGAGTCTATTTACGTCCGCGGCTCATATAATGCGAAAGCTCTGGAAAGGGCGATAAGTCTCTTTCGCGGCCGGAATGGAAAAGAGGCTCTACCGCGTTTTCCCTTCATAACGTATTATGTAAATATAAAAATGAGCCGTATATACATGTGACTGATGTCAAATTTGAAAGGCCACTTTGATGAGATCTAGACGGGGTTCCTGATTCACGCGACCCGATAGCGCGCCTCGCTACTAAAAGCATTCTGGAGGATATTATATTGAAAAAGTTGCCAGGCGCACATTTTCGATAATTGCCCTTATACTTTTACGCCGCCCGAACGAAATAATAACCAATAACTACTTCTAATTTAATAAATTATACGGAAACTTTGAAAACATGCGAAATTTCACCTAACTTTTAATGACCAAGTTTATAAAAGAAATACGATTATTATTATAATGAAATGAGTGTAGTGTTCATGTCAGACTGACTTCACCTCACATAGAAGGAACATATTCAAAGGGAAATAATTAAAACGGTCGTATCACACGATTAAAGTGGCCGACATTAAAAAATGGTCCTCCATAAAATACCCCACAAGGCAAAAGCGGCAGGGAGTCCCATAAAATACCCACAGCCACTAACTTGTAATATGTCTGTTTACCTAATGAGGTCGTTTCCAGACGTATCCATATTATTTTCGAGTTTATAATATCATGGAACGAAAACAAAACGTTTTATCTAAACCCTCATCTCCTAAAATCCGATCCATTATTACAGGTATAGGAAAGGTTATAACGATATCATATTAATTTCGATTTCAACTTCATTTTAGTAAACTCTGCTACTGGTAATCCTTTTTATCTAATCATTTAATGCCACATAATACCAAATATAAGCGATTATCTATCAGCATTCAACCTTATTCAAGAATTAGGAAAAAAAGCAGAATGCGTAATTACTTCAGTCTTCTTTAAAAAGATTCAGATGCATAGGGAATTTTATTGCAGATAAGTTGAGAATTAATTTGATTTAGAATAGATTGGGCCACTTCTATCGACAGTTGATTTAATCTACCAATAAAACAATAATTTCTTTGTCAATAGTAGGTACTTGTGAAAAAATGTGCTTTTTATCTCTTCCTCATGGAAATTAATAAAATCGCGATGATAATTTACACTTATGGAATGTTATAATCATTCGCTAATCTCCTGTTTTGATAGTAGTCGAGAGTTCTCAAGAAACCGATGGAAAAATACGAAGTGGTTTGGGGTAAAAAACGGTGTGGAACTTTCGAAGCGCCGATTGAAACAGATTTTGGTGAATTTCTAGCGCCGGGACCTCTGTCAACACATTCCGGCCTTGTTGACTTTTTCATCAGCTGTGTTGATTCACTTCAATATTACCTCACATCTCATCATACGGGCGAATGCACTTTACCGAAATCACTGAAGGGGATGGTGAAAGGGCTTTAAAACGTTTCCTATATGATAGCCCCATAATAGCGCACACATCTAATGTTACCGCAAATGCTCGATAATCTCCAAGCCATCAGGATTAAGGAAACGGATCAGTTTCATCCAACTGCACCAAAATCACTGCAGTGGTTTTATGTAAATCGTATTCGGATTTTTGTTGTCTCCTGCTAATTTCGTTTTGTGCTCGCGACTATGTCCGAACTAGTACGGTGGTCGATTAATCACACGGATTGCGCCCTTTTAAATATTAAAAACGTACATATCCAGCGGCGATAAGGATCTTTGAAAAGTTGCATTCATTAGCCGAATTTTGCAAGTCACGGATTTTGAAATATTAACTTGCAGGCTGCACGACACGCACGCCAATGTGTCGGCTAATATCACCCGTAAAACAAACACTTTTCTGTACAGAAATCCATTAAATCTCTGTTTGATTTCGGGGATTGGGAAAATGCACAGCCCCGAACCGAAATCGACCTTGAGCACCCAAATCAGAATAGAACTTATTCCATATCTGGTTTGATAATAATATGACTGTATGAGATTCTAGGGCGAATGGAATCTCCGATTAGAAAAGTCGCTTTATTATTCGAGATACAAAGTCTGGACTTGACCGATGCGTGAGTTAGGTGCGTGTACGGGGGTTGGCGTGATAACGGCTGATAAGCAGATGCCCTCAGAAAAACCGGCGGCGTATTATCATGCGGATATAATTAGGGAGGCCGAAATAAGGTGACAGGAATATCTCGAACGTGTCGTCCGCTAATAAGATTTTCCCTCACGGAAAATTCGCTCGCCCAGCCGATAAAAAAATTCGGCAATTTCGAGCTTTCGTCCACGGAAAATTGTGGTTCGGAGAAAGGCATATTTATACGTATCTGATGTGAAAAGTGTCATGCCCACGAAAGTAGCACGCTTATAACTACTTTTCTGCCTAACACAGCGCGCGACTCGGACTCGGAGCGAAATAAATTACAGGTTACTGAATACATTATACTGAAAGGAGAGATTAAGTGTACAATGTTCAGGAAACTTAGTCTATCGAATAATTAATTTAAATACGCTGCGAATTAATCACCGGGGCGTGATCGCGAGCAATAATCGAGCAATTCGAGCTTTTTCGATGCATCCACTATTTCATTTCAGAATTTTATTGAATGAACTTCTATACAAGATCGAGACGCGACTCGCCCATCAGGTATATCGTTATTTTCCGAACCCGACTCATAATCTCGATCTCCTTAAGAAAAACAACCTGCTCATTGGACCAATTTACCACGACTGGTTAAGCTGTCACTTTATGGACACTGTTGATATCGATATCTTAAACTTTTTATGTATCGAGTTTCGAGAGGATCTCCCTATGCGTAAAAAACGCGACCATTAATAATAATAATACGGCCCTTGTTATTTATTTATTTTTCCGTATGGGCGAGGGCCTTTTTATTTCATCAGGGATAATTAGCGAGTGCGTTAATGCCCCATCCTGGGACTATCCGTACGAGGGTAATACGTTTTTAATAGGAAAGTTGCGCGTATCTTAATCAAAGAGAAGGTGCAAGTCTGGGGAGACATTCATTAATCTGTTGTGACAGCACAGTGTTAACTACACGCTACAGCGGTAATTATTGACGACGCACCTTAACATGACACAGAAAATCTCTCGCGTCCATCTCGAAAATGAGAGGAGATTTTTCGTTTTCGAGCTAGGTCGGTTTAATTGAAATCGTGTGATCAATGCACCGGAGGGTCGCAGACGTGGGGCGGGAATTTCGGGGCGGCATCCAGTCCGCTAAAAATAATGGAATATTAAAGCTACTGGTACAGTAGATAAAAGCTGCAAAATATGCGAATATGAATATGTCGGGCTGTCAAGGAGGATTGATCACGTAGTTCCCGTATACTTAGTGGTGTGTTCAGTTCTCTAAGCGAGACTTGACGAACGGCGATAAAACCGTAAAAATAATATGCAACGAGGAACAGTACGGAATCGAATTGCCCCCGCGAAAATCGAGAAACGTCACGAATTCACCCTCCTGGGGTAAACTATTATGATGCAACTTTCGATCTTGGGTCTTCGTGGGGTCCGGCGATGATTATGCTTGACCAGCTGTCCTCGCCTCCGATATTTAATCCGAACGTGAAAGGGGTGGACAAAATTAGAGATCTACGACTTAACTTCGTTTCATTATTTGTGCATTTCGTGTATCCGACAATTATTGTCCGGTGGAAAATTCTGGAAACTAATAAACGAAGACAGATTGGTTTTCTTATATTAGTGCCGTCGTGCATTCGGTCTCACATCCAGGGCTAATTGAATCTTTTCCCCGATTCATCTTGGTCGCTCCCTTTTTTTCCGCACCAAAACCGAGAAATAGTTCCGATACAAATGTTGATTCAATTACATAACTAAAGCGCGCTTCTTTTTCGTCTCATTATTTCGCGGGAATTAATTTAATTGCGAACCGCACTTTCGTCTTCCATTACTGAAATTACTCGATGTTGATGCAACAACAGAAATTGGAAAGACTGGGTGGAAATTTAAAACCGTAATTCTCTAAAGTGCTCACTAGGCTGATGACGCGTATCTTCCTCATCAAATATTTTTCTCCTGAAAAATATCGTACACCTGATGAAAAGCAAATATTGAAATACTCTGTACAGAAATTTTCGCTTATTCTGTTTGCAATAAATGTCACTCGAGGGATTATCGCGGGTACTCGAGGGGGTCCTTATGGAAAACACTTTTCGAAAAACCATCGGGTTTCGGTTATCCAATAAAGTACTTTAGGTGCTTTTAATGATATGTGTGACACATTCCAAATATTGACCCAATAACGACACTGATTGTAATCGTGATCTGGATTAAAACCGCGCCTGATAAACGATAAGTTGAGCCCACACTGGCCGTAAAAATTCGAATCGAAATTTCGCGGATAATCGAAAATCTGAACGTCTCTCTAAACGGATTCTCTCTTCTTTTTTATAGAGCTAGAGATTTACCGACGAATTTTCCCATCAAAAAAATTGTATAATATTTCAAGGGACTAAGGTGACACTTTTCCTCATCGGTGAATATTGTTGCTAGAGACGTGGTCAAAATCCACATATTTTCTAATTTTCTCCAGTGAGCTTTCAATGAAATGTTTTGAAAACAATCATATCAACCAACAAAAAAAAGAAGCATTTTCTTCAATTGTCCACGCCATTTTCACGTCGAGGAAATTCTACAGAAAACGCAAAAGCACGTGTGTTTGCTGAATGACAGACATAATGAGTGAACAAAACGAACCTCACTGGCGAGTGGAAAAAAACTAAAAACACGTAATTCCCCAAAATTCCCCCAAATATGTATGCTGAGTTGCCTACCTCATGGTCACGTGGTACCCAATCATTAATGAAACCCCAGTACTTTTCTTCCGTTGTAAGATAATACCATCACTTATTCCACTCTTTCCATATTAAGAAAATATCGTCGCTTTAGTCCCTCTCATGATATTCTTCGGAGCGAACCCTCTGTACAAAAATTTAATTCGAAATGTCGCGGATAATCGAAAATCTGAACGTCTCTCTGAACGGATTCGTTTTCTGTCTTCTTTTTAGAGCTAGAGATTTACGGGCGAATTTTTCCAGCTCCGAAAATCCCAGGGCCGAACCTCTCGGAATTCCCGGCCAGCGGCGCCCCCTCGTCCATGGACGTGCCGAACCCGGCGACCCGGGGCTCCTGCCTGGGCCCGGGCGCCTCCAGCCTCCTCAGCCTCAACTGCCTGAACACGGGGCGCACCAACTTCACCAACAAGCAGCTCACCGAGCTCGAGAAGGAGTTCCACTTCAACAAGTATCTGACGCGGGCGCGCCGCATCGAGATCGCGTCCGCCCTGCAGCTCAACGAGACCCAGGTGAAGATCTGGTTCCAGAACCGGCGCATGAAGCAGAAGAAGCGCATGAAAGAGGGCCTCATCCCGGCGGAGGCGATAGCGGCCGTCGGCAGCGACAGCAACTCCCCCAGCTCGACGAACTTAATGCAAAGTGATTCCGTCAGCAACGAGAACAGCCGCGAATCAAACTGAACTCCTCGATCGAGGATATAAGCGAGAACTCTGTGTATAATCTGTCGCCAAAGAAATGAAACTATAGGTGTAGACTTCTCTGACTAAACTATACTAAACTCCCGAGCAAAGTTCGTAATCTAGATAAGAGTACACCACTTCCTCCTATCATTTCATTATGCCTACGTTATTGTAGTTAATTAGTATTTATTTATTTGAATATGTATATTTTACGATACAAACGGTTTCTTAAGTTTAAGTACCGACTATAACTTAATTAAAATGAAAACTTTTCCAATCTTCGATAACACAACAGTGTCTAAAGCGACGGCGTATTATTTCAAATATTCAAAGGTGATAATAATTTATTTCAGGCAGTTTCTTTGTCTTCAGTTTTTATAAATATGTACATAATAATATTATAGGTGTAGCCATATGTTAGATAAGTTGCTCAGGGACTGTATAATGTACCTACCAAATAAAGAATCAAATAAATAGAAACCACTTTTTTGTCAATCCACGGAAAAGTGAACACACTGAATAGTTATTTATTCATCAAGGCTGCGAGATAACTCTTTAGCGTACTGAGCATGCTAAAGACATCTCGCAGACACAACATTTTTTTGTTGAAGTTTTTATGGAAATATGAATGACTTTTTCGGTAGCTTCAACAAAGAACATTTGGAGAGTGTGTGCTAAGTATGTAATTGTTGCATCTTCCTTCTAGGAGATGATAAAGTGGCAAATTACGACTAAAATTGTTATAAAGTTGACGGTTTGCGCCGAGTAGGCTGCTTTGCTCCAACCGCATTCGATATCGGTTTTCAACACCTCGATCAAACTCTGATTATTTTTATTCGAGCAGAGACTGGTTCTCAAATCGTCGTCCGTGTGCCTGCAGACGTAGTCCGGATGGGTGTAGGACGACGTGATACTCGGACCGGGTCCGCACAAATATTGACGCTTTTTTCTTTGCCATACTTCCACCCACCTGAAACCGAAACCGCATTTTTTCTCAACTTTTCAAATATCCCATAATATTTCCACTCACCCTAAATCGCAATCGCAAGACCATTTGCTTCCGCTCATCTTCAGATCGGTTAAAAACATCGATCTGGGTAAACTGTGAGCCGGACCTGTCGACGGGTTCAAGAGGTTTTTCAAAGCCGTGTTGTCTCTAACATCCACGCTGATGTTTCTAACCCAGGCGAGATTTTTGAACAGCTCGGACGGTATTTTAGCAATGCTCGTATTTCTGAGGCAGAAATTCAAAGTTGGACTTCGAATTCCCTGCAGTACGTTAGCGCCCAACTTCTTAATTGCCCCGGAAAATGTTAAATTCCGTAATTTGACGGGAAATTCACCCAGTATCTCTTTATCGAGTAACTCCAGATTCTTTTCGCTCTAAAATTAAGCACTTAATGCCTGACACTATAATTTTCGCGTTATCTTACATGAATTTCCAGATTCCTCAAACCGTTATTGAATTGCAAAATCCTTGGAATATTAAAATGTTTCACCTCATTATAGAGTCCCAGTTTCAAAGTCCTCAACGAATGCATTTTACAAAACGCCCCAGTCTAGAACATCAACGGTAAGGTACTTTTCCAAAATATCCGCAAATTCTAGTACCTCGAAAGTGGATAAAGGCATGTTACTCAAATCCAATTCCTCCAAATGACCGGCGACTCCCAAAAGACTAGTATTCGTGATGGTCGTGATCGGATTAGCAGCCATGTACAAATAGCGTAGCTCAGGTAGCGAATGGGTGACTATGGGGACGGCCGTAAGGTCATTATTATTTAAATTCAGCCTTTGTAGACCCGAAATGTTGGTAGCCATTTCGGGAAGGACCGTGGGTAGCATATTATTAGCCAGCGACAGATAAATCAAGCTTCGTGTTATTAAAACCGGAACCTGAAACCCAATTATTAATTTTGCTCTTTGCATCACGCATATGCTAACTTGAGCCAAAGATACGTTGTCCAAATTTAAATCCAAAAGAGATTCTTCCAGCCCCTGGAAGCTCAATCCGTTAGGTTCCAGAGTTAGTTGGTTATTGTGGCCTAAATTCAAACTAGCGATTCTCGGGACGTTTTTGAAAGTTCCTGCATCGATCTGCGCTAGTCTGTTGTAAGATAAATCGAGGAAGGTTAATTTCTATAAAAGGAAATATGTTTTAATGATGGATTAGTTCACGGTATATAAAAATAATTCACCTTGAATTTAGTCAATAATCCTCCATGCGACAAGGAAGATATGCTGTTCCACGATAAATCCAATTCGCAAAGTGTCATAGTCGTAGCCACCGATAAACTGCTCAAAGGTAATTTGCTCAACATGTTGTGGGATGCATCAAGTCGTTCCAATCCTTCGTCTCTGAACAAGTTATCGGGAAGAGCTCTAAGACGATTATGCGAAAAATCCACGACTCTTAAACTTTTCAAAAATCTGAATAGATCATTGGGAATGTCGGGGATTCTATTATGGGAAATGTAGAGGATCTAAAAACAATGCATTCAAGTCAAATATTGCAACATAAGTGAAGAAAATTACTTGAAGACGTTTGGTGTTTCTGAAACTATCGAAATCAACGTCGTACAGAATATTATGCGATAGATCTAAAAGTTGCAAATGAGGCATGTTTCCAAAAACGTCTTGAGTGACATTCATCAACTGATTGTGGCTCATATAGAGATGAGTTAGGGATTGTTCAGCAGGCCTGAAAAATTGCTTCGAAATCGTCGTAACATTATTAAAAGACAAATCCAGAGTCTTGATGTTGGAGTGTATGCTTCCAGGGCCTAGACAATAGATACAGACTGTTTTGATGTTTTCAAATATTGTTTTTGAGCAATTTAAAAGATACAAACCGATTTCTGGTTGAAAAGTGCTCCCAGTGCTTGCGACCAAATTCACCAATTTATTATGGCTCACATTCACATGGAACATCGCCAAATTTCCGACTTGATCGAAAATTTGAAAATCGAAATTGTTCAACTTGTTGTAAGATAAATCTAAATCTTCTAGTTCGGGAATATTCTGGAAAGTCTCGTAATTAATCGACGTGATTTTATTTCCTTTCAAATTGAGCCGTTTTAAGTTTTCCAAGTTCATGAAAGAGCGCCTCTCCAGCGACTCGATTTTATTGTCGTCTAAGTGCAATTGCTCCAGTTCCGCTAGATCCACAAAGGTGTGTTGTTGGATGAGCCTAATATTATTAAAGGATAAATAAATTTCGTTCAAGACATGATGAATGTCCCCCTGTAATGATAGTTTTCACCGGCTATTTTTATACCGCGAAATGGGCAACAAATTGGATCGTCTACCTGGAAAGTCCCCTTGTGAATGAGCTCAATCACATTATCCTGAAGGTAAAGCCGTTTAAGGTCTCGCAGAAAGTGAAATGAGGTGTCCGGTAAATTTTTAAGCCTGTTATTGCTCGCGTCTAATTCCTCCAAGTTTATGAGCGCTTTTATAGAATCCGTAGGCAAATTCTGAATGGATGACGACAGAGCTCGCGATAAGCGCAACGATATCAACGAATGCCCGATCTGCAACCAATTTACCGTAATCATCAAATATGCAATTTCAATTGGATCATTTCAAAATAGCTCACATCCATGAAAGCGTTGTTCTCGATTGTGCTCAAACTGGTTTCGGAAAAGTGAAGCTTCTTCAAACCGTGAACATATCTGAAAGCGTTACTTTTAATCGTTTTCAGGCCGCTGAAATTGATCTCCAATTCTTCTAAATCGATTCCGAATTCTTGAAAATCTTCAGGAGCCAGCGTAGAAGACGACAAGCTAGACAATGATAAGACTCTCAAGTTCCTCAGTCTTCTCAAATCTTGGAGCGAAACTGGCGAATTCCGGTTACCGCCTAAATCCAATTTATAGAGCGTGAATTGGAATCCGGTGAACATTTCCATGGGATTGATTTTAGTTATGAGATTATCTCGTAACGAAACTGATCTCATTGACTCTAACCGTAAGAAGATACCATCAGGAACGGAAGTTATATCGTTTCCCGACAAATCTAGAACTTCCAGATAGTTTTCCAAACCTCCGAAAGCTTCAGGGGATATCTCTTTCAAACCGCAACTACGCAAATACAATTCCTTGATTTTCGCATTTCTGAATGCGTTACCCTGAAAATAACAAGGTTTCTCAGTGCTTCTCGAACAAAAAATCACTGAAATTAACCGACCCCAACAGATTCTAGTTTATTTCCATCCAAGTAAGTTTTGTTCAAACCGTTGAACAACTGGAACGAGAGGGGTTCCAAAATCGTGATTTGGTTGTAATCGAGTCTTAAAGTGTCCAAATTCAATTTGAAGTTATAGTTGACATTTTGAACTCCCACTTCAGTGGCCGGTTGCATTTTCACTATCCTGTTGTAGCTCAAATCCAGATATTTCAGGGCTTTCAAATACGATACCGCTTGATACGGAATGGCGCTCAGTTGATTGTCGGCTAAAATGAGTGTGGCCAATCGACCCATTCCATCCCTGAAAACCGCCGGATCAATCTCCTTTAAATTATTTCCTCTCAAATCGATCGTTTCTAATGTCGGCAGTCCGGAGAATAAATCAATCGGCAAATTTGTAATCGAGTTTTCCGAAAGGATTAAAGTCATCAAATGACTATTTAGACTTCGCCAACTTTCCGGGGTTATCGTGGAAATGTGGTTCCCTGAAATCGAAATTTGCGTAATTTTTACTATAATCGGATGGTATTTTTCGAGCCACCTTTCAGATTAAGAAGCCGTAATTTCTGCAGTGATCTCAATGCTCTATTGGGGACCGTTGTGAGTTGGTTGTAACTCAAATCCAACTCCCATAAAGATCGATCCAATCCAAGGAAAGCCTCGTTGGGTATCAGCGAGATCGGATTTCGACTGATTATTATTTTGTACAGACCTTGAGAATGCCGGAATGCGTTAAAATTATTATTCAGAAAAGTACTGAGGTGTCTAACCGGTGCTTTGCAGGAAAAAGGGTTCGATTGTCCTTAATCCTATATTTTCGAGTTGTAGCATGAACACTTTCGATATGTTTACAGTGTCCGGTATTCTTGGTAGAGGTATGTTCTGACATCGTACAATGCCCAAATCCGGGGTGCTTTTCGAACAGCTACACAAAGGGTTGAAATAACAGGGCGGATAACGAATTAATTCGGTTTCTCGTGCGCCGGCTAACGAAACCCATATCATCAAAAAGAAGGTTCCTATCACTAAGATGTAGCCGATGGCGAAAATTTTTCTCAAATCCTACACAAATTGATTAGTTACTTGAAGAAGCCGGGATACGATAAAGGTCAATTAGATTCTACATACCATTCAAGATGAATAATGTTCGTTTTAAGTACAGCACACTATAAATTAATGTCTCATTAACAAATCGATTATTCAGATTAATAATTATTATTAGCCGTGTGTACCATCAAGTTGGTACATCGAAGTAACGTCCACTTACCGCAACATCGACGACTAACACTAAATTAACATAAAACTCTGGTGGCAGGTTCTCCATATAACTTGCATGTGGACATTTAACGAATCCTTACTATGTCGGTAAATTGAATGGGGCTTCTCTTAATTGGATTAAATTCATATTTTTAATTCCTTATATTATCCAAATAGGAACAAAGAGCCCTTAATACCAAATTAGATTACATTTACATCAGACGGAACGTATGTAGGTAATTCGACGAGACCTAGGTCAACAACATTGAGAGGTGTTGCAATCAATTCATCATAATACCCTCGCATATGCGTACATTTTACTACAGGTAGATGTTCACTTACTACGGACATTTCTCTGCAATTCTCGAGTGGGTTACATACGATCATCACCATTAATTTGCTGACTTTATATTTGGTGTAGGAGTAATTTAGTCGTTAATTTTGTGACCCATATATTTGAACTTAGAATTAGAAGTAGGTGATTCAACAAAGCAGACTCAGATACCGAAATTTATTTATACATCATCAAATTTATAACTTTAATAACACTCACTCCATAATTATTTAAATTTACCGCCAAAATTTTGAAATCATGATTTGGTTTTTACATTTAGCGTCACGCCTACGTGTACGACAAAACCAAATCTTGACAGTTCTGTCACGTCTGTCAGTGGCTGTCAAAAAATTCCAACCTAAAAATCAATACTCCCTCAAAAAATCTCGTTAATAATGCTTTTCTCCGTTGTTTTCCTCACATCTTGCGTAAAATTATTGTTGATACCTGCTTAGTAAGTAATTGTTTAATACGTGTACTAATTTTAATGCAATTATTAATTATTTTTAACATTTTAGCCGATCAACTGACTTTGAAGTGCACAGAAATTGGCTAGCCATCACACACAGCCTACCTCTGAAGGAATGGTACTTCGAAAACAGATCAGAATGGACTCTAGACTATCCTCCTTTATTCGCATACTTTGAATATACCCTTTCCTTGATTGCGCCATTATTCGATAAGAAAATGTTAATAGTAGAAAACTTGAACTATGCTTCCCCTAGGACGGTGCTCTTCCAACGGCTATCGGTAATCTTCACTGATTTGATGTACACTTACGGAAGTTTTAAGTAAGTGAGTAGATTAATAAAAAATATTGAGAAAACCCATTATAACGATAATGTTTCAGGTGTTGTCAAGCAATTAAGAAGAAATGGAGTACGGAAGTCGTATTACCAATCTTGTTGATAACAAATTGCGGCTTGATTATGGTGGATCATATCCACTTTCAATACAACGGCTTCATGTACGGAATATTGTTGTTATCGATAGCCTACATGATGCAAGGGAAACACGTAGCCTCAGCTTTATGGTTCACAATTCTATTGAATATGAAGCATATCTACATGTATATTGCACCGGCGTACTTCGTTTATTTACTGCAATACTATTGCCTTCAGGGGTCAATCAAGAACATTTTGTCTTATAAATTCATCAAGAATTTATCCATAATGGGCTCAGTAGTGATTGCAGTATTTCTAGCAACGTTTCTGCCTTTTTACGATCAATTAGGACAAGTAATTTATATTCTATTTGATTATGTTTCATTTTACTAAATCATTTATTATTTTCAGGTGCTTTTGAGAATGTTTCCGTTCAAAAGGGGCTTATGCCATGCTTACTGGGCGCCAAACGTTTGGGCCTTGTATAATAGTCTGGATAAAGTTTTAGCAGTTGCTGGGACTAAATTAGGATATATGAAAATAAAGGAATCTGCTGTTATGACTGGTGGTCTAGTCCAAGAGTTTTCGCACTCGGTGCTTCCAAATATCACACCAATTATGACAATTTTCCTAACTGGCGTACTTACATTGCCTGCCTTATTCAAACTATGGCAGCTTAATAATAAACAACATGCTCATAATTTCATCCGATGTGTGGTGTTGTGTGCCTTGACTTCGTTTCTTTTTGGGTGGCACGTTCACGAAAAAGCGATACTCATGGTTATTATACCTCTGTGGTAAGTTTTGAATAGCTTATATGCTTGGAGGAAATTAATGACGATTTTTCCAGTGTGCTTTCAGTTTTGGATCCATTTGACGCGAGAATTTTCCTACTCTTAGGATTTGTAGGGCACTACTCTCTCTTTCCTCTACTACTTCCAGATTCGTTACTTGTTATAAAGTCGTTACTTCTCGTTTTATATTCCACGTATGCATTCCATAGCTTATCAAAGATTCATACTTCAAAGGTTGTGAAAAGTTGGTTTCCAATTGTAAGCACTCTAGAGAGTTTGTACATATTAGGGTTTTCTTTGCTATTTGTTTATGAAAATGTGATTCATAGAGTTTTAAGTTTAAACCAAAAGTGGCCCTTTTTGCCGTTGCTGCTCACCTCTGTGTACTGCGCAGTCGGGGTGGTGTACTGTTGGATATTTTATTACTTACATTTCCTAATGCGTAATTGTGAAATACAGCAAAAAGTTGATAAAAAATTGCAATAAATAGGTAAAGTTACAGAAATGAGTTCAGCAACCGTCTTTTATTTACACACTTGCGCACCAGTCTCAACCAATTTGAATATTATTATTAGAACAAATTAGCGATTTAAGTATTCATTGCTATGGGGAATTTTATTTGCTAACATCAACATATTTATAGGAGAGGTTGACCGACCCAGCGATCTTTAAAAAATATATTCCGATTCATTGTCGAACTTTAAAAAAATATGAATGATATCTCTTTCAGTATTATAGTAAAACCTCGCTTATCCGGCTTGGTCGGGACCGAGCCGGGACCGGATAATTGAAAACACGGTTAATCCGAATCTGTAAACACATGTAATTAAAAGAAAAAATTCAAACACAAAAATGAAAAAGCCTAATTTTTTTGAAAAAGGCATACAAATACCGATGATCAAACCTGAATAAAGAATCTACCGCACGGATAATCGAGGTTCTACTGTACCTGTTTCTCATTAATATTTCCGATTTTGGAAGAAAACAAAATTTATTCTGGTCACACAAAATTTCAGATTAAGTACATCATGGACAGCCCCTCAAATTATCATCAATAAAAAAGAAGTTAATGAAACTTAAAGGCATGAATATTCAATAAATTGAAATTGCTTTCAATAAAGCATACTTGATAAGTGCCAAAAAGCTTCATAAGTAGGTAAGTGGATCTTATTACATTTTTTTAATTAAAGGACTGGTATCTCTTATTGGTCGGGCAATATTCGGCGTATTCCTCCCAAGTGCACCCTGAAGATTTGCAACATTCTGCCGTAATGGACGAGCCAGTTCTGCGATTAGCACCTCTGCGAAAACGCAACAATCTTTTTGCTTTGTTCTCAGCAAGCCAAGGGAACTCCACTGAAATTTTTTTACCCATATTAAATTCATAACAGTGAAAAAAGAACAATTTTCTCACCATAATCATCAATATCATCAGTGCTAAGATTTTCTGTGGTGTCAAAAGTTTGGTCACTTCTTCGAGTCAGCCGATAAATGTCCTTTTCGCAGGCCCAGTATAAGTGACGAACTAATTTTTCTCTACATCGGGCGTGTTTTTCCTTATGCCAGACCTCCTCCCACTCGGAATCAGATCTTCAATGGAAAAAATTAATATAATAGCTCTAGGGTCATTTCAAGAATGGGATTTATTATTAAGTACCCGAAATTTCTTTTATTATCGACGGAACAACTTACGATATAATAAATGCAATATTTTTAATATGGAGCGCGAACTTTTATAGACTATTAAAACACGAATTATTCGTATTTGAATGGGTTAATCCTTAATTTGGTAGGAAAAAGCGTGGGGTTTACGACTGATGAAAGTCCTAAACTAGGCATTACCATACTTGACACATTTTTTCACATTTCATGATTTTATCTCTGGTTTGTTCAACAGCAGTCATTTCGCCCCTTTTCTCGGTTATCAAAACTGAAATTTTCAAAAAACCGAGTGGATTTTCTGAATCCTAAAAGGCTAAAAGGGAAAAAATGTAAAGTTTTCGAACGATATTCCCACTACGGACTGCGAAGGTGATCATTAAAAGTTTCGAACTTTTCAAAAAAAGCTCACTTATTTAAATTTCGAGAAATCTTTTTAAAAATCCAACCAACTTCACTCATTTCGCCCCTGAACATCCAGAAAACACCTCAAGATTATTGAAGAGCTCATCTTTCATTATAAAATATCTTTGTGTAATTTATTACTTTTATTTTGTCTAAAATTGTTTACCTGTCTTTGAAAATAAGTTCGAGATCGTTGTTGGGGTGGTCGGCATAGGAGACATCGAGAAGAACGCAAAGAGCCGCAATAGTTGAAAGCGGAAGCCACATCTGAAGACAATAGTGTAATCGGAGATCTTCTTTTTTCGAAAGCTTCAAAGTTGCAAACAAAAAATGTACACCGAACCGTCAGAAAAAAGCTCGTCGGATTTACAACATGAGTGCGAGATTTATTAGGTGGACACTTTATCAAGCGAGTGATAACCACGAACTACCCCGGCGCCTCCGCCACTTTTGTATCGCGGCCACCGAAGCGCAGCCGCTTCGACCACACTCTTCGAGATACACCTTCGATATCTTCCTTCTCTCGACAATTACTTATATATTGAACGGCAAACTGTGGATTTTCCAATTGATTTAATTGAAATCAATGGCAGCTGGAAATTTTTACGGCTCCTCGGATGTATCACGCCTAAGTTCCCCCAAGATTGTTGACACCTATGCCGTAATCATCCGCCTTTATTGCCTCCTCGAAAGATTTATTATCGCACTGCAAATTTACCTTTAGACCACGCGATTTCACCTAGAAATGCGGAAAAGGAGTCGAATAATTCGTCGATTATTAGCGTGGGGGGCGACGCCTATAGTCCAATGAGTCTCGTTATTATAATAGAAAAGGTGGAAGCATCTTTTGTGACGTTTTTACATTATCTATGGGATTTCTAGCCCAGGTTGATGCGCGAAACGTCTCAAGGGACGAATTCGTTACCGTGCGGGGACATCGAAAAACAACCCCGCGATTATTCGGTCAAATAAATAATGCACCGACCGGTTGGTGGTCTCTTTCGTCTGATAATCAACCCGGTTGCTGTATAAAATTCTTGTCAATCGGTGACTGGAGCAATTTGACGCAAATTTCTTGTACTTCGTAGTTTTTTCCGTGGGCGACTCGTTTCTAGGTCTAGAGAAAATGCATTGCAAGGTAAAACTCTCTTCGGATAAGGCAATAACTCGTAATTAAATTCCGTTGAATTTAGCAAATTAAATTGGGGGATGTGTGGCGCACCTGCAATAAAATCCGCGCTGCGGTTTTCAGGACCGATTTGAATTTGAGACAGTATTTCTGCCCTCTCGACCCAAATGCCAACCACCTAATTTCAGGTAATTAACCGATTTGGATCATTATCTCGAATTTGAATATTTTATTTCCTCAGAGGCGCAATTTATCTCCGCCTTCACCGGCTACCTCCAAGGAATGATCGGACTTTCTGACCAAGAAATCTCCGAGTTGGCCAACTATTTCCGAATTCAGGATGGGAGAATTTATTACATGCAGCTGGTAGAAGTTATCGAAAACAGCGGTACTCTCTTATAAATACTCGAGCAAATATTTTGAAATTACGCATTTTTTATAAATAGTTCCCGATTTTTCGAATAACGCCCCTCTGGTGGACGGCCTGGAATGGGAAGATCCTCTGCAGGTCAACAGATTGAGCATGAGTGAAGAACGCCGCTTGCAATTGCTTCTAACCAAAATCGCGTGCACTGTCAATATGAGAAATTTAATTTTGCGGCCTTACTTTCAAGATTACGAATTCGTTTCGAAAAACAACGGAACGGTTACCGTTAGCCATTTCGCTCGCATTTTGGACTACCTCAAAATTTTAGTGTCCGCGGACGATTTTAATCTTTTGCTGAAAAAGTACCTGAAGAACACCTACACGGTCAACTATGTCGCATTCATTGCCGCCATTGATCAAATCGTTAAATGGTTAGACGAAAATGGCACTTTGGATTTATCAGGGGTAAAAAACTGAATTTTATGATTTCAAAAAATAGCGTTTATTGATTATTCAAGGATGTTTTGAGTCTTTTCCCTGGCAGGATCATAAACGCTGAACTGCCAAAATTACCAAGACCAGAAATTGGTAAAATTATGGCATCATCGGTTTTCGGGAAACAAAGTATTTTCCATCCGTCTTTGAACGAGCCTAAACAACGAGAAGATTTGATCACCACGATCACAAGAATTCAAAGACACGTTTACGATAATCGTCTTCGAGTGTTCGAATTTTTCAGAGTAAGAAATCATTCATTTCCCTTTGATAATCCAAGAAAATAACGAAATTTCTTAAAAAAAGGATTATGACGCTTTGAATACTGGAAGGATCACCGTGTCCCAATTCCATCGAGGTCTCGATCTCTTGGGTGTTAGCGGCCTCCAACGCCTCTACCTTTCCTTGCCAGAAATCGAAACGATCATGATCCAATACAGAGATCCTTGCGATCCCACGAGGGTCTGCTGGAGGACTTTCGAAGACGACATCGATCAAGTGTTCACCACCAAAGAGCTCGAGAAGTGTCCCTGTTGCGAAATCAACGTTCCCCCGCAGGAAGTCATGGAGTTGCCGAAAATCGGCGGCAAAAATTGGCAAACGGTGAATCCGACTTCAAGGGAGATGTGCGAAGAAGCCGTTGAGAAAGTCAAACACCGAGTCAACAAACGCAGAATTTTGATAAAGCCGGCATTCAAGTACTTCGATAAGCACAACAACGGTTACGTATCGAGGTCGCAAATGCGGCAGTGTTTGCTGTCGAATGGGATCTTTTTATCCGATGAGGAACTGTACGCCCTCGAGGAGCGGTATAACAACGAAATGGGCTTCAACTATTTTTGGTTTTTGAAAGAAGTGGAACCGAAAGCAGAGGATGATTGCCCTGTAAATCCTGATCAAAACATCACCTTGGTCCCTTGGTAGAATTTTAAGAGTGTTAATTTTTTTTTAGAATAAGCGGATCAGTCTGAAAGAAAACCGATGCATGGACGAATCCAAGAAAAAGCCGATTCCCAGAGCGGAACAAAATATCGTTTTGATTTTGGCCAAAATCAAGGGTAAAGTCGTGAGGGAGCGAGTCAGGGTGATTGAATTTTTGAGGGATTTCGACCGCTGCAATCAGCAAATGATCTCGCGAGAAGACTTCAAACGTGGTCTGGCTGTATGCAGATTTGATCTCACCGAAAACGAGGTCGAAACTCTTATGGACGTGTAAGAAAACTCCCCGATATAATTTTCCATTATTCTTTGGAAACTTTATACGTGCAGGTTCGCGTCTCCTTTGAGGACGCAGTGTGTAGATTATCGGCGATTTTCCGATGTCGTTGAAGAAGCCTTCATTCAGTTGAGCTTAGAGAGGGCACCTCTGATAGTACCGATGCAACATATTCCCAGCATTGATTGCGATAGAAATTTCTTGAATTTCAACGAGAGAATATTATTATCGTCCGCTATGAACAAACTCAGCAAAAAGCCGGAAACTGAAATGAACCTTTTGTCGATATTTCAAGTAAGCTTTTTTTCATTCAAAAATTGATGTCGCTTTATGACCATAAAATAACTTGAATGAAATTTCAATTTGGTACTTAGTTTTGTTTTATTAGAAGGATCGAGAAAATCGTAGGTGGGGTTATAATAAAACCCATGTAATAATTGTAATTAAGATATAAATCGAGGCAACTTCTTTTCCTGGTATATTCCTATTAAAAGTTACGACCAAAGGGTAAACATAATAAAAAGAACCCCCCCTCACATTATATTAGAAAAGGACCCCATTCTAGCTTATTATCGTACCTCAACAAATATGTCTAATTTTCCCAGTATTATTTTATTATCGTTTGATTTTCTCATAATAGTTTAATCTAATTTTTGTTTCTTTTTCAGGATTACGATAAACCAAATTGCGGCACAGTGAGTGTAGAAAACTTCGAAAGGGCTCTATCGGTTCGAAGAATGCAGGAACTTATTTCAAGACCGGAATTCGATATCGTTTGTAAATGCTTCAGCTTTGAGAGAGGATACAGAGAGGAAGTCGATTACAGATCGTTCATTAGGGGTCTAGAAATTTTAAATAACATTAATAAATACAAGCCATTCTAAAATATCAATAAATAAATATTTACAAAAATTTATATCTGTGCGTGCATATTTAATTAGCACAAAAGCCGGAAATGAGGAACTAATATGTTCTGCAGCTCTCTCGATTAGTTTAAACTCGATTTTTATAGAACTAATTCACGTTGGTCTATTTTTATCACCTGGCGCTCTCCCTGAGAAAAAGTGTAACATATTTCCCGATTGAGGCCAAGCCGACGAATTTTCCCTCCATAATTCCGAGATTCGAATTTGCCGCCGTGGCAAAATGGCCGCCACTTCCGGTGCGCATGCGTGGTTGCGGTTTTGCTCCTGGGTCCGAGATTAAAAAGTCCGACCTTGGGTGGCGCTGCCGGCTGTCACGGCAAAATTCGCAACTACGTTGCCAATTTATGAAGTTTACACCCGTGCTTTTGCGGTGTTTCTGGAATTCAGCCCCAGCCGAGCCGTAAATAAGCCACCGCCACCACAAGATCCGCAGCTTCTGGAACGACCGTCGACGCACCTCAGAGGTAAGTGCGGAAAATTCGCGCCGAAATCGAGCACCTCGCGTTTTCCACGAGTTTCCCCCGACACCGACATGACCGCCGCTCCGGTCCCCGCTCCGAGCGTGCAGAAAACGCGGCTTTCCCCGGCAATCCTGAACACCTGCGCCCCCTTTCCCGCCCCCGGCCGAAATGTGGCGGGCCGACGAGCCCCCGGGGGGCGGAAATGCCGCCCGGGGTGGCCCCGCACGCGGAGTACGCGTTATCAATGTCCCATGTGTGCTCGCCGGAATCCCCTTTGTTTGCGCGGTCTCGCCGCCGAAACACCCGAAAACGCACCGCACGATTCAGTCTGTTCTCGCCCCCCAGGTATTCCAGTCTGAAACACCACTACATTATTAGGAATGGTAATGGAGGCACCCCCATCACCCCAAAGTGTCGGAAGGGAGTTCGTCAGGCAATACTACACCCTGCTGAATAAGGCCCCGGCCCACCTTCATAGGTAAGCCCCCTCGTTTTCGAGGATTTTCTGAAAACCCCGAGAATTTACCGCGAAAAGCCTCAAGGTTTCTGATTGCGAAGAGAACCTCTTATGGTGCACAAAAAGTAAAATGCAGCGCATATTGAAGACCGAGAGGTGCCTGAATTACGTTTGTTTAATCGAATGCACTGTTTGAAATTAATTGGAGAGTTCAGCTTTTGATTGATAACGTTGACTCATGCGATGTGTGCCCATAAAGTGTGCTTACATGTGGCACGGTTCAGGTATAATTCAAACTCATTTCCAGTTAATTCGTTTAAAGTCGTTTTCAATTAGGTAATATCGTTATCGGCCACATCTTGGTATCAATACATTCATAATGGGCAACTTTCTGGAATGTTGAAAACCGCTTTACCGAGAATAATCTGCCAAACCTGTATAGTTCGGCCATTTTTAGTCACTTTCATTAGGTAATAAAATTTTTCACTCATTCATATCTGATATTGATCCTCAGACTTACATGGTTTAAATTAATTATAAATTGCATTATACATAGTTAATTCATTTATTCGAAATTTTCATGCAAAAATAATCATTGCAGCTGTAAAAAGCAATCAAGGTTTATCGTTAATCGTTCTTACTTAACGTTGTGGTATAATCAAGTTTAAATATTAATCAAGGGATAGTGCATCGTTATCTGTGCACATTTCTATTTGGTTCCAATTCGAAATTTCATTTTGTTTGACTGATTTTATCGGAAGAAGAGTAAACAATTCGAATTTGTTGATTGGATGCGTTCATTAATGATGACTAAAACACAATATTAGTTACGAAATTTAATGTTTACTAAATATACCTGTCCCTAATGCTTCTAGTGTTATAAATTGGCTTTTACGGCCGCTCAGAAAAATCTGACATGTTGAAATTTTGAAAGATTTCAAAAATTTGGTCCTGGACCAGCACAGTTCACACTGCGCAAATGTGTAACATTGACCAATCGTCGGTGATCACGTCTGCGCAATCAGTATCATTTTCGGGCTTTGAACAGTCTTGTGCAGAAATAAATAACCGTTCTCTATGATTATGCAATGATATTAATACAGGATACCATATTCATGAAAATAAAAACTACGGGCAAGGTTGAGTTATCGCTTTGGTCGCTTTTCGAACGAGTATTGTTTAATTTGCATTACAGAACTCATTAACCGGTTTATGTATATAATTGTTAATATTTTGACGATGTTAAGTATATTACTAATAATAATTCAATTGAATGACCTATAGCCGGGAGAATAATAAGAATAATTTAATCGGAATAAGCCCAAAACTCGCTGTCAGGATTTAAAAATGAAAAGCTGAATAAATTCAAAATTGTTTCATCAATCTAATACTTGAAATTTCGGTCGAAATGAAACATTGGGACACGCTGTAGAATATTCTATCATCATGATTGAAAATTGGAAAATATGCACGAGAAATACGAAAATATGCACGAAAAAATGCGAAATTGCCAAAAATATGCACGAAAATACCGTGTGTTACTACTCTTTTTCCGTCGAGTTAGCCGTGACTGGAAATCTCTCGGTCTCATATTATAAGCATTTGAAAAACAGAGACAGATATAACTTTTGCTGAGCTCTTTATTATTGAAAAAATTAAATCTACCTATGTTAAAAAAAGATGCTAAGGGAAAAAATTTGGCAACAAGGTTATGTCCATAAAATTAAATAATTTTTGTTGATCGGTTTTGCGGAATCGGATCACAACAACAAAAAAATGGCGTTCTCAAATAGCCTGTATGCATTTTTCCAAAAAAATGCCCAAAATATGCACGAGTACGCGAAACGCATATTTTCCAGTCTCCAATCATAATGAAAGGTTTTACGCTCCTCCCGGGACGGGGGCGAGCTAAATTCGCGCCCCAGACTCTATAAAACGCGGTTCGCTCACCCCCCAGATTCTACAACCACCAATCCTCCTTCATCCACGGCGGCCTCGACCCGCCCAACCGCGAGACGAGCCCCGTGATCGGCCAGAAGCAGATCCACCAGAAGATCCAGCAGCTGAACTTCCGCGACTGCCACGCCAAGATCACGCAGGTCGACTCGCAGGCCACCCTCGGCGAAGGGGTGGTCGTCCAGGTGACGGGCGAGCTGTCGAACGGCGGCCAGCCGATGCGCCGCTTCACGCAGACGTTCGTGCTGGCCTCGCAGAGCCCGAAGAAGTACTACGTGCACAACGACATCTTCCGCTACCAGGACGAGATCATCTCGGACGAGGAGTGCGACGCGGAGAACCGCAGCGAGCCCGAGGACGACGTCCAGAACTTGGGCGGCCAAGTGCCGATCGCGTCCTACTACCAGCCGAGCGCCGCCCCCATGCAGCAGCCGCCGCTGCCGCCGGTGCACCACCAGCAGGCCCACGTTCTGGCGCAGGCCGTGCCGACGGTCAACGGGGCGGTGCACCCGGACGAGATGGGGGTGGTCATGCCCGGGGGCGCGGTGGCGGTGCAGGGGCAGGCCATAATTCCGGTCGTGCCGATTTCGGGGTTGCAGCAGCAGCAAGGGTTGGGGCAGGTCCAGCAGATCAATCAGCAGCAGGTCGGGTTGGTTGAAGAAGTGGGTCCTCAAGTCGGGGAGGTTTTACCGGTCGATGAGGGGGATCAGGATTTGGGTTACAAGGAGCAGGAGGAAGGGCAGGATGCGGTCGTCGAACCGTCGGCTGTCATTTTGGGCTCTTCTTCGTCGAACGAACCGAAGACTTATGCTAATCTGTTGAAGTCTGGCAACACCGTGCCGAATTTTAGCCCGCCGATGGCTTCGGCCGTTTTGGCGCAACCGCCGAGGTCTGCTTCTCCTGTGAGTATACTAGGACACTGATATGACTTTATTATACAGGGTGTCCCAGAATCACCGTGTATCCCGGTTATGGTGGATTCATTTGGAGATGACAATGTTATTTAAGTTTTGTGAATGGTTAGCTATGGTGCTATTGAAATCTAGCAAAAATCTCCTTCAATCTAGGTTTTTATCCAGCTAAACTAAGATTCCGGTCGTCGGAGCAGAATAAACTTCTGTAACTATTCAAAGTCGATACGTTGTTCCAGTTGTTTGCAGTCAAACTGCATCTCAATTTTTCAGTCTCCTTTTTTGACATATTTTTGACACTTCGACAAAAATTTATTAAGGTTTCCGTCTCAAGATGAGCTACGGTCACTGGCCGGACATCCGGTGATTCAGGGATACCCTGTATTTTACAACGTGGTTCAATATTGATGGTGCAAGGTTTGAGGATCGATTCCTCTCGTCACATTTAACATGTCCAGTACATTATTTGGAGTCATGTCAACCACATTCGGAAAACGTTTCAGATAAGAAAGGAAGCAAGCTTTCAGAAAAGCTTTTGTTGCTTTTTGTATCTTCATTAATTCCAGCAGAGGTATTAGGATTTTAGTGCAGCCAATCGGAAAACAGAAAACTAAAATTGAAAAATTACATCAAAATTCCTTTGACAGAAAATATAGCTTAGAATGCTTAGAACAAGGAGGAATTATTGTTTCAATACATTTTTACTCTGACTATTGTCTATTCATGATAAACTGAACATCACGTGACCCCAAAGTACCTGACAAATACCTGTCAATAGTCAATGGTTATCAATGTTTTTCATGTAAATTTTGCTAAGCAACTTAGGTCACGTGATGTTCAGTTTATCTTGAATAGACTACTCTACTTTCGGAAATATTGACTCTTTTGTTTGGAAACACTGCTATTTTAAGTCGCAAAAGCTCTCGATAATTTTTTTCGTTCTAACCTTCAAATTTTTATATTTTGTCCTTAGATTAGCTGCACTAAAATGGCAAGGTGCAAAAATCGTCATTGGCTTTTCTGAAAATCTATAGGATTGGTTTACTTTTTCATTTGAAACATTTTTTTGCATGCGATTGTGATTGTCATGCTGAAAATTTTACTAGAAATTTTAGATTTGACACCCTGTACCTATCGAGCATTTTCTGGCCATACTTTGTATAAACTTTTCTCTCTATTTTGACGAGAGGAATCGACCCTCAAGATCACCAATATTAAATTATGCTGTATAGATATATTTCAATGATATAGTCTTGTTTTTTTTTGGTGCATGATTTTATTGAATTGCCGATTTCAGCCCGCGATGAATCGCGGTGATCAAGGCGGATCAGTGATGCGCAGCAATTCGAGCCGGACTCCTAGGACGCCGCTGCAGCAGCAGAACCAGCGCGTGCAGAAACAGGATTCCGGCCGGATCCCCGGAAGGAATTCGTTCAACGAAGACGGTAAGATTTGCGTGTGGTTTTGGGAGAAATCGTTGGTTAATTTGTGTGTCTTTCTTTGTGTTTGGCGGAAACAGGGGATGACAGGAAACGGTCCCAGGGCAACAGCTTCAGCGACACCTTCCAGCTGTTCTTGGGCAACCTGCCGCTCGACGCCACCGAAGACGAGCTGCGCGACATCTTCTCGAAGTACGGGACGATCGTCGATCTGAGGGTGCACAACAAGCCCTCGAAGGCGGTCGGCGTCGGAGGCAGGGCGCCCCCTAATTACGGCTTCATCACCTACGAGAGTCCGGTCGGAGTGCAGGCTTGTCTGGCTGCAAGGGTAACTATTTCGTTTTTTGGTTTTTGGGGGTGTTTTCTCGATTCTAGATTGGCGAAATTTTGGAATTTGTCCAACTTAACTTTCAAATTTTCTGCCATTTTTCTTTATTTTTGTGAATATTTGTTAATGATTCGCGAGTATTTTCGAAATTCCACTGGACTTGATAGCGTCATTTTTCATGGTGTACTTGCACTCCGATATTTTGACGTTTCAGGAGTCAACTGTCAAAAAGTTCAGTGGCGGGGTCCATAGAAAGTTATTCAGGAGGTTTTTGAAAATTTTAGGCCAGTTCATGTTCAATAGTGAAATAGTTGAGTCAATGAGAAAAAAATTGAAACTTTGATAGAATCATGAGTTTTTTTTTGGAAAAAATGATAAAAATTGTATCAATTTCGTATTCGATAAAGGAATTAAATACAAAATTGTTACCTACCTCTGAACTGATGAGTATCTGAATTTTTAATTTAATTCCTTCATCAAGAAGGTCGTTTTCAATGCTTTTTCGTTTTCCAAACCGAGTCGGTTTCTCAGGTTGTTCTGGACCACCCCAAATGTCAAAAAAGTTATGTGTTTCTACAGATGCCGATGAGGCTATTGCAGTTGTTAACTGCTACTCCCCATTTATAAAAATTTTATTCAAATGAGAACTTTTTAAGTGATTTCAATCATGATTTAAGTCAATGATCGAATCATTTCGATTTGGATCATATCCATTCTGGTTTTGGACCATTTCAGACAGGTTCAAGGGGAAAATAGTCAAATTGGAGGAACGGAAACTCTACAGTATGTCCACGGATGGGGTTTAAAAGAGGAAAAAAAATTTTATTTTTCATTTCAACATGAACAGTTATTTTTTTATTGAATTTTATTTGAAAATTTTGGACTTAGAAATACCGAGCGTTCATTAATGAAGGGAATCAGGGGTGGCTGTGATTAGGAAAACGCGTGTCGTTATTAGATTTATTCAAATAACCGTCAGTGTCAGTGTCATGCAGAGTGTCAAAGATTATCTCCCCAAGATGGGATACTTGGCCGAAAAATTAATCCCGATACCGAAGGCGGCAATAGTTCGTACAGTCGATTTTAGATAGAGTCACATTCGCCAAATTTCTTGCAGTTCTCTTTAATTCGTAACTTGTCAAAAAATCAATTAGATGGCGGTATCAAAAAACCAGGCGGAGGTGATCGAGAAAACAGGCGGCGGTGATCAAAATTGTCACTGTTGTTATGATGATGATTTATGTTTATTCATTTTGATTTATTTTCATTTTATTATGATTTTATTCCTGAATTATGAAAATTTGTGAAGTCAAAAAACGTTATTGTGGTGCGTTTAAGTTGTCTTATTTATGGAATCAGTATCATCTTCATGCAGGATCGTCTTTGTTCACAGTGAGTGTGTTCAAAATAATTCGGAACTGCGTTAATTCGTGGTGGTTAATTCAAATTTTTCTGGTATGTACACCCGATTTCCGACGTCCAAAATGAAGAGTGCTTCAAATACTACGATATTTTCTGCGAAACCTCCAAGCTTTTTTCAAAATTTGTTTGAATTACGGACACCGACACTGCAAAATTTTCATCAGTGCAAGAACGGGAAAACTCGACTGCAAAGGATCTTGGTTGAACAATTTATGGAACTGCTCATCTTGCGGCTACTATCCCGGATACACATCATTTCTAGTTACAAAATTATAAGTGACAAAAGTTCCAATATATTTTTTTGATTTCAATATGACTCAACTCGTTTATTCTAGAATAATTATTGCAAGTATATGTTTGAAATATTTCAATTAACCTTGTAAATTCGATTATTTTCGATAAT
The DNA here is from genome assembly GCA_949788335.1 of Salpingus planirostris. NCBI lineage: Eukaryota > Metazoa > Arthropoda > Insecta > Coleoptera > Salpingidae > Salpingus > Salpingus planirostris. The sequence goes on from OX460917.1 coordinate 15,187,804, forward strand.
AACGAGAAAAATTGAATTTGAAGGTGGGCATACCGGTGTACCTGTACGGTGCACTTATAAACTTATAAAAAAATCATAAATATTAAAATTTACAAAGAGGGCTATGCGAGAATACGTCGATTGTATCCTAGAAACGGATTTATAGTGGCGGCATCTACAGCCGCCAGGGGCGTCGGATATTTCCGGATGATCCTTCGTGCCGCAATTATCGGGATTAAAAAATCAAACGTGCTCTTGCCAATCTTGAGGGGTTTATCTATGCAGAGTGTGATTTTCAGTGGTGTTCTAAATCTTCATTGAAAAATATGTGAGAAAATATATAGCACCCTCAAAACTTGTAATCGATTCATCATCATCAGTACAGTGAAAATAAAGATCCGTATTTATCCTGATTTGGCAACTCATACATTATAGTGCGATTACCGAAAGAAATCACAAATGCCTGAAACTTGGACGCTGCCCTTTTCTGCACCCGCAGCGGTAGTCACCCCCATTGGAATACGTTCGCCACCTTCAAATACCGCCCGCTTTTATATTCCTCATCTCTGTATTTATCTCTATATTTTTAATAAACTTGTAAGTTTGTGTAATAAGACAAGCACCGTCTTTCAAATAGTGATCATGGCGCCTTCGTGGTGCCCCCTGCGCCAACACGAGGTTGCAAGAGATGCACCGCACCCAAGCCCCACCAAATAGAGACGTCGAGATTACAAAAATTGTTGAGAGAACTGTTATGAACGAACAACCCAGTCTTTCAATCAAAAGACTAGCTTTAAATGCATGTGAAACTTAAAAAAAAGTGATATCTTCAAAGCCCAACCAGCAATCCACACAAAATCGTACTGCCATCCAAAAACCAAAACTGATATCAAAACTTCATTATCAATTTAATTAGGCAGCTTGAAGATTTTCCCAGGTGCATTCTGGCAATTCTTGTACTGATGAAGGATTAAATGACAAGTTTGGGGAGTACCTATGTATATTTTTCACATATTTTTCAAGAAAGATTTAAAAACACCACTGAAAGTCACACTCTGACACTGACACTGACGGTTATTTGAATAAATCTAATCACGACACACGTTTTCCTAATCACAGCCACCCCTGATTCCCTTCATTAATGAACGCTCGGTATTTTCATCCAAAATTAATAGAAGTACCAGTAACCGAAACCATGGTGCGAAACCTTGTAACAATCACTGTCAGAGTGTCAGCATTGTTCGAATATGAGACTTGGAGAGGGGTTCATTTATGGTTTTTAATTTTTTCTTATTTTATTTCATATTTTCATGTAATCTTGGACAATAAGTAGGGCGCAGAGTTCACACCGTAATTGGTATCGATTTAGCATCGCATGAATTATCTTCACTATCAGTATTTTCTCCATTTGTCAAAGTTCTGACATTCTGACGGGTGCTTGTGCTGGTGATGACTGACTGTTGTCAACTTCTGCGCTATGGTTTCGCTTACTGGTACTTCTATTAATTTTGGATGAAAATATTTCTAAGTCCAAAATTTTCAAATAAAATTCAATAAAAAAATAACTGTTCATGTTGAAATGAAAACGAAATGGGTTTTAGAGGTTTGAGAGCAAGCAGGCGATATTATCAAGAATAATTTTTTCTGTAAAATCAGAAATAAAAAAAATTTTCCTCTTTTAAACCCCATCCGTGGACATACTGTATGGTATCGTCCAGGGTCAGGGTGAAAAAATTGTGTTTTCCTCCTCAGAGTATCTTATTTTTCTGTAACTTAGTCCTCTAATTCCGGCACACATCCAAAATTTCCCACATTTCAAAACTTTCTATAATTTTCCCTGAATACCACATGGGTTTTCCACACGTATTCACCAACATCACCAGAGAGAGATAGGTTGATTAAACAGATGAGCGCAATAGGGAAATCTCAGCAACTTGCTAGGAAATCCCTCTCTGATGGTTTTGGCCAAATTTTGGCGATTACATTTTGAAGTTTAAGGTCCAGTATTTTTATCTCTGGTTATCTTCCTGTTAGCCAACTGGAACTTGAATGTGACCCTCTATTGTTCGTTTTAACCAGAGTTATCACAGTCTAAGGTTCAAGTTAGCTAACAGGAAGATGACCAGAGGTGAAAATACCGGGACATGAAGAATGTTTCCCAATTTATTCAGACTAGTGTTGAGCCATAATCCACCGCAGTGCGAATTTTTAAGCACTCCTAATCTCACAAATGCAATTATTCGCCACTTTAACATTTGACAGTTGACCGGAAACTCTGAGTCTCCATAAACGTCAAAAATATCGAACTGCAAGTATAACCAGTGGCGTAGTAAAAATTTTGATCGAGTGAAAATGACACATAATTTGAAGGATTTTTCTAGAGATGGGTTTTGGCCCGGAACGTTTGATTTGTTCCGTTCCTTCCCGGAATGATTCGGAAATATTCCCGGAATTTTGAATTCTCAAATATTGAAAACTGTTTTTTGCGATATTTCGATCCGTCGGATCAAGAGCTTCAATTTAATACCAAACACCCTATACAAATATAGAATCGGGGGCACTAGAAATGAAAAATATATAAAATCGCGGAAAATTCGAAATAGTACAAATTTGAGTCTGTATATCTCAAAATGATAAACTATAAGCACACCAATTCAATAATTTAATGATCATTTCTTCGGTTAAAAGAAAACTTTGTTGAAAACCACTTAAATGAAAAGAAAAAAGAGCAAATTGACTTAATTTTTTTTTGTTAATTACGTTTTTGATTTTGAGTAGCTACTATATGACTTTAAGCCCCTTTTCCCTAAAATAGGTCTCGTACTCGGTCTCATATTTGAGTTCGTACTCGGTCCTACGGTCAAGCTCGTACTTGGTCTCATACATATTTTCATCATTTTCAGTCAAAACTTGAGACCATAACGCACATAAGTACAATAGGAACAGTTGTTTCCACTGATATTTACAAGAAAATACAAGTTCACACACAGTTTTATAATGACGTTTGTGAATATTCCCGGCAATTTATGAAAATTCCCGGGAATTTGGGAATATTTCCGGAATGTTTCGAATGATTCCGATTAATGATTCTTCGGCCCAATCATTCCTCCCGGGTTTATTCCCAAATTCGGAATATTTCCGAACTGGGAATAAACCCGGCGACCCATCTCTAGATTTTTCTATAGAAAATAACGGTTTTATCCATATTTCTAGCCAATTTTCTACCCGAAAGAGGACAAGAACGGCACCCAGCTTAACGTGGAGGAGAAGAAGATGAAGGACCGCCCGTCGTACGGCGGCGGCGGCGGCGGCGGCAGGCCGAGCAACGACAACCGCCAGCGGGACGGTCCGCGTCGCGGTCCCGGCGGCGGCGGCGGCATGGGCGGCGGCGGGCCGCGCAACAGCGCCGGCGGGCCGAACAACGGCGGCCCCGGCACCGGCGTCACCCCGAACCGGACCGGCAGCTACAACAGGGGCGGCCCCGGGGGCGGCAGCGGCGGCCCGCCGAACGCGCGCGGCCCGAGCAGCTACAACAGCAGCCGCCGCTAGCCCCTTCTCCTGTCGTTCTGTCACGGCCCGCGGAAGGACCGAGACTCGTTCACTCCGGTTCGGAACGAGCGAACAGTGTGCGGGACGTGTGCGGTGTTCCAAGTCTGAGGAGCGGAACGTTAGTGCCAATAGTGAATTACGTAGCTGCAGTGTATTCACACACGGAAATGACACGCGTCATCATCTCTCGATCGTAATCAGTAATCATCCGCGTTGCTTTCTCATTCGAATGTGATGTTCGCCAATCGTATCTGCTAAAAAAAAGGGTCCTTTTTTCAAGTACTTACTGGCTGTGTCTCGGGATGGTTGGGTCGAAAATCGCCATTGTGTAATGTTTGAGCAACGGTCTGTTTTAATGTCGTCACCGGTTCTTCTTTTTTTGTTTTAATTTTTCTCGGACTGTATTATAGCGGATAGTCTTAAAGTCTGTCATGACAACATAAACATAATTTACTTTATTATTTGAATCACTATTATTATTAGGTCTTGCGTTTTCATTAAAACTCCTGTGTTTGTATACACGGTGTAACTTAAAAAAAAAGGTCATCGCAGACTTGGCACGCTGTCATTTTGTCAAAATGGCGGCCTGTCGAGGGTCCGATGACGGCTGTATGCATGTTGATGTTAGTAGCTGTCAACTCGGAACCAAATTTTCCGCCAAATAAGTACAAATACCTAGTTGTAACTATCATTGCATTGATCGAATGAGTAAATATCTTCTGACTGAGATGTTAATATTTTAGTAATTTTGCGGAAAATTTAGGTTTTAGCTCCTAAAATCACCCATCCATATGGTTCTCTAAGATAATACTAATTAGGATATTCTGTTTTTTTTTTCAAGAGTGTGTTGAAAATATTTGTGCTTTTCTATGAACTACTCCCCGAGTTATTATTATCATCATCCATCGCTTGATCTGGGCTTAAAACTGCAAGATCCTTAAAAAAAGGTTTTAAATTTTATTTTACACTTTTATATTGCAGTTATTTCATTTACTTAATAACAGTGATTGACTATAGTATGGGTCCCAAAGCACACATTGCTCAGATTTTTAATTTTATTATTAAATACACTAGAAAATTCTCTTGTTCTGTTTCGGCTCTATTTGATATCCATTTCATTTATTATTATTGATTGGTATTGTTCTGTTTTGTTTGTTGTCTATAATTTAATGATAACAGGATGAGCCAAACTTTCGATCCTATTACAAGAACCTTTACCCCTATTTAAATGTAAATTTAATAAAAGTTTACAATTTACCAGAAAATGTGGACAATTCGTGTTTTTATTATTATTTCATCTCGATGAAGTCAGAACAGTGGAATCGGCTTCTTTAATGTCGCTTTTCCTTTCTTTTTTACATTGAATTTTTCAACTCTTATAGTATTTTCTCTGTGATATTGTACATCGTCAGTTTAATCCTCAATGATAGTAATCAACCTCAAAGTTCTTCCTGATGCTGCATCATTAATAAATAATAACAAATTATTGAAAGTTCTGCGGGTTCCACTAGTCACAAGAAATCCCAATTTCTTTTTAAACAAAATCGTTCCTTGTAAGTATAATCATGTCCAATTGTTATACCTATTAACGTCATTAAAGGAAATTGTTACTGCAAATTTGATTCGTTTTAATTCCTATGAACAGAGAACAAACGAAATTTTGCTAATGAAATTACGACCCCAATTCTTTCATGCCGAGTAAATCTGGACAAAATGTTCTTGAAAACCATTCGTCTAACAATTTTTCTAGAGTCGCATATTTATTACGTAATGTTCTATGCAGCATTACGTGTATGCTGGAAAGATCAATTATATAAATTAAAAAACACATATGCGGCGCGCATATGCATCACGCTATTCTACAATCTTGCTACAACAGAACCGAATACAGTGCAACTCCGAACAATAGGGCCTTATTGGATTCCTCCACGTCATTTCTTTTCATCTCTTGCCATTCGCAGCAGATGAGGTTGTTGCCCCAGTCGCGATGGGTGCGAACGAGACGGGAAATGTTTATTCCACGTAATGAAAGCTACACAGCCTCTTTATTATTTTAATCTCTTTCGCTGGTGTTGCCGCCCGAGCCTGGGAGGAAAATTGGATGTTTATTCCACATCCCGCATCTTCATCATCGCATCAGTTGAGTCTGATTTTCTGAAGCAGTCGGCTCTCCGTTATTCTGTAGCTTTCTCGGTTACGGTTTCAGTTAGGAGTTGGTGACGAGATCGGTCGGTCGTGTTCTACGTCCCAGTGAAAAGGGCGGTGAGTTGTCTTTTAAAGTTTTCCCGAAGGTTTTCGAAACCGGTTCAAGGGCTTTTGTGCTCGCTGAGCTCATTTTGTCTCCCTAAGCACATAAGCAAGCAGATGTTGAGAAAGAGATTATTGTATGAGGTGTGGTGGTGAGGTTTGAATTATTTCATCTGGACCGGTCGGGTCCCTTTACAAATATGGGCAAAGAACTCGGAATAATTGCATTCATTGCGACAATTCCTTTTTTCTTTAATATTTATTGTAATGATTCGATTTGTTGTATGTTGAAACGACTTGGCGTAATATATGACCTCATCTTAAATAAACAAATCATTCTTTCATCCGCAATTATTACAATAATTCTGCGCGTTTGAACCCAATGCTCCAATTGATATGTTTCAGAATACTTATCCAGTAAAAATTATTACAATTATCACAGCCAATATATTCAGTATCGAGTTTTAAGAATGTTTAGAATAGAAATTTAAATAATACACCTCTTCGATTTTACCATGTGGGTTTGCTCACCTACATTTTATTTTAGCACAAAACTTTTCTTTGTTGTTTATTTTTTTCTAATTAAAAACTGTTGTCCTTCCGATTTTGAAAACGTCTTACAAAGTTTAAAGACGAGGTTTTAATTTCAAAGTACGAAAATAAACATAAATTGGTTTTTAAAGAGCGAGAATCGTAAAACACCAATTAATTGCACTTGCATAAATGATGCCAATAATAACCTTCAGTCCATATTGCGTGTTGATATATTAATATCCATTAACACATTTAACCATTTGTCCCATTTAAATCTAAGTTCAGGAAGCACTTTAATAACTGATCATTAACTAAGCGCGAAAAGTTTATTGAATATCTCAATTCAAATTCGACACACTGATCTTCCAAAATGATTCATCAGATTCAAAGGTAAACTGTTATTAAAGCTATTTTCAGTTTAGACCGGTGTATGGCACGAGATCCAGTTCATCCGAGGTCTTGATAACAGTTTACGTTTGGAAAAACTTCTAAGAAAATTCGTATATTCAAGAATTGAAGATCCTAATTAAATTCTGTAATTGCGTCTACATTACTCCAATGACATAATTTTGTGGCTCTGATAAAATACGTTTCATCATGAAAGGTTATCATTCAGATATAAATCTACTCTTGATGCACCATCACGCATTTCCAGTGATATCAGTGATATTTGAACCTGGAATTATTTACGTGAAATGTTACGGGGGCGTTATGCGTGGAATTATAACTGTAGCTTTGCTTTTGCCCTATTTTGTAACAAATAATTGTGCTGATGATGAAAGAGTCGCAATCTTTTACTTCCTTTTCGGATAAAATACCGGATGATACATGGACAACTGCTTTGATAACCCTTTCCTCTCGAACCAAATTTGGAGGACTCTGCCATTTCAGATAAAAACTCATGACTTCCTTCGAAGATTTTGCACTTGAATAATATTTAGTTAAATGAATGGATAAATGATGATGGTGGTGCGTACTTTACTATCTCTGATCTGGGAGAGAAATTAGATTAATCTAAGGTCATAAGTAAGTTCGAATTCAACATCAATGAATTTTGAACCGTCGTCGTTCGTCAAAATAATTAGTTCAAGATTATGATTATGTGGGCTGAGAAATTATCTCTCAACTCTTCCTTTCGCCGTCATCCAGCAACAAAAAGCTTTGCAATACAGATTACAAAATGTTACGTCGATGGAAGGACCCTGACTTCAGATCAGAAACTTTTTGCTCTCGCTAGTCGACATTTTTATTAGAGTTCCTCCCGGTTTTATGGAGCGATTTATGCGTAGGTTCATGCAGTATAAACTATGATGTCATTTAGAACCGATTCCGATATGGCCTCGTCGTCTTCTAAAATGTTAAAACCACATGTTCATTAAACCGCTCGAAATAGATTTATGAAATGTTTGCGCTATTTTCTGCAGTTATTGTTCCAATATTCCCGACGTGGATACTTCCGCCTATAAAACACAATTCACAAAAATATACTCTTACAGGAATAGGCACAAAAATGAAGTTCCTCTACCTAACTTTGGTGCTAATACTAGTCCTCTTCCTTTCGGAGAGTCAAGCCGAAAAAGTTGTAAGTTCACTTCCAGACAATAACGAATTTACTTATTGAACTGGTGGTTTGATTTGTTGGCAGAGAAAACACAAGAAATACCGCAAGCACCATTACAAACAGGCGGTGAGTCTCGACGAGACTCCCAAAGTCGAGGACTCGAGCAGCCCAGACCAACCGGCCGCTGCTATTGCCCAGAGCGGATTGGAAACTCCGCCGGAAAATCCCGACGATGAAGTTTTGGACAACACCGTCGCCATCATGGGTAAGAATCCGCTTCTTCCCTTCTTCTTAGAGTCATTCACTAAAACAGCCCTTTTGCAGATCCCTGCATTAAGGTCCATTGCGGCGCCGGAAGAGTTTGCGAAGTGGATTCAGAAGGCGAACCGCAGTGCGTGTGCATCCCGACCTGCCCCGTAGAGACCGAATCCAGGAGAAAAGTCTGCTCCAACCATAACGAAACCTGGACTTCCGACTGCGCCGTCTACCAGCAGAGGTGTCTTTGCGACCGGGGAGACTCGGAATGCAAAGGGGACCAGTACAAGCACGTCCATATCGAATATTACGGGGAATGCAGGGAAATGCCGGTAAGATAGTAAACCACTCTCGGCAATACGATGAGCGTAGAAAAGTTAGGCAATAAAGGAAAATACTTGGGCAATAACCTGGAAATATTGGACAATCAGAAAAGTTAGCCATTTTGGGCAATACGAGGCAATATAAGGCATTTTCGGCAATGAGTTGGGTAATAAGCGACAATAGTCGGTAAACTAGATTCCTACTGTTTTATCCTTATACAAAACTGGCAATAGGGCATTTTTCGGCAATAACAATAAGTCGATAAATTTAAATTGTCTATAGGAGTGCACCAAGGACGAGATGTCGGACTTTCCCAGGAGAATGAGGGATTGGCTCTTCAACATCATGAGGGATTTGGCCGACAGGTCCGAACTGACCCCTCATTACCACAAAATGGAACGCGAAGCCGAGAACAACATGACCCGTCGCTGGACCAACGCCGCCGTTTGGAAATTCTGCGATTTGGACGGATACCCACCAGACAGGTCGGTGAAATTTCTTAAAATTATGTGTGAATTTGAATTTCCCGCTGCTCGATTTGAGCATGCGCAGAGGTAGATTTTTGAATTACTGGTCATTTTGGCGGTTTTTAGGTCCGTTTCCCGCCACGAGCTCTTCCCCATTCGTGCCCCACTCATGGCTTTGGAGCACTGCATCGCCCCGTTCTTGAACAGCTGCGACTCTAACGATGACCACAAAATCACGATCCAGGAATGGGCGAAATGTCTCGAATTGGAAGAGGACGAGATCGAAGATAAATGTGAAGACATCCAAGACGATGAATAATTTTAAAGCGCCTATTAATCTAAATTTTTAGTGCCATGTTTAGTTTATATGAAAAATCTATTCTTTATACTATTTTTGTCGCCCTAAATAATTAATAATAATGTTAAACACAGCATGTAATAGTATAATAGCTATTTAAAGTGCAGAATTTAATGGTGCTATCAATTAGAGTAGTCTCTTTTTATCATAAATGTGTCTTATGTAAATGAAGCCATTTAATTTTTGTATCATTTGAAAATTAATGCATTCATCTGCCACTGAATATTATTGTAACACTGCCGATTTTTTGAATAATGCATCTATTATTTTGTGTATTAACTTTGTAATAAAATGTTTTAATCAAATAGTTGTTTTTGTGAGTAGTAACACCAGGAATTTAATTCAAGTAAGAAAAGTATTTATTTATATGAAATGAACACAAAACTTACATTTGTCTAAGTTAACGTGTAGGTATTTACGAACTAACATACACAAAATTATCTCTATAAGTTACATTGAAAGTAATGAAAAAATTAACATTAAAGGACAAGGCACATCAAAAGAAATTATATAATTTATAATTCAGTATAATTTTAATTATATTATTAATTAAAAGTATTATTAATTAGTGGTGGTAATGAACTTAAATTCGAGACGAAAGTGCAATTCTCTGAACCTATCAACGAACCCTTATAATATTGAATTTAAAGAATTTAGACCGTCTCAATGTGACCACATAACATAGTTTTCCTCTCGGTAATAAAAATAATTATAATTATGATAATAATAATGGTCTGGATAATATGCATTATTGTTACAATATGAATCGTGTGCCCAACAATATTAAAACACATTATCGACACATAGTCTCAGAGTCTTTCTTATAAACTACATAACACTTTAAGCCGGCTGCGAGTGTGCCCCTTTCTTACCGATCAGCGACTTGTGGATGTGAGGGATGACGCCGCCCCCGGCGATCGTCGCCTTGATCAAACTGTCCAGTTCTTCGTCTCCGCGGATGGCGAGCTGCAAATGTCTCGGCGTGATTCTCTTCACTTTCAAATCCTTACTCGCGTTTCCGGCCAACTCGAGCACCTGAAACGACGAATCGAGCGGTTATCGTAGCCCCGTAACCCTCGGGTGACGTTTTTCGTACCTCGGCTGTCAAATACTCCAAAATTGCGGCCGAATAGACCGCGGCCGTGGCCCCGACGCGCCCGTGGCTGGTCGTGCGGTTTTTGAGATGTCTGTGGATCCTCCCGACAGGAAACTGCGAGAAAAAACAAATATAACCTAGAAAAATCCGATGGGAGTGGAAATGAAAAGAGGCGTTTTTGCTCGTCCTGGAGTGGAATTTGCACTTTTTCGCCGCGGACTCACCTGCAATCCGGCCCGCGCGGAACGTGAAACCGCCTTCGCCTTGGCTTTGCCAGAGTCTTTGCCTGCTTTGCCGCCAGCCTGGAACACGAAAAACACCCCATCAACGTCGGCCATGGCGCCCCCCGACGGCCCCCCGCCGGCGGTCGGGGCGCGGGCGCGAAAATACGGCGATTTTCGCCGCATTTCCCGAGATATCCGCCGAAATAACTCACCATTTTTCGTCAGACGCCACTAACGCTTTCACTGCACAACGATTACAACGGCTTCTTCAACGTAAGCGCGCCAAATGATAAATTCTAACCTATGCAAGTACGCGCTTGGCTCACGTGACCGGCGCTGACCAATGGGGAGGCGAGAATCGGGTGATTATTTGCTCGGGCTATCGATTGAGTGGCGGGAACTGACGCTTGGCTTGGGTTTCTCTGGGCCTTGAACACGAAAATTTGGAGGGAAACTTTTAGATCGTTGATTATTTGTTTTTACACAACATTTCGACATGTTGATAACAGTTGAAACCTATTTGTTATTGTTAATCATTTGTTAATTAATTAGGTTAGAAACTGCTCGTGTAATGACATGCTTATTTATTCTTCAATTTATTTTGGAATTAATGGCATTAGTACGAAAGCGTACTGGTATCACCATATTTATTTTAAAATTAAAAAATCCGATATATCGGAAAAAAATCCGATATATCGAAAAAAAATCCGATATATCGGAAAAAAATCCGATATATCGGAAAAATATCCGATATATCGGAAAAATAAATCCGATATATCGGAAAAAAATCCGATATATCGAAAAAATATCCGATATATCGGAAAAAAATCCGATATATTGGAAAAAAATCCGATATATCGGAAAAATATCCGATATATCGGAAAAAAATCCGATATATCGGAAAAATATCCGATATATTGGAAAAAAATCCGATATATCGAAAAAATATCCGATATATCGGAAAAAAATCCGATATATCGGAAAAATATCCGATATATCGGAAAAATAAATCCGATATATCGGAAAAAAATCCGATATATCGAAAAAATATCCGATATATTGGAAAAAAATCCGATATATCGGAAAAATATCCTCTATTGTTACTAAAGCTTCGTGAACCGCATAGTGCATGAGCACGCGATGAACATCATACCTATTTATTTCTATTTTTGATAATTATTCTAGGTATATTAAATATTAATTGAATATAACCATGCGTTCTATGTTTATTCATGGTAGTTTGTGCTTCGGAGAAGAGAATTTTGATTATGGACAGGGATAATTTGATAAGAGACTACTTCTTGAGTAGCCTGCGTTCTGCGTTATGAAGAGATTGTTGCCTTCCTGTGAGCCTTCAACGCTTCCGTACTAAATCACTTCACGATTTAGGTTTCTGTGGTGTTTTTTTTTCGAGAAAAATGCACCTGTTCGAAGTTCTCTTAGCCTAAGTTTTAACTACTCTTGAACAGGTGCATTAATTTGAATCTAGGAAATTGGACAAACAAAACCGCTTCTTTGATCCATGTGAGAATGAATGATAAACTCACAAATAAATCGACAAATAACGAATTACAATCTTGAGTAAAAACGGCGCTGGTCGAACTGAGGACCGTTATCACCTTCTATCTTACAGTTCTGTCCTATATCTCTTCCTGATATGCTCTTCCCATCTTGTTTCCCACCATAACCTGTTCAGGCG